>JABWTJ010000507.1:212500-532543 GCA_016801875.1 Solanum sitiens | reverse complement strand
CCCCCCAAACCTGGTTGTCACGTGTTCAAGCCTCTAATGTAAATATTAGAATGAAATAAAATACGTAAGTCTAAAATGACGTTGTCTTTCAAGTAAAACAAAATCATAAACTGGAGTAAAAAAATTTGTTGAGAACACAAACAACTACCTCACAAATCTCCATAAGAAGCCTGAAATGACGAGAATATAAGGTATCATGAAGATTCAGGCTCATAACCTACAAAATATTATAGAAGCAAGGGGTGAGTACCAAACCACACGGTACTCAACAATCAAACCTCTAAACACAAGCTAGGAAAACAAAATACGGGTACTCCTTACATCCGATACGAACCTCCACAACTACAACCTGCATAAAACCAACCCAACCTAGCAACTCACAGTTTACATAGCACATAGCTCAACAACAACACTTTAACAAATTGCATATCCTCAACAACAACACTTTAACAAATTATATATCTTCAACAACACTTTAACAAATTATATATTCTCAACAAAAATACTTTAACAAATTAAAAATATCCTCAACAAGCAGCTCCGTATTCGTCAATCACTAGGCAAAAATTCAGAACCAATGGAGATGATAGTTCACACAAATAATATGAGATAATCATTTTAATAACAAGGCAAAATTCATAACCATGCAACCGTGATATAACATCAACAAATAGGCTATAAGCCTTCATTTAATTCTCAAAAATCACATACCAACAATTTATCACAATACTTTTTATTATCCTTTTTTATCATTAAAATTATTCAACGTGGACAAGTCAATCCATCGCCAATCTCCATTAATCCCAAACACATATTACTAGAAAATACACAAATTTCATTCACTTAACAAGGGTATAGAAATCTACTTGCCTTAAATAGTCGAACAATAACATTACGACTTGAATCTTCCCCTTTTGTTTGACTTCCAAATAAAGCAATTTATTCAAGTAATATTCACAGTAATATTTCAAAACTAACAATATTCATATTGTTATGTGTCTAGCCTTGACCCGAAATTCACCAAAATTTATAGTCAAATTCATAGGTCTTTATCCCAAGTAATATGTCAAGTCTCACATTTTCCAAATTTCAAGTCTAGATTAGATTTCAATATCATGAATCTAATGATATTTATATAAAACTATATACCTACTATTTTAATTTACTAATTATAACATGTTAAAATCTTAAATTGTACAACGGTAATTACCCAAAATTTTATAAAATATACCCAATAAATTTACTACTAACAACCTGAAGGGCCTTAACCTTTCTACAATCCATTCCATATATATAATAAATATATACACACTACAGTTAATCAATTGTTAAATATTTGAATCATTAGCCAATGATTGTGATTTCTTGTCTACAAGTTCAAAATATCATAGCCATAACTATTGCAGATTCAGACCCCTTCTGATTTCGATTTTTTTATTTCCTATTTCACTAACCATACAGTAATAAATAAAATAATTTAACCTCTCTATCCATATACCAAACATCACGAGTGAGGAATCAATTCTTACCTGTAGAATTTTACCCATCGTAAGGGTTTATCGTTGAAACTGCAACACCCTCCTTGCGAGGTTTTATTTTATTTTTCTCTCAAACACACAAATAAATTACGATTTAAATTAATATAGGGTATTAATTAAATTATGGACTTGATCCATTAATTGATAGACCCATCAATTAAATAACCATAGTTATCGAATAATTAAAAATTCTCAAACCAACTTCACCGACTAATCATAGTTAACTCAGAATAACAATCGGGAGGGATAAAACTACAATTTTTACGAAAATTCCTAAAGATTATTTTTTGGGTCATTATATATATATATATATATATATATATATATATATTATATTCATTCACTGGATACGAAAATAGCCAAATCAAGATCTGAATCAATAAATCAATAATTATAAATAGTGAATCTACAACGACTTGATTTCCGTCATTAGGGAAAAGCCAATAGGAAAAGAATTGGGGCCAGAAATTTTTTCTGTAGTAACTTGAGATTTCCTAGTCTAGTCCAGATTTAGACGAAATTGTAAAATATGATAACAAATGAGAGATCTATTAATGTACTTGATTACATGAGTGGATATCCAAGATGTTAAGGAACCCGTACGATTTTACATAATTGAATTCGGGTGAGTAGAACTCCCAAAATTTATCTTAGCGTGAACGTGTATTTTTTGAGTGTCATGGGATAATAGTGTGTTGTGAAATGGGGGTTTGGAATTCTTAAATTTGCTCACTCTTTCCGTGCAAGACGCTATGGCGGGATTATTTTCTCCAGGGCGAGGCCGCTGTGGCGGGTTGGGGTCGCCATAGCGGGACAAATGTGACTTAAGTCATAAATAAAACCTCAAAAATGTTTTATTCTACTTTTTACAACTTTGAGAGCTAAGGAACGACCTTAGGTGTGTTCTTAACGGGTTTTCACCATTCTTAAGGCTAAAGGTAAGATTTTTATTCCCCGAATTCATGTTTCAATCCGTAGAACTTAGTTTCTTGGGTAACTATCGATGTGGGGGGAGGGGGGGTTTGATATGAGAATTATTTTGGAAAAAGCCCTAATCTAGGTATGGGGATCATGAGTTTGGTCTAGGGTTATTGAGTTCGTTATAATCCGGATAATTAGACCTTCGATTGTTGAACCTTGCGTATAAGTTATTGTTTGTATACCTAGAACAAGTGGAAAGAATCCAGAAAGGGAAGATTCAAATGTTTTAGGGGATTCAAGTTTGGATTCGAGGTAGGTGATGATTGTGATTTCATGTTTTGCGAGATGTATGTTAGTAATTGCTTCATTGTAATGCATGCATGTATGTGAATGAAGCCTATTGATCACACCTAATGTAACTAAGTATGAACGAAGAACTACATCTACATGCCATAAATCACCTTTTATTGTATGATTGTGAGAATATATATTGTGATTGTGGTTTGTTGAATGGATCGGGTGTTGCATTTCGACACACTAACTTGGATCGGTTGTCACATTTTGACATAAATATGGGATCGGTTGTCATATTCTAGCATAAATATGAGATTGGTTGCCACATTTTGGCATAAATATTGTATCGGGCACCACATAATGGTGTGCCAACAGTTTGGATATGGTTCCATGAGAGGTCCATTGAATTGAGTTCTATAAAAGAACCATTGACGTGACATGACTGTATATCTTGAAAATTGTGAAATTGTACTTGTTTGTAAGTGATAATCGTTGTGTATGTATATATTCTATGCATGTATGTTTTTACATTATTATAATTATGATATATGTTGTGCTTACTGGAATAGCCCCGTGATCCTATCTGTACACTGTGGTTGTGTACTGATACTCCACTTGCTTGTTCTTTGTTGAGTACATAGTATCTTCAGGTGACTATTAATAGACCTCAGCTAGGAGATTATTGAGCGTGAACGGATTCAAGGGTGAGCTAGTTCTTTTAGACTGTCATGGACCTTTCTTGTTTAAGTCCACTTTTTTCGAACTCAGACTATTTGGTTAAGTTGTTGTTTAGTTTTGAGGTTGTAACCCTTGATATTTGAATTATCGTTAGTAGAGTTTTGGTACAATGACTTTCAGGTTCTAGGGGTTGTTTCGGCATTAGTTTGGTTAGTTATTTGTTTAAATCTTTAGAGTTTATGGGAACTCTGTATATTTACTGTCATTCAAACCTACTTTCGTATCTTTAAATGCCTTAGTTTTCATAAAATTTGTTAGTTTAGGTTGTTGTAATGGTTCTCCCACCGGAGAGTTAGTATGAGTATCAATTATGATAGTCTGGATCGTGAAAAAATTTATATTAGCGCCCTAGGTTTGTTGATCTCATTGTACCAAAATGAGTCTAGTAGAGTCTTGCGGAATGGTACAAAGACGTCTGTACTTTTCTTCGAGAAACTATAGGACTTTTGGAAAAACTCACTTCTTTCTACTCATTCATGAATTGAATCTAATTGGTATTGGGTGATACAAATTGATATCTTTCCTCCTTCACTCTATGGTTTGAGTTAGTGCAACAAAAGTGGTAACACTATCACTAGAAAAAAGAGGACGTGTATTGACAACTACAGTTAAATAGGGTCACCATTTGGAACAAGTATCCATTTTCTCAGATAAATGATATTTTACCAGTTGCAGGGTGCATCAGTTTACTTTTTTGCTCTTGTACTGGGAGAGTGGTAATGGTCATCTATAGAATAAATTAATTAAAAAATTGGGCTTGATTGTGAGTTGTAACTTGAAAGCTGTGAATATGTGTTCCTTATTGACTGAATTAACAGTGAATGTGGCAACTGTATTTGCTTGGAAGTGATGATATGATCATGTTCACAATAAGTGTGTGTCTGAATTTTGATATGTGCAATATGCTGGCTAAATTGATTGAAACAATGCAAGTTGTAACTGCTGAGTATCGTGAAGCTTATTGTGAAAACAAGGTCTCGACTAAGTTTGATGCAAGGGTCTAGATAATGTACGAGGTGATTCGTAAGAAAGATCAAGACGTATCTTACGCTTGAGTAATAACCGCGTGAGTGTCTGTGTACCATGGGGATGTGTGAGTTATGGTGTTGATTTAATGAGAATGATTTAGATTGTGTATCGTTGGATTGACTTAGGGTAGAAAATGATTATTCTAGTTCAGAGGATTTTCTAAATTACTCAGTAAAGTTGAAAACTATTGGGAGATTTAGAAATGAGAAAAACCACAAAATTTTTGTTACATGGGTACTATTTTCGTCTAAGCCGCTGGGGTGAGATTTTTAACGTGAGGCCGCTAGAGAAGAAATTCCCTGCCATAGCGTGACAGAACCTCAACTTGTTCTCTTCTGTTTTTTCTAAGTCTTCTTATAGAGCCTGGGTCAAGTCCAAACCCTTGTAATCTGGTTAATGTTCAACAATTAAGGATAGACTATAAAATCTTATAATAAATCAAATGTTGTCAAACACACAAAAAAAACTAGCATCCATGTGCTTACAAAAACATAGTGTGTGTGTGTTATATGTGTCAATTTTGGTTGAATTCGGTAGCCTTTCTAGGCATGCAGTTTCATGGGCCAGGATAAGACTACTCCAATATCAATAATGCTTACTTGGTTAAGGTATTAAGTGTGTTGCAATTGTGGAGAATGTAAGCATATGAGAAGGAAATCGGCAAGGCTGTGGAGGTTAGATAAATGGTAATGTGGGAAGAAGAGCAATGCAGCCAGGCAAGGAGGTTTTCCGTCAAGATGAGAGGGCTCAAATTATATGCTTTTCCGGAGAAGATCGAGTTTGAGTTGTGTGATGCAGTGGTCACAAGTTCTACTCTTATATGTGCCTGAATGGCTATTGTTTTGTTTGATATGGGTTTTACTTATTCGTATGTGTCAGTTCTATTTCCTGGGGATTTGATATGGTTTATGATATAGTTGATGCCCAATTCATATTTCTATCCCAGTTGAAGAGTCATTCATAGTCAACCATGTATATCGTATTGTCCTGTTGTGTTTATGGATTTTCAGATTTGGATTGATTTGGTTATGCTAGATTTGACTGACTTGATATAATCTTAGGTATGGCTTAGTTATCCCCCTTATATATCGGGCTTAATTGTAATACCAAGTCGGTAACTCTAGAGATCTTTGATAGTCAAAGATTAGAGTGGGAAGGGATCATATTCTTCATTCGGGCTAGAAATTTGGTAGGGCAGAGTTGTTTGGCATATTTGACTCATGTTCAGACTGTTGAGGTTGAGTGTCTCTCTATTGAGTCTACTCATGTGGTGTGTGAGTTTAAGAAAGTGTTTCCAACGGATTTCCTTTGGGTAGAGTTTGTACGTTGACTTGGAAACTAGCACACGACCTATTTCTACCCCTTCGTATTGTATGGCCCCAGCAGAATTAAGAGAGCTTGATGTACCGTGGTTTCACGGTACTTTTAATGCTTTTTCCTTAAGTTTAGAGTGTGTCCAAAGCCTTTTTGTATTGATTTTTGATGTAGGTTTCTCTTTGCGTCTCAGGAAATCTGTCTAATGGAGAACGCAGAGGTTTTGAGCAGAAATTGCAGAAGTAACCACCTACGGAGCCCACGACGGTCCGTCTCGACTGTGACGGTCCGTAGGTGGCACCGTAGTGAGAAGAGAGTAGCTGCTGAAGGAAGATGGGGAAGTCTGACTAAGTGTGGGACTACGGAAGCTCACGAGGGACCGTCATAGCCACGGCGGTCCATCCTGCATATACGTCGATGTTGTTAGAGAGTAGTCCCAGTACCCATTTCCAAGAAGTTTCTAAGTATTATGGAACGGAACCCCTCGACGGACCATCGTGCTTGAAACGGTCCGTCAGACCTGTCCGTCGAGGGTAACAGAGTTTATGAAGGAAGCACCAGAGATTAGAGTCTAAGTATGGAGCGACGGAGGCTACGACGGTCCGTCACATGGGCCGTCCACTCAGACGCGTTTTGGACAGATTTTCATTAATTAGATTCCCTCTTTTATTAGGTTTTGTTTTATTATAAATAGTCCGAAAAACCTTGTTTTTGGGGTTAGACTTTTGGATATTTTTTAGTTCTCTTGTTTAAGTATTGAACTATTGATTTTGATATTTGATCATACTTTTCCGAAATCGATCGTTAGTGTTTTTGTGAATTAATCAAGTGAATTTCTGGATTTTCTTCATTCTCATTAAAGTAAGTGCATGAATTCTTACATTATAAATATGAATTGTGTGATTATGACCATGGGTAACTAAACTCCATAACTAGGGTTGTGGGAACCATGGGTAAATAATAAGGTAAAATCAAGCTAAAATAAAAATTCTAGAATAGTGTCTTGCATGTATTGATAATTCTTTCGTTTAGAAGTCTTTTTAATGGATGACCAACGTTAGAACTTGCCTTAATGCTACTTGCCGGACCAAGGAGGTAGATAATAGGAAAAGAATTATCAACGTAGATTTAGTGTATACTATCTAATAGGCTAGTGTCGGTTGGTACGAAGTAACAACTTAGTCAAATATCGATTATGATGCTTAATATGAGGTAAAAATAAGATTTAGTAAAGCAACACACGTAGCCGGACCAAGGTGCAGAGTGAAATTTTCTAGATGCCAGACCAAGGATTTAGAAATACCTAACTTATCACTTTGCATGCAAGATACTAGGACAGAATTGTTATAGTTAGAATTACTGAGTTAGAAGCCTGTGGGGAACACTTAAGCCCTAGTTACTTTTATTACTTGATTAAATCCTAATACTTGAATCCGTTAGTCGTTTACTTTAATTTAGCTAATCATTTTTATTAATTTAAACCCCCCTTTTAGTTATTTGTTTTCGGAAAATAGTTGACTAAATAGAAGTAATAATCGAATAAAGTTAAGTCTGAACCATTTTCCTCGTGGGATCGACCTCAACCTCATTAGTTGGGTTCTTTACTTGATACGACCGCTTTACTTCATATTTGAGAAGTAAATTTAAGCGTATCAACTTTTGGCGCCGCTACCGGGGAAAGTGGCTTTTAGAATAACTTAAAACTTATTACTAAAGTTTAGTCAATATTTTCCTAATTTTACTTTTTCTTGTTGTTTTTATTTCTTGCAGAACTAACTTCCTTGTATGCCAATTACGCGGAGTAGAAGAGAACTCTTGTTTCTCTATGACCACGAATTAGAGCGTACACTATGCAATATGAATCGAAACTTGGGTATTAACGATGATGATCCCAACCAAGACATTCCAGCTCCAGTTGATGCACATGGTCGGTTATTACCCGAAAATTGTGGTGAAGATGAACAAAGGGGACAAAACCCCGCTCCACGCCCTCAAGGGTTCTACAGGGGTTATGATAACATCGCAGACTCTGATGGGCCACTTGTCTTGCCCCCTCTACCACACGCCCATACTTTTGTGGTAACTAGTAGTCTGATGCAAATGCTCACTGCCAGAGGTTTGTTTTCAGGGCTACCTTCTGAGAACCCACATGCCCACATCGCTAAGGTAAGGGCAGTGTGCAAAAGTTGTGTAGGGAGGCCCAATTTGAATATTGATGTAATAGGGCTAAGAGTATTTCCTCTCTCACTGACGGGAGAGGCTGCTATCTGGTTTACTCAGCTCCCTTATAATTCAATTTTCACTTAGAATCAACTGAGGGACGCTTTCTTAGCACGTTACTACCCGGTCTCTAAGAAACTAAACCACAAAGACAAAGTGAACAACTTTGTGTCACTACCAGGAGAGTCACTTAGCAGTTCTTGGGATAGGTTCACTTCATTCTTAAGAAGTGTCCCCAATCACCGCATTGATGATGAGTCTCTGAAAGAATACTTCTATCGGGGACAGGATGATAATAATAAAGCGGTGTTGGATACGATAGCAGGGGGGTCTTATGGGGAGTGTCCTTATGCCGAGATTGCTGAAAAGTTAGAGAAAATCTCCCAGAATAATAAAGCTTGGAGTACTAGGAAGTCAGATACTGGAAGAAACACCTTCACAGTGCAATTCGCACACAACCCAGCCACAGACGAGATTCGTGAAGAGATGGCTCAGATGAGAACTGAGCTTGGGTTGGTATTAAAATATGTCACTGGGGGTGCAGAAAAGATAAATACAGTGAACTACTTGTCTAAACCACCACCACCAAATGATGAATATTATTATGAGGAGGACTCCTATGCGGTGAATGAGCAGACGGGGGGTTTTCGACCGAATGCCCAAGGCTCCAATCAGGATAACTGGCGCCAAGGTCAAGGAAACCAAGGTCGAAACTATGGTAATTATAACCGCGAGGGTCATTATGTCCGAGATGAGAATTACAACCGCGACAACAACTTTAATCGGGGTAACTATGGTAATAGAAATGATAGAAGTGGGCCCTATGTTCCTCCTCAAAATCGTGAAGTTGCTCCCAGGTATGGGGGAAGTAGTTTGGCGCGAGTTGAGGAAATGTTGCACAAAATTATGAGGAGGTTCGATGCTAGTGATGAACACACTAAAGAGTTAAGGAGTGACTTAGCGGGTATTTGGCAGAAAGTCGATACACATGCAATATCGATTAAGCAGTTTGAGTTGCAAATGGCCCAATTATCTGCGATAGTGAACACACGACAACCGGGCACTCTCCCTAGCAATACTGTCCAAAATCAAAAATATGATGGACACTGTATGATAATCACTACTCGGGGTGGTAAGCAAACCATTGACCCACCTATGCCGTCTGATGTAGAAAAGGTGATAAGAGATAATGATAAGGTGGTGGAGGTTAGTGGTGAGTTAGAAGACAAAACGGGAAAAGATGTTGAAGTGCCCAAAAAGGTAACTCCCATGCCTAGACCACCCCCCCTTCCCACAAAGATTAGTGAAAAAGACCGAGGATGGTAAATATCGATGTTTTATAATGATGTTGAAACAGATTTCCATAAATGTCCCTTTGGTAGAAGCTCTGGAACAAATGCCCGGTTATGCCAAGTTTATGAAAGATTTGGTTACGAAGAAAAGATCGGTCACTTTTGAGGATAATGATAGAATGCAACATTGTAGTGTTATTGCTACAAGATCTTTAGTGCAAAAGAAAGAAGATCCGAGTGCTTTCACTATTCCTTGTACAATCGGGTCATTACATTTTGCAAAAGCATTATGTGATCTTGGGGCAAGCATAAATCTCATGCCCCTCTCGATTTACAAGAAGTTGGGTTTTGGTGACCCAAAGCCCACTGCGATGCGGCTACTGATGGCCGATTGAACAGTAAAAAGGCCTATTGGGATACTTCACGATGTGCTAGTAAAGGTGGAGTCGTTCATATTTCCGGCCGATTTTGTTATTCTTGATTGTGAGGTTGATTTTGAGGTGCCTATTATTCTTGGGAGGCCATTCCTTGCTACGGGTAGAGCCTTGGTTGATATGGAAAAGGGGCAGATGAAATTTTGGTTGAACAATGAAGAAGTGACCTTCAACATTTGTAGGTCCATGAGGCAGAGTGGTGAGCTCCAATCGGTATCTGCCATATCCTACAAAGTTAAAAAGTCATCTGAGGTACAAATAGAAGAACGTCTGGGTGTAGAAGCACTAGTAGCAGTGATCATGAATTTTGGTCGCGGCTCTTGATCGAGGTGATGTTCGGTTTAAACCAAAGAAATATGAGTTAGATATGAAGAATCGCGAGTCTCCACCCGCGAAACCATCTATAGAGGAGGCTCCAAAGTTAGAACTAAAAGCTCTCCCACCTCATCTGAGGTATGAATTCTTAGGAAATGGTGACACTTTGCCGGTAATCATTGCATCAGATCTGAATGTACAACAAGTTGAGAGTTTGGTGAAAGTGTTAAAAAGATTCAAAAGAGTTATTGGGTGGACTATTGCGGATATTATTGGGATCCCTCCCGGTATTTGTTCTCATAAAATCCAACTCATGCCCGATCATAAACCGAGTATTGAGCACCAGAGATGCTTAAATCCACCTATGCAAGAGGTCGTGAAAAAGGAAATTATTAAGTGGTTGGATGCCGGAGTAATATATCCGATCGCTGATAGTAGTTGGGTATGACCTGTTCAGTGTGTACCTAAGAAAGGAGGAATGACTGTGGTCCCCAATGAAAAAAATGAACTTGTTCCAATGAGACCGGTGACTGGATGGAGGGTGTGTATGGATTACCGGAAATTAGCATGGACCGGAAAAGACCATTTTCCTATGCCCTTCATGGATAAGATGTTGGATAGACTTGCCGAAAAAGGGTGGTACTATTTTCTTGATGGTTATTTGGGGTATAATCAGATTTCTATTGCACCGGAAGATCAAGAGAAAACCACCTTTACTTGTCCATATGGGACCTTCGCGTTCAAGAGAATGTCGTTTGGATTGTACAATGCACCCGCCACATTTCAGAGATGTATGATGTCGATATTCTCCGATATGGAGGAGGACACTATTGAGGTATTTATGGATTATTTTTCTGTGGTTGGTGACTCATTTGAGCGGTACTTGAGCCATTTATCTGAGGTTCTTAAGAGGTGTGAAGACTGCAATCTAGTACTAAATTGGGAAAAATGCCACTTCATGGTGAAAGAGGGTATTGTATTGGGTCATCGCATTTCAGAGAAGGGTATAGAGGTTGATTGAGCTAAAGTCGAGAAAATAGAGAGACTTCCCCCACCTATCTCTGTAAAAGGTGTGAGAAACTTTCTTGGGCATGAAGGTTTTTACCGGGGGTTCATCAAAGATTTTTCAAAAATTGCGCATCTTTTGAGCAAGTTGCTTGAGAAAGAGTGTATATTTTATTTTTATGAATCCTGTCTTAAGGCATTCGGTGAGTTGAAGGAAAAGTTGGTGTCTGCACCTATCATTATTTCTCCAGATTGGAGCATTCCACTTGAGGTGATGTGCGATGATAGTGGGGTTGCTCTTGGTGTGGTATTGGGACAAAGAAGGGACAAAATCCTTCACCCCATTTACTATGCTAGTAAAGCCCTCAATGAAGCCCAGAAGAACTACACCGTGACTGAGCAAGAGCTCCTTGCAGTAGTCTTTGCTTTCGAGAAATTTTGCTCCTATTTGATAGGCACTAGTGTTATAGTGCATACTGATCATTCTGCTTTGAGATATTTGATAGCAAAGAACGATGCGAAACCGAGGTTGATTCGTTGGATATTACTATTACAAGAATTTGACTTTGAGGTGAGAGATAGAAAAGGGACCGAGAATTAAGTTGCTGATCACTTGTCCCGTTTAGAAGATGAAGCAATGAGAGAGTTGGGGGATAAGACTGAAAATGATGATACTTTCCCCGATGAGCATGTATTGGCCGCCTCTCAAGACTTGATTCCATGGTTCGTAGATTTTGCGAATTATCTGGCTAGCGATATTGTTCCACCGGACTTGTCCTTTCATCAAAGGAAAAAGTTCATGTATGATATAAAAAGTTCTTTTGGGATGAACCATACTTATATAGGAGTTGTGACGATAGGCTTATTCGGCGTTGTGTGCCAGAAGTTGAGATGTTGAGTGTTTTGGAGGCATGTCATTCTTCGCACGTAGGTGGACATCATAGTGGTGTCCGGACTGCTCACAATATCTTACAATGTGGCTACTATTGGCCAACTATTTATCAAGATGCTCATGAGTTTGCCAAGGCATGTGATAGATGCCAAAGAGAAGGCGGCATTTCAAGAAAGCAAGAGATCCCTTTAAATCCTATTCTTGTGATTGAGTTATTTGATGTGTGGGGTATTGACTTTATGGGCCCTTTTGTGAGTTCTCATGGGATGAAGTACATTCTAGTAGTGGTTGATTATGTGTCTAAATAGGTGGAAGCTATCGCGCTCGCAAATAATGAAGGGAAGAGTGTCACCGCGTTCTTGAAAAAGAATATATTTTCCCGATTTGGTACCCCAAGGGCGATTATTAGTGATGGGGGATCCCACTTTTCAATAAATTATTTAAGGGATTATTGGAGAAATATGAGGTTCTCCATAATGTGGCCACTCCGTACCATCCTCAAACTAGTGGACAAGTTGAGGTGTCAAATAGGGAGATCAAGCAGATTTTGTCAAAAATGGTGAACGCTAGTGGAACGGATTGGTCAAGGAGGCTTGATGATGCTCTTTGGGCCTACCGGACAGCATACAAGACTCCCATAGGTATGTCCCCATACCAACTTGTATATGGGAAGGCTTGTCACTTACCGGTTGAATTAGAGCATAAAGCCATGTGGGCAATGAAGAAGTTGAAAATGGATTTGAATGAAGCTGCAGAACAGAGGTTAAATGGGTTGAATGAGCTCGATGAATTTCGCCTAAAAGCTTATGAAAGTTCAGCCCTCTACAAAGAAAAGATGAAGAAGTACCATGACCAAAAGATTGAGAAACGCGATTTTATGGTTGGGGATTTGGTGCTTTTATTCAATTTTAGGTTGCGCTTGTTTCCGGGCAAACTCAAGTCCAAATGGACTGGACCTTACTTGATCACCCAACTATTCACTCACGGAGCGATTGAGTTGGAAAACAAGGAGGGTGTGCGATTTAAGGTGAACGGACAACGAATCAAAATCTATCTGGGGCATGCTGAATCGGCGAATGAAGTGATCGAGGCATACCATCTTGATGAAGTCTGAGTAATCGAGTGTCCTCCATCGTGCCGCGACGTTAAATCAAGTGCTGGTTGGGAGGCAACCCATAAGTATCCTCTAAGCCAACTATAGTTTTTTTTATGACTTTCTAGTAATAGTTGCATTTTCTTTATTTTTTCTTTTTGTTAGAAGTGTTGGCTAGAGCGTAGTTTAGGGTCCGTGTGCAAAAAAAAAAGTGTCCTTTAAATACAAAAATAATAGCTTCATGGGTGTTAAATTTGCAGGTAGCACATCACCAGAAAATTGGTCTGCAGAGCTCATTGACGGACCCATCGATGGACCGTCACGCTTGCGATGGACCGTCGCAAGCATCCGTCGTGCCCATGTAAGTTTCTTTCATTTTTTAAATTAGGGCACCCATGACGGACCCAATGACGGACCGTCACACCTGTGATGGACCGTCGACGGGGACTCATCGCATCAATACCCATAAACCCGACCCGACCAGCGAATATTAAAAGTTTTTAAACCTTTAACTTCCCACCTCTTCATTCTAACCGTTTCTTTCCCTCAATTCTCCCATTTACTCCCCCTTAAACTCCCTAACATTTTTTTTCCTCTCCTCAAAACTTCTGATTCCCCTTCCCTTCCCAAATTCCCTTAATCTTCCCTCTCCAAATCTCCATGCTTCTTCAAGTAATCTGCCGGTCGGAGTCTACTGTTCTTCTGCTGATCTTCAGAGTTGTGTGCCTCACCCTGTTTTCATCTTCTCCAAGTCTCAGGTATGTGGTTTTGATCTCTAACCCATCTACATTTCATTTTTGTTTTCACATACTACATGCTTGTTTCTGAATGTCGGGTCTTCGAATTTTGACCCCTATTGTATGCTAAAAACTCATCCCGTTCATCCTACATGCCTTAAGACCCGTAATATAAGTAAAAATGATGTGGGTATTGGGTTAACTAAATCAAAAAGGGGGGAGTATGTTTCTGAAACTTGTTCTGACCTAGGTTGATAGTCCTCCAAATTGGCATGCTAAAACTCGAGAAATTATTGCCTTAGGATTGCTAGTTTGCTGGGTATTTGGGTTAGAAATTGTGGGTGGATACGTAATCTTTTGATTGAAATTATAGGGGACGATTGAGGCATCCTCAGTTCTATCGCTGAAGAACAGAATGAGACCCTGTCGACGGACCGTCGTGGGGTCCGTCCCACCAATCCCCGATAAATTTTCTCTAAGTGTCCGTCGACGACCTGTACGATGGACCGTCGTGCCCTCGATGGTCCGTCCTGCACAACCATCATGGTTGTCAGAGACCCTACTCCTAAGGGTCTCAAAATTTTCTCTAAGTGTCCAATTACTGACATATACGATGGACCGTCGTGCCCTCGACGGTCCATCCTGTACCACCGTCATGGTTGTCAGAGACCCTATTCCTAAGGGTCTCCATACTTTTTCTAAGTGTCCCACGACGGACCGTCGACGGTCCGTCCTGCTCAACCGTCATGACTGTCAGAGACTTTCTTTCTGAGAGTTTCCAAAAATTTTCTTAAGTAATTCATGACGGTCTGTCATACTCACGATGGACCGTCAATTAGTCCGTCGTGTTTCACAGACACTACAACAATACCATTACAGTTTTGGTTTTACGTTTGTTGTTTTCTTCTTTGCATGTCTTGTTTGCTTCTACTGGTACTAATTGTTATTCTTTACAGGTACTAACACTTATGGCACCAAAGCAAGATCGAGTTTACACACGAGGGCGTTCAAAGTCCGTCGCCCCATTTGCCCGACTGGTCATTGGCTCTGACGATGAGCGTGACCCCGAGTACGTGCCCCCAAGCACTGTAACTCCTGCACGGGATGCACGTGCCACCATAGCCACGCCCACAAAGGTGGCGTCCGGCGTAGTCACTACCTCCCTATCTGAAGAGGAGCGCACACTGACCGGCACACCTTCTGGGTCTGCTGCATACACCAGGGATGCTTCCGGTTCTGAGGAAGTGTCAGGTTCAGAAGAAGTCTCCGAATCTGAGGAGGCTTCTGCTCCAGCCACTACATCCCAGTCCGCCTCGTCTGATGAGGTCGACAGTGCTGATACCACTCCAGCACTACAGACTGGAGTCCCCACCCCGGTTGCTGACCAACCTAACCGGTGGTGTGTTGAGGGACAGTATCAGGTATACTCCAACACCAAGCTGCCGAATGATAAGAGAGTCATGACCCGGACCCTTACACTGGAGAGGCGGGTCCTTACGGGAAGTCTCCCCACCATGACGGATATTCATGCACTCTTCACCAGGCACTGGCTAGATTGGACGGCTCGTGCTTTGGGCCGATACAGTGAGGAGTTGGTCCGAGAGTTTTACGCATCGTATGTGGCGACTCTCCGGTCCTAGATTGATAAACGGGCTGCCCCTGCCAAATAGGCCCCACTAGATTACGTCAGAGTCCGCGGCAAGTGGGTGGACATCTCCTTGCCAGCCATCCGCCGGTATCTATACGGCGAGATGTTGATGCCACCAAGACTCCTCTCACCGCCGAGTTCGACTACCGGTGGAAACTTGTTAAAGATGGACGGTTCTTGCGTGAGCCAGGGCAGAGAGACCACCAAGAGGTGGATGGCCCAGCATTTATCTGTTGATGGAGAGGCTGCTGACTGGGTACTTGAGCCGAAGGGAGCCATCAAGAAGGCTAACTTGACCTTCACTGCCAAGTTTTTATGGTTGATAGTCCGCCACTGCCTTTCCCCCACTGCTGCAGATAATATAGTTACATGGAATCGTGCAATTCTGATTGCAGCGATGATAGCAGGGTTTGAGGTCGACTTCGCTTGGCTTCTTCAGGCGGTCATGCACGAGAGGGCCTTCAAGGTCACCACTACTTACCCATTTCTGTGTATGGTGTTTTCTTTGTGCAGGTCCGCAGGTGTGCCCATTTGGAACATAGATCAGCTCAAGACCCTGCAGGGCAATGTTGATATCGGCCTCATCAGGGATGAGGCCAATGAGTTGGCTCCACGTAAAGGGCCCCGCCCGGAGGTGCCTTCGCTTGGTGAGAACCTAGCAGATACAGTAGAACAAGCCAGAGCGGCTACCCAGGCTACATCTGAGCCTACTGACACCACCCCGGTCGAGTCTATCCCGGGTGGTAGCACCGCCCCGAGCTTCTCTCGCTCGACTCCTTCCACTACTCTGGTCCCACTTGCTAGGGTCCAGAAACTCAAGGCTCAGATGGCCACACTTCTGCATCACATCCAGCCTTGGATGCAGAGGTCTATTGTTGAGGCAAAGGAGCGCATGGAGCGGAAGATGGCCCAGCACACGGATAGGAAGATTATGGAGGTTCATCAGCGCTTGGACGCTTTTGAGTTGCGGGTGCTAGCCCGTCCAGCCCCTCCGATGGACGTGTCGACCCTTCAGGCTGCGGTAGAGAGTCTGAGAGTGGATCTGGATACAATTCTAGAGGCTAGGGTGCCCGAGTCTGAGGCCCCTTCTGCAGAGCCTGCTGAGGACACAGTGATGGCTGCCTTATTCGCCACTTCAGATGTGCCACCACCTCCCCCACGAGAGCATGCCAAGAGGCGTAGAGGTCGAGACGAGGATGAGGCTAGGGTAAGAAAGAAGGAACGCCGAGAGATGGAGGCTGCGAGGAGAGCCTCGATTGCTGATGAGGAGGCCCGTCAGATGAGGACTATAGAGTTGGCTACTGGGGCGTCTAGCCCCAGAGTTGTTGAGACGGAGAGAGGCACTACTGATGGTGTTGTTGCTACTGAGAACACTACTGAGGGTGTCCAGACTACAGAGGGAGTGGGTTCCGGGACACCGGACCCACCAGCTTGTTGATCGCCGGCGCTTTGCGCCTCAGGTTTGCTTCACCTACCACTCGCTTAATTTAGATTCTTTTTATGCATTGGGGACAATTGCATATCTTTTTTGTTGGGGGTGGGGTAAATGAAAAAGTGAGTGTTAGGGTGAAGTCTGAGTATCCCAATTCACGATCCTCTCTTGGGGTTTTCTTGCCTGTGTTCTTTTTCCCTAAGAGACTGATTACTTTTATTGTTGAACCGGCATGTTTATATCTTGTGTACATAGTATAACTCTGAAGCATGATGGCTAAAATAGAAATGATATCCTGATGTAATAAAAATGATGCATGACTAGGCATAGTAATTGATAAATGTGTGGTTCTAAGCATGACATAGAGATACACTACTGCATGACCCTAAATCTAAGATTCGAACTAGGTGTCTAATAATCTGGTAGAGTAATGAGATGTCACGTGAGTGTGAGGAAAAGTCGAATGATCCACCATTGGTAATGAGCTAGAACTTGCCTGGTTAGTCCTGCTAATAGTAAGTCATAATAAACAATTAGAAAAGGATCATAGGCACTTGTTCGAAATAGCCAATCTTGAGCCTAAAATGACAGAAAACCAAATGAAGTTAATCCCTTATTGACCAAATGATTTGAGCTTAAAATAGATCTTTCTTTTTCACCCCAACTGATCTTCTCTGGGAACAATGTGTTGGCCCTGGTCCCTCCTTGGACATGTGCACCTCAGCTTATGCCAAAAGCATAAGTTGAGGGTGGCTAATGCAGAAAGCAACCTTTCCGTGGCCCTGACCCAATCATGGGTATTGTGAACCTTGACTCATATCAAAAATCATAAGTTGAGGGTGGCTGTTATGAGGAATACTCCAGAAAGTGGGGTTGAAAGAATAAAGAGGAAGAAAGAACAAAACAAAAGTGACTTTAAATATATATATATATATATATATATATATATATATATATATATATATATATATATATATATATATAAAGAGTAAAGTCACTTACACATAAGAAGAAGAAAGGGAAAATAGCAAGGTGAAAGAAAATTGAAAAATAGGGCGAAATAAAACAATAAAAAGGTGGTACGCTTAGCCGATATGTCAAGGAGGGCAACAAGTCACTAAAGTATACATAAATATACCCTACCTGACCCTGAGCCTATGTTACAAGCTAAGAAAGTCCTATCGTGATCCTAAGAGTTGTTATGGCGAACTTAAAGCAGTGAAAATAAGGGCAAGCTTATGGCAATATGTATAAATGAGTTTTGAAGTTGTTCTGAGAGCGAGTGTTGAAAAGTAATCCTTATACTCAAACTGAAGTCATTGTGTGAAAAATAAGGATGTTATTTTGAACTGAGGACACTAGTTGCAATACCGGAGAAATTAGCACCTTGGTGAGAAATCGAAGAGGATAGGTGTCGGTGTGTAGTGAGTCTGTGTCATGGTCTGATCCACATAATTCAAGCCTAATAGTGATAGCATGCATGAACATAATAAGAATAATCGGGATTGATAGCCAAATAATTGCGAAAGCTAAAATATGGATACTCTTGTACAAAGATTTTGTAGTGAGTCATAGTGCATCCCTTCAGGACAAACAACGAATTTAAGTTGAGGGTGTTGATGTACACGGTACTTTTAATGCTTTTTCCTTAAGTTTAGTGTGTGTCCAAAGCCTTTTTGTATTGATTTTTATGTAGGTTTCTCTTTACGCCTCTGGAAATCTGTCCAAGGGAGAACGCAGAGGTTTTGAGCAGAAATTGCAGAAGTGAACACCTACGGAGCCCACAATGGTCCGTCGCGACTGTGACGGTCCGTAAGTGGCACCGTAGTGAGAAGAGAGTAGCTGTTGAAGGAAGATGGGGAAGTCTGACTAAGTGTGGGACTACAGAAGCTCACGATGGACCGTCATAGCCACGACGGTCCGTCCTGCATATACGTCGTGGTTGTCAGAGAGTAGTCCCAATACCCATTTCTAAGAAGTTTCTAAGTATTGCTGAACGGAACCCCTCGACGGACAGTCGTGCTTGAAACGGTCCGTCAGACCTGTCCGTCGAGGGTAACAGAGTTGATGAAGGAAGCAGCAGAGATTAAAGACTAAGTATGGAGCGACGGAGGCCACGACGGTCCGTCGTGGCCATGATGGTCTGTCACATGGGCCGTCGACTCATACGCGTTTTGGACAGATTTTTATTAATTAGATTCCCTCTTTTATTAGGTTTTGTTTTATTATAACTAGTCTGAAAAACCTCGTTTTTGGGGTTAGACTTTTGGATATTTTTTAGTTCTCTTGTTTAAGTATTGAACTATTGATTTTGGTATTTGATCATACTTTTCCGAAATCGATCGTTAGTGTTTTTGTGAATTAATCAAGTGAATTTCTGGATTTTCTTCATTCTCATTAAAGTAAGTGCATGAATTCTTACATTATAAATATGAATTGTGTGATTATGACCATGGGTAACTAAACTCCATACTACGGTTGTAGGAACCATGGGTAAATAATAAGGTAAAATCAAGCTAAAATAACAATTCTAGAATAGTGTCTTGCATGTATTGATAATTCTTTTATTTAGAAGTCTTTTTAACGGATGGCCAACGTTAGAACTCGCTTTAATGCTACTTGCCGGACCAAGGAGGTAGATAATAGGAAAGAATTATCAACGTAGATTTAGTGTATACTATCTAATAGGCTAGTGTCGGTTGGTACGAAGTAACAACTTAGTCAAATATTAATTATGATGCTTAATATGAGGTAAATATAAGGTTTAGTAAAGCAACACACATAGCCGGACCAATGTGCGGAGTGAAGTTTTCTAGATGTCGGACCAAGGATTTAGAAATACCTAACTTATTACTTTGCATGCAAGATACTAGGAAAGAATTGTTATAGTTAGAATTACTGAGTTAGGAGCCTGTGGGGAACACTTGAGCCCTAGTTACTTTTATTACTTGATTAAATCCTAATACTTGAATCCGTTAGTCATTTACTTTAATTTAGCTAATCATTTTTATTAATTTAAAACCCCACTTTTAGTTATTTGTTTTCGGAAAATAGTTGACTAAATAGAAGTAATAATCGAATAAAATGAAGTCTGAACCATTTTCCTCGTGGAATCGACCTCAACCTCATTAGTTGGGTTCTTTACTTGATAGGACCGCTTTACTTCGTATTTGAGAAGTAAATTTGAGCGTATCAGAGCTTAATGCTCAAATCCAAGAGCTTCTTGATAAAGGTTTCATCCGTCCAAGTGCAACCTCGTGGGTGTTCATGTCTTATTTGTTGAGAAGAAGGATGGTAGTATGAGGAATATTGATTTTATCTTAAGCAAAAAATGAGTGGATTGATACCAATAAAGAAAGTTTCATTGAGTGTACTTGGGCGAAAGAAATTGAAGATTTTAGTTAGAGGTGTGTATAAAAATTGGGGTAGTTATTTGAATTGGATGAGTATACTTGAGTTTGAGATGTCGTGCTGATGAAAAAGTTGACTTTATAGTGATTGCCAGGACTAACTAAGCATAATGGTAATTAGAGTTTGTGATGGGATATAACTATATAATAAAATTATTGGTTAAGCAAATTTTTGTGTAGTAATTACGACTTGCGAGTATCTAAGGTTGTGATTTTCTAATATTTGGAGAGTATGTGCATGTATGAAAAGTTTTAAGAGATGGTGGGACATTATTCTAGAAATTAAATAGCTAGAGTCATAATAAATAAAAATAAGGGGATGCAGTACAACCTTTAGAGAGGCAAGAGCAAGAATATTTTATTTGATTGCAAAGTCTAAAGAGATATTTTCAGAGGGGTAGATAATTAGGTTCAGAGACACGTGATTTCATTCGTTTTGTTGTGGCTATGGTAATAGTGTTACAATTCGGTTAGATTGGTTAAAAACTATTGGAACGGACTTGAGAAAGGAGTAGATATACATTAGCTTGAGTGTGATGTTAAGTGCTTCGGTTTTGTTTTGAGTTTAGTAATGAATACGATGGAACTTTTACAGATGGATATCGTAAGAAGGATGGAGATGTGATCAATGATAAGGAAGGACCCATGAATTCAGGAGAATCTTCAAGGTACAAGCTAATGTTGATATATAAGGGAATTGTTTTATACAATTGAATTTACAATTCATATTTTTCATTGTAAGTCAGCATTAGTGGTAATATATTTTTTTCAAGGTATGAATTGGAAAGGTGAGAAATGATCAATTGTATCAAATATTAAACCTTTGAAAGGACTTACACCTTGGTAAAGTCGTAAAGTTTATTACCGTTGATTGTTAAGTACCTAAGAAAGGATTCTTTAAAAAAGTATTGGTTTGTAATAAAGTAAATGGTCGGAATTCTTATGATTGTTGTTAGTATTATGAGTATGATTCACTAGCTATGCTCTCGTGTGTTTTCACTTCTGTGGGTAGATCCCTAGTGGTGGATCAGGGGTACCAAATCCTGCGATGTTCTTTTGGTTGAGTAGAAAGATTGGGAGGATTTAGTTATTTTGAATGACATAATTGGTGCTTTCTTGGAGTTATTAAACTATTCTAATGGTTTTACATGTACTACCCTGCTTATGAGAATTTATAGAAGAGCTACTATACGTATTTATGGTTATTTGATAATTTAATATTTTATATTGTTATCGTGGTCATGTATCGATTATGTGTGGTTTATGGAGAGTTTGTATGCTTGGACATATTCCTCAATGAGTATCTGATTTCTAAAGACCAAATTATTATATCTTGAACTCATGGGAAATTGGTTTATGAGATGACGATTTTGATAAGAACTATAATTGTTTGGTTATTATAACTGTGTGTTGGTTGGTTTAGGCTCACCTCTAATTGTGGCGAGTTTTAATTTAGGATTTTATCATGGTTATGTGAGAAATGATTAATCTTGATATTTGTGTCAAAGTCCTTGATAACATGTTGCATACATGTGTACTATCAACGTTGGTGGTTATTGGGAATAACTTTATGGTTAGCTAAGTGTACATACAATAATAATTATCACTCGAATATTGTGATGACGTTATTTAGGGATTGTATGTGGAAATGTGTTGGTATTCAATTAGTTGGCTGGGGACGAGGATTATATCATAAGGTTAGACTCAATGTTGTTAAGCAAGACGATCAATATGAGGAAGAACCCTTTGAAATTCTTGATCACGATGTCCTGAAGCTAAGGAAATGCGACACAAGTATCTCCAGTAATTTGACGTTTAAGAATCTACTCTACCCTTACTTTATCCAGTCTTTCCTTGTTGATCACTCGGGGATGAGTGATGGGTAATTGGTACCTACTCTAACGACCTGATTTTTGTCGTTAGGGAAAATCCAATTGAGAGAAAGAATTAGGGCCAAAAAACTTTTTTCGCAGTAACTTGAGATTTCCTAGCTTAGAATAAATTTGAACGAAATCAAAATCAGTGACATCTAGGTAAATATTTAACAAATGAGAGATTTATTAATAAATTTGATTACATGAGTGGATATCTAAGACGTTAAGGAACACATACAACTTTACAGAACTGAATTCAGGTGAGTGAAACTCCCAAAACTGATCTTAAGATAAACAGATATTTTCTGAGTGTCATGGGATGATGTGTATTCTACTGGGGGGGTTTTAAATCTTAAATTTTCTCACTATTTTCGTACCATCCGCTTTGGCGGGATTATTCCTACCATGGCGGGGCCTCTATGGTCGATTGGGGACGCCATAGCGGGACAAATGAAAACTAAGTCAAAAATAAAACCTCAAAAATACCTTATTATGCACTTTTCAACTTTAAGAGGTAAGGAACGATCTCATGTGTGTTATTGACGGTTTTTAATCATTCTTAAGGCTAAAAATAATGTTTTACTCCCAAAATTCATGTTTTGATCCGTAGAATTTAGTTTCTTGGATAATTATCGAAGGAGTAGGATTTTGATATGAGAATTATGGAGGAAAAAACCCTAATATGGGTATGGAGATCATGGGTTTGGTCTAGGGTTATTGAGTCATTATAATATGGATAATTAGACCTTTGATTGTTGATCTTTACACATAAATCATTGTTTGTAGACCTAAAATAAGCGGAAAGAATCTGAAAAGAGAAGATTCA
This sequence comes from Solanum sitiens, assembly GCA_016801875.1. Classification (NCBI taxonomy): domain Eukaryota; kingdom Viridiplantae; phylum Streptophyta; class Magnoliopsida; order Solanales; family Solanaceae; genus Solanum; species Solanum sitiens. Next base: position 509,531 of record JABWTJ010000507.1, on the reverse strand, counting down.
AATGCCATAGGGGATTCAAGGTTTGATTAGGTGATGGTTATGATTTCATGTTTTGTGTGATGTATTTAAGGAACTGCTTCATTGTAATTCATGTATCTATGTGAATAAAGTCTATTGATAACACATAATGTAACTAAGTATGAATGAAGAACTACATGTCATGAATGATCTATTGTTGTATGATTATGAAAATATACATTGTGGTTCTGATTGTGGTCTCTTGAATGGATCGGGTTTTGCATTTGACATACTTACTTGGCTCGGTTACCATGTTCTGGCATAAATATGAGATCAGTTTCTACGTTTTAGCATAAATATGGGATTGGTTGCCACGTTCTGACATAAACATTGAATCGGGTACCACAATCCGATATGTTAATATTTTAGGTATGGGTTCCATGAGAGGACCATTGAATTGTATTCCATGAGAGACATTGACTTGACGTAACTGTGTATCTTGAGTATTGTGAAATTGTACTTGATCGTATGTATTAATCGATGTGTATGTATATATTCTATGCATGCATGTGTTTACCTTGTTGTAATTCTCATATATGTTGTGACTACTGGAATAGACATGTGATCCTACCAGTATATTGTGGTTATGTACTGATACTCCACTTGCTTGTTCTATGATGAGTACAAGACATCTTCAGGCGGCTATTAATAAACCTCCTAGGAGTCTATTGAGTGTGACCAGATTCAAGGGTGAGCCAGTTCTTTCAGGGTGCATTGGATCTTTTAGTATTGAGGTTGTACCCCTTGCTGTTTAAGTTATCGTTAGTAGAGCTTTGGTACAATAATTTTTAGGTTCTAGGGCTATTCTTCCGCATTAGTTTGATTAGTTATTTGCTTAAATCTTTGAAGTTTATGAGAACTCTATATTTCTATTGTCATTGAAACCTATTTTCGTACCTTTAAATGCCTTAGTTTTCATAAAATTTGTTATTTGAGTTGTTGCAATGGTTTCCCCTCTGGAGAGTTAGTGTGAGTGTCAATCACGATGGTATGGGTCGTGACATAATCAAAATCTGAACAAATCGAGATTCAAATCAGTAATTGGATTACTACAAAATAATGAATCAACTGAGCTATTAACCAATAGCTCAAGCCACTTTACCCAATTATTGATTCTTATTATTGATTTGATTGAAAATTTGTACGTCCTTATCTTCAATATTTGATTGGAGATTATTTCAATCGTATGTATACATAGAAAATTAATTAATAAAAGTATATTATATATAAAAATTACTATAAATTATAATTTCACCCGATAAAAAAAAGTGGTCACGGAGACACAAACTATAAAGCAATAACTCGAGCTATTAACCTAATTACTCATTTACCCATTCAAATTATTGATTTGACCAAGAATTTAAACGTCCTTATCTTTAGTATTTGACAAGGGATTGTCCAGAATATGTGTATATATGTGTATATATATACATATATATATAATACTATACATACATAAAACTTATATGATTACAAATTTTTAAAAACTCAAAATTATAGACACATGTCAAATTATTTTCAACTTTTTAAAAGAAAAATAAATCACTTAAGTTGGGTTTAGAGAAGGTTTTAAGTAAGGGAACCCTCTAGACTTACAATAAATTAAATAAAGTAGGTATTTGATAAATATTTTCCCCCTTTTATTATTAAAAATAAATATTGAAAAAAAACATAAAAAGTATCACTTCTATCCTATAGTATTCTATATTATCACTCTTTTATGTTTCTTTGTCTCCCTGTTTTTCACTCTTATTAAATTGGAATTTCTTTTTTTCTTTATTTTTTCTCCACAGATTCAAACCCTAATTCTATACAAAAAATTCAGAGTCATCGGTGATTGATTATTTGTCGCTTGGTCCAATTTCTCTAATTTCTAATTCTATTCTTGAGAATCTCTTGAGTTTCAGCAAGTGGAAGAGCGTAGAAGAAAAAGACAGTTCTTGATTGATGAAGGTAGGTTTAGGGTTTTCACAAGTTGATGGATGATCGATATGCCTCAAATGTGTAGCGTTGCGCACAGAGGGTTTTTGACTAATTGTTGTAATTGAACCATAAAACATCAGAAGAATAAGATTCCTAGTTGATGGATGATCGATATGCCTCAAATGTGTAGCGGTGCGCACAGAGGTTGTTGACCAATTGCTGCAATTGAACCATAAAACATCATAAGAATAAGATTCCTAGTAAAACGAAGATGAGGAGAGAATGTGGATGAAATAGCACTTTTGCAGCAAGGAAGAAGAAGAACAAAGAGGTAGTAGTGGTAGATGTTGATGAGGAGGAGAATGTTGTGAAGAAAACGGCTAGTGAACCAGATAAGAAAGAAGTAGAGGAAGAAATGAGGGTTTTGAAAGAAGAGGTAGGAGAGAAGAAAATGGATCATGAAGATGAAAATGGTGGTAAAAGCGGTGATAAGGGTTTAGGAGATGAGGAAAAAGGAAGCATCGTACCGCTTCCAAAAAGGGTACAATTTTCTTTTCTCTTTCTTTATGTGTCTCTGTCTCTGATAATGTAGTGTCGGCATACTGTTTCAGTTTTCCCATTTTTAGTTCAACAATGCTTGAAAAGTTGTATTGTTTAGGTGCATATATTCTCTTGCACCATGTTTAGTCCTACTGTATTATGCTGTTTCACTGTTTCTATTTTCCCATTGTATCTAAGTTTCTTTGTTCCATTATCTTGTTTTTTATGATAATGAAAATTTGAATTTCTTATGTTTTAAAATGAATTAAGGTATGTTTTTTTGGAGGGGGAGGGTTAGGGGCAAGGTTATGCGTAGGGAAAATGAGTAAGATTTTCTTTATTGTTTTCCTGTTGACATGGTCTCTGATAAGGTTATGCGCAGGGGAAATGAGTACAATTTCCGTTGACATTGTCTTTGATAAGTTTATGCGTAGGGAAAATGAGTATGATTTTCTTTGTTGTTTTCTCATTGATGTGGTCTCTGATAAGCTTGTGCGTAGGGGAAATGAGTATGATTTCTTGTATAGTTGTGTATGGGGAATAAATACAATTTTTTTTGTTATTTTTCCATTGATGTGGTCTCTGATAAGCAATGAAGGTTGTGTCTAATTGTCAATATATCTATTTTCGTGTTGAAAGATTCATTTTGAACATTGAATTATGGTATTTCCTTTTATGTATAACAGATCCAATTTGGTGAATCACCACCTTATAAGATTGACAGAAAGCTTGGTCAAGGAGGATTTGGTCAAGTATATGTAGGTCGTCGAATAAATGCACCACATCCACACGAAAGAAATGGTGCAGGAGCTATAGAGGTACCTCTCTACCCTTCGACTTTCAATAAGATGAAGATCTCTTTGATACTGTTGCTGATTGATTTTGTTATATTTGGTTCTAGGTTACCTTAAAATTTGAGCATAAAAGTAGCAAAGGTTGCAACTATGGACCACCTTATGAGTGGCAAGTCTATAAGTAAGTCTTTTTACTCTCTTTGTTATTTTGCATATAATGTTATGTGATTGATGAAAGTTTGTGTTTGTGATAGTACTCTTGGTGGTTGTCATGGGATACCTCGTGTATATTACAAGGGACGTCAAGGTGATTATTACGTTATGGTATGTGATTTTCTTATTGTGGTATAAAGTACTTTATGATGGTCTCACTTTAAATTTCATTTTCAATCTCTATGAAATTAAGACAATGCTTTCAATAAGTGCAGGTCATGGATATGCTTGGTCCTAGTTTATGGGATGTGTGGAGCAACAATGCTCATATGTAAGCTCCATCTATATTTATAATATCACGAGGCCTTGATAAAGAAATAAAGAAGAAATATTTTGAGAAGGTTATTGATGGTCCATGGAATTCGTTTTGTTTGACTTTACAATGTCCATTTCAGGATGTCTATTGAAATGGTAGCATGCATTGCCATTGAAGCGATATCCATACTTGAAAAGTTGCACTCTAGGGAGTAAGTATGAATTTCTAATTATAATCCTACTACGGACTGAAAGTTATCATCCATCTTAGGCAAAAATTATCTACCCTGAAATAATATTATAATGATGTTGCTATTGTTCTGAAGGTATGTACATGGAGATGTGAAACCTGAAAATTTTCTTTTTGGAGCTCCTGGAACTCCCGATGAGAAAAAACTGTTTCTGGTTGACCTTGGATTAGGTATGACATGGTTATATAAGCTTATGTCATTAAAGAAAAATAAATTCAACAACTATTAGATATCTTTATATTAAAATTGTGCAATCCTGATCATGTTTTATTATTTTACAATAATTTATGTGTTTACATGTTCGATTGTTGCAGCAACTAAGTGGCGTGATACTTTATATGTTCGATCCGGTCACGGTCAGTAGTCTCCTAACTGAGTCCTATTAGTAGCCGCCTATATATGTTATGTACTCAACAAAGAAAGAGCAAGTGCAGTATTAATACACAATCATAATATACTGGTAGGATCACACGACTATCACATTAAGCACAACATATATCATAATTACAATAAGGTAAACATGACAAGTACACAATATATCTACACATTGGTTATCATTTAGAGAAACATATAGTCTTCCAATATCAATAATCATTAAATCTGAAAGTAATCATGACTAAGTAAATACATAACACTATTCAATCATCCTCTCATGGAATCCATACCTAAACTGTAAGTGTACCAGAATGTGATACCCAATCCCAATTAGTATGTCAGAACGTGACAACCGGTGCAATATATGTGTCGAAATGTGGCACTCGATCCAAGTTAGTATGTTAGAACGTGACACCCGATCCAAGTTAGTGTATCGGAATGTGACACCTAATTAAATCATCATACCACAATCACAATCACAATGTATATTCTCATAATCATACAATCAAGTGTTAACTAATTGCATATGATCATATTTTTATACTCATTTACATTAGGTTTGATCAACATGCTTCATTCACATGCATTACAATGAAGCAATTACTAACATACATCATGCAAAATATGAAATCAAACCATCACCTACCTCAAATCCAAGCTTGAATCCCCTAAGACACTTGAATCTTTCCTTTATTGGATTCTTCCTACTTGATCTAGTTCTACAAACAACTAATATACGCAAGGATCAACAATGAAAGGTCTAATTAACCAGATCATAACAAACCCAATAACTCAAAACCCAACTCATGATCCTAAGGTGCATATAGGGATTTTTTTTACCATCCAATTTAGTCCAAAACACTCCCCCAACAATATTTAACCAAGATTCTACGTTCGACGAATCAAAAAACGGATTGTAAGTGAATACCTTACCTTCAACACCAAAATTTATGCAAAACTGTCAAGAAAACACTTGGGGTCGTCTTTAGCTCTCAAGAACGAAACTTGCAGAAAATAATGTTTTTAGGGTTTATTTTTTACTTAAGTCGCGACTATCCCACTATGGTGGTCCCCATCCCTCCCTAGTAGCTTGCATGGAAACAAATAGCTAAATTTAGATTTCCAAATTCCAATTTCACAACACACCTTCAACCTTTGACATCCATAAACTACTCATTCACGCAAAGATCAGTTTTGGGAGTTTTTCTCGCCTGAATTCGATTTCGTAAAGTCATACGAGTTCCTTAAAGTCTTAGCTATCAACTCATGCAATCAAATTCATTATTAGATCTAATATTTGTTACCAAATTTCCTTATACCTCATTGAGTCTAATTTCGTCCAAATCTATACTAGGCTAGGAAATTTCAAGTAACTACCAAAAAGTATTTTGGTCCCAATTCTTTTCCCGTTGGATTTTTATAACAACGGGAACAAGTCATTACAATATATACCAATTTACCCATCACTCGTCCCCATGTGATAAACTAGGAGAAAAGGGTTAAAACAAGAGTAGAGTGGTATAGGAATCGTTGAATAATTGAGGATACTTGTCCCACAATCTTTTTCTGTTGACTTTGGGTTGCTAAAAGCTTACCCTGGATACTTCTCACCTTATCATAAACATCTTTCACCAAATGAACTCCCAAAGATTTTACACTTTCGGCCCCAAGCCACTCTATGGGTGATCTACATATCCTTCCATACAATGTCTCAATGAAGTCATCTTAATACTCAAGTAATAAATATTGTTGTAAGTAAGCTTAACTAACAACAAATTGATTCCCAAAAACCACTACATTCGATCGTACACATGTCTGCAACATGCTATCAAGGATCTTGACACAATCATTGGGACGAATCCTTTCACACTTAAACCTGATAAAATCCCAAATTCATAGTCGATATAATTAGAAGTGAACTCGAACCAACCAACACTCACTCATAATATCCAAACAATCGTAGTTCTTATCAATATCTTTATCTCACCACATAAATTCCCATGATCTTAATTTATAAAAATTTGACCTTTAGACATCAGATACTCATTGAGGGATATGTCCAATCATGCAAACCCTCTAACAACACTATCAAAATCCCAAATTTAGTAATTCTAATTGTAGATTACCCTTAAGAACAGTAGAATTAGGCCCAATGATCCCCATATTCAACCACACATAATGGATACATGACCTCGACGACAAGATGAATATTAAGATTGTCGGATAAACATAAATACGCATGGTAGTTGTTTTATAAATTCTCATAATCAAGGTGGTATATGTAGAACCACTAAAATACTTTGACAACTCCAAGACAACACCAAATATGTCATTTAAAATAACCAAATCTTCACTATATCCCCACAAAAATGAAGACACATATAGGCATAGCTAAAGAATCATACTCACAACCATCATAAACACTCCAAACATTTACCTTATTATAACACAACATTTTTAAATGAAACTTTCCTTAGGTACTTCAACAATCAAAGTAATAAACTTTACGACTCAATCCAGGTGTAAGTCCTTTCAAATGCTAAATACCTAATACATTTGATCATTTCTCACCTTACCAATTCATACCTTGACAACATATATCACCATAACTGTAGACTTACAATGAAAAATATAAATTTTAAATTCAACTATATAACCTAATCCCCTTATATATAACCATTAGCTTGTACGTTAAAGATTTTTATGAATTCATGGATCTTTGCTTATCATTGATCGCATCTCCATCAATCTTACAGTATCATTCGCTAAAACTTCAATCGCACTCACTAATCTAAAAAAAACCAGAACTTATCATCATACTCGAGCTAATGCATGCATATACACTCATTTTTCATTTCTTTTTCAATAATTTTAACCAATCTGATGGACCCATGACACTATCACCATATCCACAATCAAACAAAGGAAATCATGCATCTCTGAACCCAATTATCTTCCCCTCTAAAGATACCTTTTAGCCTTTGCAATTAAATAAAATATTCTTGATCTCGCCTCTCTCTAGAGGTTGTACTATATTCCACTATTTTTTTCATTATGACTCTCGCTCTTTTAAATTCGATTCGAATAGTATCCCACCATCTTAAAACTTTTCATACGAGTGGTATCCTACCATCTCTTAAAACTTTTCATACAACCACGTTACTCACCAAATATTAGAAGACTACAACCTTAGATACTCGCAAGTCGTAGTTACTATACAAAATGGCTTAACCAACAATCTTACTATATAGTTGCATCCCATCACAATCCATCATGAAATCTTATTACCATTATGTCCGATCATCCATTTCATCAACACGACAACTCAAACTTAGATATACTCATCAAATTCAAAGGACTAACCCAATTTTTAAACGCTTTTTCTTACTAAAATCTTCAATTTCCTTCCCCCAAGCATACTCAATGGAACTTTCGTTATCCATAGGTTTGTCATTCCGGTATCAATTCACTTCTTTATAGATTAAGATAAAATCAGAAATCCTTATACTACCGTCATTCTTCTTAACAAATAAGACGAGAACACCCCACGGGTAAGCACTCGAACAAATGAAACCTTTATCAAAAAGCTCCTGGATAAGTCATGCAATAAGGAGGGATGGAAATGGGGCGAGTTTCGTGTTCCAAGTCAATGGAGAAATCTATATCTCTATCATGAGGCATACCAGACAATTCGATAGTAAACACTTTCTTAAACTCAAACGCTACATGATAGACTCAATAGAGGGAGACTCAACCTCAACATCTCTAACATAAGACAAATAAGCCTAACAACCCTGCCCTACCAGTTTCCTAGCCCAAATGGAGGATATGATCTTAGCTAGCTTAGGCTTGTACACCCCTTTCGACTTTAACCTTTCCCTACCAGGGATATCTAGAGTCACAAATGATTTAGCATTACCATTTAAAACATCATAATAGATAGAAAACCAAGTCATGCGTAAGATTATATCAAAGTCAGTCATATCTAAAATCACCAAAGCAACCTAAGTCTGAAAATCTATAAACAAGATAGGACAAACACGATAGACATGGGTGACTGTGACATGCTCTCAACCGGGGTAGAAACATGGATAAGGGCATCAAGTACATCACAAATAATATCAAATCCCAAGAAAAACTAAATGGACACATAAGAAGAAGTAGATACCAGATCAAATAACACAATAGACATCTGTGTAGCACTTGTGACCTAGTCTTGCCCAGAAAGGCATAAAACTGAGCATTGTCATCTTGACGAGCTACCTCCTCACCTGGCAGCACTTCCCATGGCCTTGCAAATTTCCTCCTCATATGTCTAGGTTTTCCACAATTTTAACACACTTGATAAATTAACCAAGTAAACATTATTGTTATTGTAGTAGTCGTATCATGACCCTCTTTGATATACACTCTATCTAAGAAATCACAGTAGAGATTCTAATCTTAATTGATGCAACATAATTTCGCCATCTACTAAGCAACCCATAAATGATACGACAACAATATTAAATGCATTTTCCAAGTAATGGTGTTCATTATCTAGTTTTCCCTTACAAAACTTGTTGAATGTTGTCACCTTGAAAAAGTCTTCTGACTTTACTCCCTTATACATTCTCACCAAATCAACCACTTCCTAAAAATATTTTTGCTAAAATAGCCACCTATAAGCTTAAATCTGCAAATCTGACCTTAATCCCTTCACAATACGACGAATTTGATCTTCGAGACTAAAGCAAAGTGGAGTACCACATTTGGATTAAACAAACATTTTCCTTAAAGGCTGCAAGAATTACATTATGTTGCTCCATATACATGAACTCATCTCTCCTCCAATCCTTCAACGTTCAGGATACATAATTCTCCATACAATAAGTTATAAAAATTTCCCAAGTCATGAGTAGTGCATTTACTAGTCGACACTCAACATGAGACAACCACCACAATCTAGTGTCTCCCTTGAATTGATATGTCACAAACTTAACCCCAATCACTCTCTCTTATCCATATTATGAAGAAGCTCATGATAGTCAACAAGGAAATCTTAAGAATGAGATTCAAAACGCAAGATGAATGAAGTTTTCAACCCTTAAGAACATAATTAAAAGAATCTTGTTTGTCTCTAGTCATCACATGCCCACAGTGAGTCAGGGAACATACTTATTTCGAAGGACACGTTTTCTATTGCTGGTGATGTTATTTCCACCTTTAAAACTCAATTACTACTAGATGTAATATAGAGAGAAGAAATTTAGATACCAATTTATATCACCTAAATACCAATTGGATTCAAGTCATAGCACAAAAGGAGTAGAAATAAATGAGTTTTTTTCTAAAGTTCTACAGCCTCTTAAAGAAAAAGACAAATGTCTCTGTACCATTCTGCAACACTCTACTAGACTCGTTTTGATACAATGAGATCAACGAACCTAGGGCTCTGATACCAACTTTGTCACGAACCAGACCGTCGTGATGGCACCTACACTAACCCTCTGGTAAGACAACCATTAATACTAATTGTTAAACCAAGAAGTACACAACTTAATCAAAACTAAAGGCATTTAAGGATACAAGTAGGTTTAAATGACAATAAAAATGGAGTTCCCATAAACTCCAAGGATTCAACTAAAACAACGAACCATAACTAATGCGAAATTTCAACCTTTAGAACCTGAAAGTCATTGTACGAAAACTCTAACAATTCGCAAGTCTAAGAAATAGGGATAGAATCCCGAAAGCTAAAACATAACAATATCTAAAGAACTAGTCTTAGTTCGAAAAGAATGTACTTAAACAAGAGACATTCATGGCAGCCTGAAAGAATTGACTCACCCTTAAATTCGGTCACGCTCAATAGTCACCTAAATAAGGGCCCTATACTCAACAAATAAAGAGAAAGTGTAGTATCATTACATAACCATAGTGTTCTGGTAGGATCACACAGCTATCCAATAAGCACAACATATATCAGAATCACAACAAGGTAAACATGACATGTACAGAATATATATACACATTGGTTATCATTTTAGAGCAACATACAAACTTCCAATATCAATCATGATTAGATATGAACGTAATCATCACAAGTAGATACACATCACAATTCAATGATCCTCTCACGGAAACCAATGCAATGGTCCTCTCATGAAACCCATACCCAAATAGTTAGTATGCCGGAACGTGCTATTCAATCTCAATTAGTATGTTGGAACGTGACACCCCGATCCAGTATATGCACCGGAATATGGCACCCAATCCAAGTTAGTATATCGGAAAGTGACACTCAATTCAATATATGTGTTGAAACGTGGCACCCGATCCAAGGTAGTGTGTCGGAACGTGACACCCGATCTACTCATCATACCACAATCACAATCACAATGCACATTCTCATAATCATACAATCAAGTGTTGGTTCATTGCATACGATCATTCATTCATACTCAATTACATTAGGTTTTATCAATAGGCTTCATTCACATACATGCATTACAATGAGCAATCACTAACATACATCACGCAAAACATGAAATCAAACTATCACCTACCTCGAATTCAAGCTTGAACTACCTAAGGCACTTGAATCTTCTCTTTTCGAATTCTTACCACTTGTTCTAGGTCTACAAACAACTAATATATGCAAGGATAAACAATCAAAGGTCGTATTAATAGGATTATAACAAACCCAATAACCAAAGACCCAACTCATGATCCTAAGGTGTAACTAGGGCTTTTTACCACCATTAAATTCAGTCTAAAACCATCACTTAACAATATTTAACCAAGAATCTACGTTCTACGGTTCAAAAAAACGTATTTGGAGAGTTAAAAATTTACCTTTAGCACCAAAAGTGGTAAAAAAAACTGGCAAGAAATCACCTGGGGCCGTCTCCTAGCTCTCAAGAACGAAACTTGCAGAAAACAACGTTTCTGGGTTTATTTCTGACTTAAGTCGCAGTTGTCCTGCTATGGCGGCCCCTATCCCACCACAGCAGCCCCGCCCATGTGGCTTGCACAGAAACAGAGAGCTAAATTTAATTTCCAAACCCCATTTAACAATATACCTTCAACCTTTTGACATTCAAAAACTACCCGTTCACGCTAGATTAGTTTCGGATGCCTGAATTCGATTCCGTAAAGTCGTACAGGTTCCTTAACGCCTTAGCTATTTACTCATGCGATCAAATTCATTACTAGATCTCTAATTTTTTATCAGATTTCATTAGACCTCACTTACTCTGATTTTGCTCAAATCTGGACTAGGCTAGGAAATTTAAAGTTACTACCAAAAAGTTTTTCGATCCCAATTATTCCCCCGTTGGCTTTCTATAACAACGTGAACAGGTCGTTACAATTGGGTCTTATGAACCCGATATGTTTCATGCCGGGCATAAAGTTTTTTATAAAACCCACTGAAATTACAACAAACAGAAGTGCTGGGTTAAGTGTTAAAGAACCTTAAAGGTCGAACGCATAAGTTTCCTGGAACCACCTGTTGAATGTTGTATTACTTTTAATAGCTTGTCTGGTAACACATGATTGTGATCTTTGTAGGGTGATAATAAAGATTTCCTTGTCTGTAAGAAAAAGATGTCGATTTCTCCAGAAACACTTTGCTGCTTCTGCCCTGCTGCATTTAAACAGTTTGTGGAATATGTTGTGAACCTAAAGTTTGATGAGGAGCCTAATTATGCGAAGTATATCTCATTGTTCGACAGAATAGTAGGTCCAAATCCGGACACCAGGCCAATCAACACTGATGGTGTACAGAAGGTACTACTTGACATCTTCATAATGCAGGTTATCTTGAATGTGTGAATCTTGTAACACATTTTATGTTATTGAAGCTTGTATATAAAGTGGGACAGAAGAGAGGACGAGTTAGTATGGAAGTAGATGAGGATGACAAACCAAAGAAGAAAGTACGGATGGGAATGCGTGCAAGACAATGGATTACTGTTTTCAATGGTCGTCGCCCTATGAAGCAAAGGTATGTATATATACTTGTGCCTGATATTTGTTGGTGTTTAATTATCTGGTGGAATTAATACAACAGGTGCATGCCAATTATATATAGGTATCATTGTAACGTTATTGATACGAGGGTGGCTCAGCACATTGAGAAAGGACATAGAGATGGACTTTTCATTAGCAGTGTGGCTTGTTATTTGGACTCGTGGTTCTTAATAATGGATGCAGGGACTGGTTTCACGTCCCAAGTTTATAACTTGTCACCTTTTTTTCTTCCCAAGGTATCGAATATCTAGCATTCTGTTTAATTCTGCGATCATTTCTAATATGTGTGAATATATATATAGGAGTGGATTTTGGAGCAATGGGAGAAGAATTACTCTATTAGCGCAATAGCAGGCGCTAATAATGAGAGCTGCTTAATAGTGATGTCAAAGGGTGAGTACAACTTTATAACTTGTTTTATCTATCCACGCAGTTGTATGACTGAAGTAAATAATGTCATCAGGTAGCCCATATCTGCAACAGTCGTACAAAGTGAGCGAGTCATTTCCTTTCAAGTGGATAACTAAAAGATGGAGAGAGGGGTACCATGTCACGTCGATGGCAACTGCAGGCGGAAGTAGATGGGCAATTGTTATGTCACGTGGGGTTGGCTTCTCTCATCAGGTAGTAGGGGCCTTTAGTCTTTTGATTAGAGTAGGGGTCGCGAGAGAGCAGAGCTTACCGCCCTGCCATAGTCACGAATCTGTTTATAGTCGCGACTGTTGTCTTGTCTTTTCCTGTTCTCTAATGGTGATCATTAGTAGCAGGTAGTGGAATTAGATTTTGTGTATCCTAGTGAAGGGATTCATAAGAGGTGGAATGCTGGTTACCGTATCACATCAATTGCAGCAACGATGGATCAAACTGCTTTAGTTCTAAGTATTCCAACAAAGAAAGATGTGGATGAGACACAAGAGACAGTTCGTACTTGTGCTTTTCCTATCACTCATCTCCAGATCAGTTACGTATGCCGCGGATCATTTCTTTTGCCTTTTTCCGTGTTTCTGGACCTAACTAATGTATGTTACTGTTTGCAGGAGAAGTGGGAGAACAACCTTTACATTGCATCCGTTTGTTATGGGCCAACTGTTTCTTGAGAACTCCAGATACTTCTATGTAGAAATTGAAATCAATTTAGTTGTGTTGAATTTCAAATGATATATACTTCAATCTCAATCTTCCAGTGGATAGAATGTAAAACTTAGTGTTGAATGTTTGTTTTTGTATGTATATCAGATTCTGGTCTTTTGACTTGTTTGATTTCACATGCTTACTTGAGTTAATGTTGCTCAATTTCGTGCCTTGTGGAAATTGTTGTGGCATCAATTTAACTGAGCAGATAGTCTTTCATTGGTATTTAGTCTATAGTTTTAATCACATCTAATGGGATGTGCATTGTTTGTGGTTAAGCACTGAGTTATTCTACAATTGTAATAAAGTTTATAAGACTTTATTACGATGATAGTAAGATTAAATGAGAAAATAATACAAGAGAGAATGAACTTGTAACATCTCTTGTCTTTGTCTTGGGTTTCGTCATTTTTTTGCATTTTTCAAACATTCATCCATTAATAGGCTCTATACCTATAGTTTTGATAATTGCTCCATAGCTATATAGTTTTGTTTGCTATGGAGGTTGTGGTTTGTATATTTTTGGTCCATTTGTATATTTTACTTGCTAATATACAAATAGAGTAAGTAAGTATATATACATTCTGTATTTATACATTTAAGAATTTCTCAGAATTTCGTTCGTATATTTCTCTTGTCAATATACAAACAAGGTGATTTTTATAAATTTTTTCATAAATCATACACAAATAGCTAGAGTATACGTATACAAAATTCTAGATTATACAATCAGAAATTGAATTGTACAAATTCTGAATTTATACAAATCAGACGAACTATACAAGTCAGGCGAATAGCAAGAATATGAATAACTTAAGCCGTGAATTACAATTTTCTTAAATTGTAGATATAGTACCTAATATATGTTAGAATGTTTGTTATTCTGCATAATTTTCGCTATTAAAAAATATCCGCACCTTGAAAGGTTTTTGTTTTCAATAAATAGCTTCTTCCAAGAATTTTTATTTCTCTTATTTCGCAATTAAATACCTTTAAAAAATTGGCTATTATTTCATCAATTTACCATAACTCGTATCAATCAATCAATTTTTTTGAATAATTAGTACTATTCACCTAGGTTCTAAGAGTAGATAGATTGATCTCAATGAGCATTTTTGCTACTTTAAGGTATGATCCTCTTAGCAAAACATAGAAATCAACATATTTTAGCTTCTCATGATAAATTGATCAAATCTGAATTGCATTTTATTCCAGTTTGGATCAAAAATATTTTAAAAATATACCCTCAATTTAAATTACATACTTCAATTATTTTTCTTAACAAAAAAATACCTCTCAATTATTTAAAATTTGACAATTTTCATACCTTTGTTAAAAACTACCAAATATTAATAAATTTTCCACAATACGATTCACACTACTCTAAGAAAAACTCCCTAAATCACCCCAATAAACCAATTATGTTCATTCTACATCTATCTAAAATAATAATATTGTGAATTTTTTTTAGCAACAAGGTTTTTCATTGTCTTCCTTCTAATTAGCAATTTTGTTTTTATTTACTTTTCATTTAATTTGATACCAAAGAATTACCAATTGAAATGTTTTCTTCTCATTGAATCTACAAAAAGTAGTATCGATCGGAGACTTTCTAATAATGAAAACGAAACTCGAGTACCAGAGATCAAAATCAGCTAAATCGTGATCACCTCAACTATTAATTTGCTCAAAAAAATTATTGATATAATGATATTTTGACTTTGCTAGGTAAAGATGATGTGAAATTAAGCTCCAACTCCATTCAATTGGTAGAGGAGAAGAGCAAATCATGTCTCCTCGTAGACTCACACCGTCCTAACATTATTTTTTTTAACAACAAACAAGGATTTCAAATTTTTTTTTTTTGAAAGTTTTTTTCAACAGGTAATAAATTATAGGATTTAAGTCATATGCAGCCCCTCAAAGTTGTCCGCATATTTCATTTGAACACCTCAACTTATCTTTGTGCCTATTGAACACTTTATTTATTTAAAAGTCATTTCTATTAGACACAAAATGCTGACATGTCAAAAAATGTGGACTACACTCTCTTTAGGTGTGTGAATATTGAAATTAATAAAAAAAAATTGTAACTTATATACAAAAATTAAGGTAAAAAGAAAAAAATATTTTTTTGAAAAAAAATCATCTTCTTCCCAAACCCAATTCCCTGTGCCATTTTCATCCATAATCTTTTTTAAACAGCAGACCACCCCACCTCACCCCCTCCACCTCTCCAATTCTTCTTATCTTTTCTTTTTTAAATGTAGATCCACTCTTTCAATATTTCGGTGAAGCTCCATTCATTCCGATGAAAAAATATAAATTGAATTTATTATTATCTGTTATAATTGTGATTAATAATTCCTAATTGAAAAAAAGATAAAGATAATGAATAATTTTGATGCTGTCAAAATGAAAGAGAATGGGTATTTAGTTTAGGTGGACAACAATGGTGTACTACCGACGTTAATGAAAGGAGTAAAATTCGATGTAGGAAAAAAAGATGTTGGTTGATTCAAGGGGGGCGGGAGGGGGAAGAAAGAGGTCGGCTGATGATTTTTTAGGCTGCCGCTGGCGTCGGCGTCAATGAAAAATTGGAAGGGCCATGGAAATAGGTTATGAAGAAGAAGAAAGGTGGGGAGGGTAATTCAAAATAATAAAATTTCACTCTTAATATTCGTTTTGGATTATTTAAATAGAGTTTTTTAAAAAGTTGGATCCAATGACATGTGTCATTTTTTATTGGTATGTTTGTTATGTAGAGGCGTTTGAAACACACGCATATTTATTTTTTAATTTATTGTGATTTTGTGTCAAATAGGTATAAATTCGTTAAGATTTAAGTGTTTGATAGGTATAAGGCTAAATTGAGATGTCTAAGTGAAATATGTGGACAACTTTAAGGGGTTACGTATTACTTAAGTCTTTTTTTTTTTATGAAAATAGTATGAATTGCATATGTTTTTATGTGGAATTCACTAATATTTGACAAATTTTAATAGAGGAATAGAAGTTAATGTTTTGAGACTTGGAAAATATTTTTTGTTAAGAATAAGCATTTAAGAATGTAGTTTATCTTGGAAGTATAATTTAAGAATATTTTAAGCAAAAACCCATTCCAGAATCTATAATTGCCTCAAAATCTCCAATATATACCCATTATGGGACTTGTCGAATAAGCATCAAGCTCTTGTAAAATTTAACATTTTTCTAGTGGAGAAATATACAACAGATTTTAGACATTTTAGAAAAATATCTTGTAATTAATTTTGCAATTTTTTAAACTTATTTGATCAATTAACAAAATATTATATCCTAAATACAGAATTTAATAATAAATAATATTCCTCACTGCCCAAATTAATACTCCATGTGTCCCGAATTACTTATTTATTTTTGAATTGATAACTCTATCTAAAAAAATAAGTAAAAATTATGCAAATTACATAGTGTAATAGACAAATTACATTTTATCTCTACTCTTTCATTGATCACAAAAATTCCTTCATTTTTTATACCTTTCGTTACATAATTGAGGGAGGATACATTAATTTAGACATTTTTGTTATCAGTTTACTACACTAAATAAGGGACTAAAAATAGAAAATATAATTGAATCCCACAAATCAAGCATACGTTTCTTTCATCTAACAATCAGTCGTTCACAAAAAGATAATATAACTAGAAAATTAAAATTTCAAATTGTCAAATTGTCTCCCTGTTCTTCAAAAAAAACTGCAAAAGCTTGATTCAAAAAAATTTACAACGAAATTTTTGTGAAGATTCATAATGAATATTTTGATATTGTTAAGACATTCTGGACTCATTAGAGAAATGTTGTGACGATTAATGTATTTTTCTTTTTCAGTTTTATTTATGAAACTCATCAGATGAAACTCCTTCTCCTCCCACTCAACCTTCCATCTCTCTAGTCCATCTTTGATTTGTTCGATGGAATTGGTAAGAACATCTAGTTTTTCTTTTGCTTCAGAAAAATCTTAATAGAATGAATAAATTCAAAACTTCAAATTGCTTCCCTCGTTCAACAAAGACACCTTTCATATTTGATTCAACAAATTTTGTGGAAATTTTGGGTAAGCGAGGTGTGTTATGGAGGATAAAAAAAAGTGATGGAATTGTTGTTGGATAAACGATATCCTTTTGTATCTTCAAGTTCATCAAAGATCCATTCAATTTTGATTCAAAATTATTAAAAAAATTGAGATTCAAGATTCTTTCTTCTTTCAGTTCAGCGAAAATTCTTTCAATTTTGATTCAAAATTGTTGAAAATTTTGAGATTCAAAATTCTTCTCCTAGTTTATTGAAGATCCTTTCAATTTTGATTCAATTGTCAAAAAATTTGAGAAGATATATCATGAATATCTTTGCTACTTAGTATTTTACTATTTATGTATCTTGTTTAAATTGATAAGTATTGAATTTATACTAGATACATTAAATAAATAATTGTTGTCCATAAGATGTTAGATTTAAGATGATACATTACTGTGTGGTAATTGCTATGTAATTGATACATTTAGTATAAATTTAAATTTACATATCATATCTAAAAAACTAGTGCATGATACATTACTATTTATGTATCTCGTTTAAATTGATAACTATTATATTTATTTTAGATACATTAAATAAGTAATTGTTGCCCATAAGATGTTATATTTTAGATCTATACATTAGCGTGGTGTGAATTGATACATTAGTATAAATTAAAATTTACATATCATATCTAAAAAATTAGTGACATTACTATCATGTATCTTATGTAAATTGATAACTATTGTATTGTTCGCCTTGAAAGATATGAATAACTTAAATAATGTATCATTTTGTAGTTGATAATAATGTATTTGATACAATAAGGTCGTGAAATGATGATGTGTAAGTTAAAATAAAGTGTATCTATAAATGTATTACAATAAATAGGAATTAAGTTATCAATTAGATACATGATCAAACACAATCCACTAACGAAATGAAAAATTACGCGGTTAAGTAAACGTATACTATTTAATTACTTATCATAGTTATAGTTTGCTATAATTACCACTAGCGACTAACATTATACATTAATTACGTGGGCTGACTTCAAGTTTGTATAATTAGTCACATTTGTATATGTATAACTCGCTAGAATATACAAATACATACGTATAATATACAATTATTTAACCTATATACATATAGAATTCACCTCTCTCCCACTCTCTGCCCTCTCTCTCTCTCATTCCTCCTCCCTCTCCCAATCTCGCTTGCCATATATACAAATGCATATGTATAATATTCAATTATATACATATTCAGTTCACCTCTCTCCCACTCTCTGTCCTCTCGCGCTCGCCTCTCTCCTCTCTCTCTCAATCTCACTCGCCTCTCTCCTTCATCTCTCAGTCTCGCTCGCCTCTCTCCTCCCTCTCCGAATCTCTCTTGCCATATATACAAATACATATGTAAAATATACAATAATTTAATCAATATACATATACAATTCACCTTTGTCCCACTCTTTTCCCCCTCTCTCTCGCCTCTCTCCTCTCTCTCCCACTCTCGCTCACCTCTCTCCTCTCTCTCCCACTCTTGCTCACCTCTCTCCTCTATATAACATGTAGCTACAAATCGTAATTATCAAAATATAGCTATGGAGAGTAATTAGGCTATTTTTAAGTGGTTATATGTGAAACTTTCCCTTAAAAAATTTTGATTATGAAAAATACTAGAAAAAAGAGGAAAAATATTAGACCGCATGAAATTTTGGTGAAATTCAAACTAATATTATTATGAGACACGGGAAGATTAAAATATAATACAAGAATCCTAATCAGTTTCAATGAATAATTTATTGTTAGAGTCCATAACCAACTCAAATTATGAAAAAGGTATTAAATATTATATTAATTATTACCAGATAATAACTAATACTATTACTTCTTTTTTCTAATTTACGTTAGTGTTGAAAATTATAAGTTCACATATTTTATTTTAGCATAAATTTTGGAGTATTTTAAAAATATGTAAAAAACTCATAAATATCCTTTTTAAGCTTTCTGGTCTAAAAATATTCTTAACCTACAGAAAAGAGTAATTCTGAATTTCAAACGTAAATAAGAAATAACTATCAAGACTATGTGACTAAAAATAAGGAGAGATTTGTGCAGTGAAATACGAAAGAGATAAGTATTCCAAATAACATATTTTTTTGGTGTGTGATACATAACACAAAGTTTATGTATCACATACATAATTTGATATTATGTACGAATACATATCCTTCTAAATTTGAATAAGGTAGAAGATACATAACCACACCTATATACATGATAAATGATACATTTGGTAGAAGTTTTGTATCAACTATCAAAACTAATTAGAATATATATCAAAACTAATATTTGACATGATACACTAATTGTAATGTATTGTAGTGTTGAAACAAAAATACATTAACTAAGAAACAAAAGTAACTAGATACATTAAAATTCTAGTTAATGTAAGATGATTGTGGACAGACTTGAAAAGCGTAGAAAAAAATCGTGAAATTAATTATGTAACCGATAATTTTTATAATTGAGTTATTACTACTGTAACGATCAAACATTATTATGAGTAATAAAAATAATTTACTACACATAATTGTAAAAACTAGTGTCCCATTTTTGACGTTGTTGGCTTAGCTCCTAAAAAAAAGGATATGACTAACAAGTTAATTGATGAAACTAATAAAAACTCAGCCTAAAGTTAATTAAGAAAGTATTTTTAACAAACTCATTAGCCTCATAAGATTACATTAAAAGAGGAAATAATCCTCTTTTAATTCAATTTTATTTTTCGTTGGTTTAAATTTTTTGAAAACTATTTTTTTTATGTTTGGTTATTTAAACTTTTTAAAAATCAAATTTGGATATAAAATTTTGTAACTGCTAAGAATTTGAAATGAATTTAGGAAGAGAAAATAGGAGTGAAAAAGGGAGTGGTAATGTGGGTTTGGCTGGTTACTTTTATGCATCCTGTAGTTTTTAGAATTAGGAGAAAGAAGAAATTTAAGTAATATTTTAAAAAGATAGGAAAAAATAGAGAATAAGAAAATTAGACATGTGTATATATTCAAAAAAAGTATGATTTGATATACTAAATTCACCCTTTACAGGTCGTTTACCCGCTCCTTGTTTTGTGTGGCAATTCATGCCATAATTTGATCAAAGTTAGCCTCATCTGTTTAAACTTACTGAAAGTCTTAAATCTTAATCATTCTAATTTAGTAATCAAGTTGGTTTGCTTTGCACATCTAAATCTTAATATTTATTCCTAGTAATAATCCCACAAATCTAACCTCGAAAGAACAACATTCCAAAACAGGTTTAAATATGCAAGGTGAAAGAAGCTCAAATGAAAATGGTAAGAACAGAGAAACATTGACATCAAAATAGCCAAGGAGTAAATAAAATTGAGGAACAAGAAGAAGAAAATAATTCCAACAAAAAAGAAGTGCATTAGGCATGTTTTATAACTGCTTAAATACTCAATATACACTTGAACAAATGCACTTTTATATATCATTTCTTCCAAAACTTGAAACTGCACTGACCACCTAGAAGAGTTATACGAAACGGTTTGACACATACGACTGTTCAACCTCCAGAACACGGATATACGATATAATAGGCATATGATTTTCAGCTAAATTATGCACTAAGCATATATACTGGTCTAAGATTAAATATGGCCGCAAGGAGCAAAATAATCTACTGCCCAAATATCTGTGCAACGCCAAAGGCAAAACATGTGGGCTGCACCAAACATACTCAAAAACTAAATCTGTGACAAACGCCTTAATATGCTTGGCCGGAAACATAGTCTCCTCAAATTAACAATTTCCTGAAGCAAGAAAGAACAAAATGTAACAACATAAACTCATCTCGATAATTAATGTGTAGATACTCTTGAGTTATGAATACTCACCTGTGTGTTATCATGATCATATTGAATCACAAAGAGACATCTGCAGCCCCTTATGTCATGAAATTTCTTTTGAATTTCTAGAATACGAGCTTCAACATATCTAGCGTTGTCCTTCCCCTCCTGGTTAAATTAAAATACGAAAAACCCAAGTATAAAGTTGAAGCATACTGTAACGAGTAAATAATATCTTCCTCCTAGAGGCCACAATAGTGAATATCCATATTTTCTACCATTTATAGTCTCATTTTACACTCTATCAACAATACTAGCCCAAGAAGTTATTCGCTTTTCTAGTTGATCTCTTTTCCTAGAACAATAGGAAAAGAGATTTCCGTGGATGGAAGAACAGGGGTACCTGGAAGCACAAAGCAGAATCCCCAACCCTGACTTTGATACATTCTTTATTTTCAAGAGCTACAGATCGCTCACGGACTGACTTCCTTACATTTATCCACTCGTCCTCCTCTGGTCCAAATCCCACATATCTCACAAGAACTTCCTGCAGCACATAGTATTTCACAAAATGTCGAGCAACATTCACTTTCTGAATTCTATTTTGACTAGTGTTATTTCTAACATCTCCTTCAAGTAAGCAGCAAATTTGATCAATTTGAACTACTTACAGGTTCTCCTGATTCAAGAAACCGGTGTGAGGTAAATGTATCAACGTCATACCTGTCAAACACCATAAGCATCTTACTTCATTAACCCCACCAACAGATGCATTGATTAAAGTGAAAAATACTAGGTATTACTAAAGCATTAACAAAAAATTCATTAGCCTTTCATGAGAGTAAGAGGCAGATTGTCACCACTGTGAATCAACATTCAGTTCAAACACACAAGAAATACAGAGTTTAGGACATGGATATCTACTTCCCTTCTTTTGCTCCTTTCTTTGTAAGCGGGATAATGTGAGCCTGTCTGTTGAGGGTTAAGGTTTGATGAAGAAAAATTCTTCCAAAATTCTTGAATTTCAGTTTTGAATTGACAGGTATGAATCAAGCTACATTTTGTGGTTGTTGTCTGCTAAGAAATTCATGAAACAGCTCCAAAATAAAAGGCAGGGACTTAAGATTCCAATTTTGATCTAAAACCATTGGTTTCGTGAGTCATTATTCTGGAGCAAAAGCCTCTTAAGAAAACAACAACATATCCGGTGGAATCACACAAGTGGAGTCTGGGGTGGGTAGAGTGTATGCAGACCTTACCACTACCTCATAGAGGAGGAGAGGTTGTTTCCGAAACACCCCCGGGCTCGAGTAGAGTAAATACAGTGTAGAGAATATAGCAACTAACAAGGTGAACCAACAATAGTGCAATGATTGAAGCACAGTAAACAACTGACGATGTACGATATTAAAAATAAGACTACAATAACACCATGTGATAACAGGTACAAAAAGCCAAAGACTATATGAAAAGGCTAGTAATGCGAAAACCCCTAACTACCTACTAACCATCTATCCTTACCCGCGACCTCCATACCTTATGTGCCACATGACACTAGATGGTTATTGTCAAGTATAAGCTCTGAAGGAACAATATGTTGGGTAGCCCTACAAGATTTAATGACTTAAGCCGTAAATGGTGATAGAAGGGCTTGGATAATTCTAGCTATCAAGGACCAAAGAGTAAGAACTTCAATACATTTCCTTTAACATTCACCATATTGCATGTTTACAGGAAGGGAGGATCGTAATACAGCTCCGCTCTAAAACATAAAATATTTTACAACCAACAATCATTGACCACTATTATCAAAAGGAAAAGCACCAAAAATTTAGAGAAAACTCCTAAAAACAAACAATAGAAAATTAAGATAGTGAATAGATGTTAATTTACAATAACGTCATTCTGATGGAACCCTTAGAGATATTGACTTCACAATGATGCCAGTGTAGTTGCTCAGCAGTACAGAGAAACTTTCTTCTTTACTAGCATTTCTTTTTCTTTATTTTTAGATTCTTTTTACAGGTCAAAGAAGAGAGTCTAGAAACAGAAATATCCAAACAGGATTCCATTCTTGCATTTCATTTTAATGGCTTAATGCAGAAAAGTTGAAAATGCATCCAAAGTTAATGCTAAAGTGGTCGTGTAGCCAGTAATCATCTTTATTGATAAGAAAAAAGTTGAGACTTTCTGGCTTGCTAATGTAGGCTTACCACGCCCCATCTACTGAAGACCTAGCCTCAAATTGTAAGTCTGACAGATCTGGAATCTTCTTACCTGGAAAAGAATTTGTTGTACTATGTAAGTGCCATGACAAAACAGCAGGTTTAGAAGTAAAGGGAGCATAAGTAGAACTAATTATTTGGCAACAGAGAGTGGTTCAAAACAATGAAATATGTCCTTAGGTAATTCCTTATTTAGCAATTACTGACAAGATTTTCACTAACTGGATCCTTAAAGAAGTATACAGTTTTAGATGGAGGAAACCAACAAACAGTCTCTCCTTCATCATTGACATTCAACGCGAGTAGAATGTAACTTTTTTTTTGACAAGGACAAGTAGAATGTACCTTTAAATAAATCTTAAGACTTCCATTAGAGTTGATAAAAGTGATTGGCAAGAATAGGAGAGAGAAGTAAGGCAGAATGAGCACAACAGACAAAATAGTTTGACTCTCTGTAGCTTAATGAACAAAGAAAACTACGAAAAAAATATGGCATACAGAACAGGACCCAAAAGGAAATGAAACAATTTTGTCATTTGAGAGAACTTGTGAAACAACAGCAATACAGGGAGGATTATGAATTGATAGAGAAGGATAGAAGGCATGGTATATTTCCATCTCATCCTGTAAGAAGATCAGTCTCACGCAGAACTATAACAGATCATACAACTGACAGAAATTTCTTTTGTAACTGAAACTTTTGAATTCCGTGCTTGGTGTTTGAGGTACTATTCACGAGAAGTAACTTTAAGCATCTTTCAAGGATAAGTCACCATATAAATGAGATAGAGGAACAAATCCAGTTATACTAAGAGAGATAAAGAACTTGGAGACAAATGCGTAGAGGAAAATCTAACATGAATAACTGAATGAAAGACCAAATATTTACAATCAGTTTAATATTGGGGTTGTTAAATTGCTGAATGTACTTGGAGCTTTAGAGATGTCAAATGGCTCCCGCATACTGTAACATTGCAAAAGTTAATTTGATAACCGATCCACAAATAAACTATACAATATCAACTAATGCATAGCTCTAACAAAATTTCTGAACTAAGAACAAAACAATTTTTTTTTTTGAAATAGTGATTATTAAACATGAAGGCATGAGATATCCTTAATTTATATGCATTATTATATTCTTGCGGTAGAGTAACATTTGTAGTGCATTAGTCTCAACTCTAAACTTTTCAAATGGTCAGCCAGGGAAGAAAGAAGACGTAGAAGGGAATTTCTGCACCCGCAAAACAATGCTCCATTAAAAACAATTATGTCAGATAATCTACTTTCATAGTAAACATAGATCAACAGACACCTTCAGGCATATGAAATCTTTGTTTTTCTTCTTCTAAAGAACATTCTTCTGTCACATCAGGCAGTTTCCTGTTGGCCTCTGCTGAATTATGCTTTGAGAGACAGCTTTTCTGCCTATTCTGGAGCCAAGTTTGGACCTAAATTCAAGTGAAATAGTAGAACTTAGTTCTATAAGGACATTCAACCAAGCAATATCAGATACGGGAATAAGTACATTGAACTATGAACCTCGGTCCATTTCACGATCGGTTTTCCTGCACGACCTTTAGAGTGGCTGCAAAAATGTCAAGAATGTGTTGATGGCAAATTTATACAAAATATTGTTGTTGATCATTCAACAAGAAACAAAACTTGATGTAGAAAGTGCAACTCACCTGAAAGCCCCTGCCAATTTCTTGCAGAAATGTTGGTCAAAATCATGTTCTCCTGATTGCTTAAGTTCGTTCTCCATTTTCTCAATCTGCTTGAATAACAAGCGATGATGAAAAAATTGTGATTTACAAGAAAGTAACTAAACAAAATTTTTAATTCCAACATGTTTTGCTAAAGTTGCAGATGCACATCATTTTGCAAATTTCAAACAACGGCTAGTTCATAATGCCCAAAGAAGCCAACAGAGATATCATCCCGGTAAACCTCTCTCATTTTATGTGCTATTCGCATCTGCTGTTACAAGTGATCATTTTTTATTTTGTCCATCACAAAAATGTAAACTGTTTCCAGTATCCATATTAATACGCCATTCACCGTGTAGATATATTGGACCTCTAAGGCTCAACACTAACTTTCTTAACGTATTGCTGGTTGCACAACTCTTCATAGACCACAACTTCTAAATTTAAATTTTGATTAAGTAGAAGGAAAATATGCATTTACCTAGATTTTACATAACTTCTAATTTATACCATCAACCAACTGTCCTGCATTATACTAATACAGATTTTTATTATTACTATCTATTTTAGTGGTAAGAGGAAGGAGGACCACGCCCCATATAAAACCAAAAACCCTTTCCGCAAGCCAAACCAACTCTGTGATGTAGAGCACTAAGGGGTCATTTGGTAGCTAGTAAAGAAGCAACTTAATAATACGATAAATTATACCTGCATAATTCTAACCAGCTACCAAACAAACCCTAACTACATCAATCTTTGTTCACTTCCACAGGGCACTGTAGAGTTTTTTATTTCTTTATGATTGTGGTGTCCAGGCCAACTTTCGCACACCTCAACTATTTCTACAGGACACTTGTCATCTCCCACCAGCAACAGGGACAGGACATAGGGGAAGAATCACCTAGTGTTTGTTTGTCTCCACTGAGTTTCGACTACTAAGCCACACCCTTGGGTGCAGCACAGTATAGAATATGTTCAACCATCTTCATGAATTAGACTAGACAATACGCATACATAAAACCAATTAACAAGACAGCTTATGAAGACTCCCAAAGAGAAATCAATATAATCTTCAAGTTAAGCCAAAAAAAGAAAAAGGGGTTTCAAACACTTTTAACAAAACAAAATGCTACTACACACATGACACAACTATAAGCTCTTTTCTAAAAAAGGGGTTCACAAAAAAATTGCTGATTATGTCATCACATCATCCAAAAACCTTTCATTTATTCTAATAATATTACTACAATGTCTTAACTCTGCATGCTCTCTAATACAATTTTGGAAAGATACACTTGTATATATTTTGATTATTCTACTGCAACAGAAAATTTTAAACACACATAAACGATCAATTTTCTCGAATACCCAGTAAGGCCAAACCTTTAAAAAAAACGTTTTTTAAAAAAAAAATAAAATGAAACCAAGAAAAACAAAATTTTGAAATGGGTAAAGCACCTCCGTTTCTGTAAAGCCAGAGAAGGGTTGCCTGTGTCTGGGACGAAGCTCCATTGAAGGATAAGATCAAAGGGTCATCGCCGAAAAGCTCTTAAACAATGGTAGAAATTGAGTGACACTGGGTTTTGAGCGCCTTCTAGTGTTCTGTTTTCCTATTTTTTAGGGGTGTGTTTGGGTTCAAACAAGAATGGAGTATTATAGCAAGGGAAAAAAAAAATATATTGCAGAAATAAGATGGTGAAAAGAACATTTCAGAAACTTCGAAACTATTTTGGGGAACCTTCTAAATTTCACCCAAGTCCCTACACTTCTGTGTTTGGCAAATAATACCCTCTTCATATCTTTTGAATGAGACATTGAAAAGAAAATTAAGATAAAAAAGATCGTTCGGTACAAATATTGATAATGTAGGAATTAGTAATATAAAAACTAGTTATATAAGGATTAGAAATGTGAATATTATTTTTTATCAAGTGTTTGGTTCATTGATTCTCATCTGATTTTGTGTTTGATTTAAAACTCTACAAAAGATTTCTTTCGTATTATACTTTAGTTATTACTGAGATTTTCTATTTCATATAATTGAGTCCGACAATATTTTTTATAAAACTTTCTATTTCATTTAACTAATGGAATTAAATAATAGGTCTAACCCATCGATGGCTCTCAAAGTAACCACAAACTTTCACTTAGAGACCTTAACTAGACTTTGCTCATTTTAGACACCTTGTCAGGCTGTATTGTGTCATTTTGACACTTTTTTACAATCAGCAAAAAATTTAAAGTGAGTGCCGATGACGTGTCAAAGTATAAAATTAAATGAGGACATTTGTCATTTGACGCAAAAACAATTCTTTAACAATAATTTTTTAATAAAACTAAAAATTAGCCAATGAATCAATGACACCTGACATTTTTGCCCAAAGAGTTACTAAAGAAGATTAAATTATTTTTTTACAAAAATTACTTTTGCAGAACTCCCCCACCCACCCACTCACCCCCGACCCTTGTCGTCTTCTCTAACAAATTAAACCCAACCCCCTTCGTCTTCTCCGCTAACCGTCGTATTTTAATGATTTTTAGTTTTATTAGTAGGAGGATTCCATTATACACTAACAAAGTGGTAATTTTCTCAGCTTCTAAACTAAGGACAGTCATTTTAATGAAGAATTTGAGATAGTAATTAAGGCCAAAAATTACACAATCAATTGTCAAATCTAGAAGAAAAAAATGATTAGTGAAATCGTAATGACGACTTTCAACCACATAATTTGAATTGTCATGATTTAACAATAAAATTCTTCACCAATTTGACCATCAAATTTAATCCACAATTCACATAGAGAAGTTTATTCAACTCTAAAATCACCCTCAACACTTTTCACCATTGAAGGACCTTAAGGTAAGGGAAAAATGGTGGCCCAAAAATAGGAAAGAAGGAGGAAAAAATTAACTAAAAATTGACTAAAAATGTCTTTCACGCGCTTTTTATAATTGTCTTACACTCACCATATATATCATGTCAGCAAAAAGTGTGAAAATGACACAATAGGACCTGATATAAGGTGTTTAAAATGAACAAAGTCTAGTTAAGGTATTTAAGTGAAAGTTTGTGCTAACTTTAAGGGTCACCTATGGGTTAAGCCTAAATACTAATATTTGAGGATTGTTCTTTATTAGGCTTAAGTCATATGTGGCTCCTTAAAGTTGTCCGCATATTTCATTTAGACATCTCAACTAAGACTAGTACCTATTGAACACTTAAATCTTAACAAATTTATACCTATTTAACACAAGATGATAATTAATAAAAACACAAACATGTGTGCATTCAAACGCATATGCATATAAAAAAATAGACTAATACAATATTAACACGTGGCAATTGAATTTTAAAAAAAAATTTATAAACTCTATTCAAATAATTCCAAAGGAATTTTTAGAAAACAAAATATTATGTTTAAGTTAACCTACCCCCACCCCCACGCCATTCCACCCTCCACCCTCCTTTCTTTTGTTTCCGACAAACTTATTTTTTTTGTTACGGCGCCTCAGTTACCAGTAATCATCCCCTTTCTTGAATTTTATCCCTTTCACCGATGTCGATATTATATGATCCCTATCTAAGTTAACCCCTCATTCACCTATCATTCCAATAGTGTTAATTAAAACCTTTCGTCCATTGTCTTCATCTTCTTTTCACTAATAATCATTTATTACACTTACAAGAAGAAAAAAAAACTTTTGTCGAAAAAAATAATCAGCCTCGCTAAAATATTTATTCAACGAAAATAATGAAACTTCGCCGAATTATTTGAAAAAAAAAAAGAGAGAGAAATAAGTCAATATTAGAAAAGAATTGGAAAATTGGAGAGGGTGAGAGAGAAAGGTGGAGGGAGTGGGTGTGTGGGTAAAGAATGAATAGTTGCACGGAAGATGGGGAGAAGACAAAAACGTTCCTGTTGTTTTTTAATTAATTAATTATTATTATTATTATTTATTAATTCGGGTGTAAGTTGAAAAGTAAAAGAAAAAATATATTTTTAAATTTCTTTACGCGCTTAAGTGAAATACATTTTTTCTGACATGTCAGTCTTTTGTGTCTAATAGGAATCATTTTTGAACATGTAAGGTGTTCAAGGTACTAGCCTTAGTTAAGGTGTCTAAATAAACTATGCGAACAACTTTAAGGAGTTATAGATGACTTAAGTCTATTTATTGTGAGGTGTGATGTATCATCATTGAGATCCTTAATGTCATGATGTTATTTCTAATTTCTTGTTGATTAAATATATTTTAAATTTAACCTAAATTTAAGGATACTCGAATTGTTTAAATACGTTAAGCTTATTTTTTTAAAAAATAAATAGTTCAAATAATCAATGAACGAACTACATTAAATAAGAAAAAAACCCAAAAAAAAATGAAGAATAAATAGTGAAATCATCAAATTACACTAAATGGATTTGGAGAGTTAAAAAAACATTTATAATCACTCCAATCTATCTATATATAATATGAGAAGTAAAAATACCTATGTGTCAGCACGACCAAAAAATAAAATTTATTAATTATTAAAATTATTTTTAAAATTTAAAAATAAAAGTAAAAATTGCAAGCACTAAAAAAAGGAAAAAAAAAACTAAAATCTAATTTTTAGTACTACATTAACTTTTTACAATTTTTAAGAATTGAATTTTCAATAGTATTTAACTACGGTTTACTGTTCCTAAAAAAATGCTCCTAAATAACTGAATTATATTTTTTTAAAATGCTCATATATATATATATATATATATATATATATATATATATATTATATATATATATATTTAAAAATCTTTCAAATTAGTATCTAAAGCTAACATGCAATAAAAGAAAAAAGTTATCAACACAACAACAAAAAAAAAAAAAAAAAAGACACGATACTAACAAGAAAAAGTTACAAAAACTTAAGGTTACAAAATTATAATTTCAAAAACGAATTTATGTTTATTTAAGAGAAGAAAACATTTATCCAATTAAATAGGAAGTTTTAAAAAAAATTGTCATTCCGAATTGCTAACAAATTTATTTTGAATTTTAAATTTTAAGCAGCCCAATTAAATAAATAAATTATGAATCTATTAGTTATTCAAAAATTATATAAAGTCCTAAATAAAATATAACCGATCACTTTAAAATTTCAGTTTAAACTTCTCGTTTGCAATTGTTGAAAGAAATTTACTCTCCATTAGGCAAAGAACTCCTAAACTTCATTTTGTCAAGGTGCTGTCAATTTTTTTTTATATATTTTTCTTTATTCAATCAAAAATAAATAGTAATTATCCTTTATTCTTTGGTGATTCTACTTTGATTTGTAGCAAAATTTGAGTCATATTATATCATATAAATTTTCTATTTTATATCTCTTAAGATATCAATAATCAAAAGTTCTTTAGATTTTAACACACAATTCAAAGAATTACTTTCTTTTCTTTTTAATTTCCTCTAAACACAATAAAACCCCAATTTATTTGTATGTGATTTTTAAAATTAATAATTTCTTTGTTTCTTGTATGTGTATTTTAAAAATAATTATTTACAGAGAATTTTTATTGCTTTAAAAAAGAACTGAAATAAACTTATAATTTATACGGTGTACGAAGAGTTTTTTATTGTTTTCTTTAAAGAAGAATCGAGAGAAATATATAATCTATAATATAAATTATTATGAAGACAAGAAAAAACGTGCATAATATAAATTATTATGAAGACAAGAAAAAACGTGTTAGTTGAATCCTCATCAAATATGAGTTTATTTAATAAAATAATTGTTTGCCTTTTTAAAAAAAAATACTTTTATTCGAATTTATCAAGATTGTTTGATTAATATATTTTTCAATTTACCATAAAGAATTTCATTCTTCTTTTGTCGAATACTAACATTGATTTTTTTTTTACGAATTTCAGACTCTATAATATTGAATTTTATATGAATGATCATGATCATTATTTTGAATGCAATAGGAATAAAAAATATAAGAAGATAAAATTTCTCCATTTTTAGTTTTAAAAATTAAAATTTCTCCATTTGCATTAGTTATTAAATTTAGATTTTTAAAAAAATCAATAGATATTTTAAACGAATCTTTTAAAAATTAGAAAGTTACCACAATTAATATAATTCTTCTCTATTCTTTTTTTTTTTTTTTTAAATGGATTCTACATGTGGTTAATTTTTTTTTGGACTCTTTGTTTAGAATTAGTATATTTATTTTTCTAACGATCTGATTTCATCGTTATGAAAAAGTCAATAAAGAAAGAATTAGGATCAGAAAACTTTTTGATAGTAACTTGAAATTTCTCAACCTAGTCCAGATTTGGATGAAATCAGAGACAATAAGGTGTAGGGAAATCAAGTAATGAATGAGAGATATAATTGTGAATTTTATTTCATGAGTGGATAACTAAGACAATAAGGATACTGTACCACTTTACTGAATTGAATTCGGACGAGTAAAACTCCTAGAAATAATCTCCATCGAGGTCGCTGGAGCGAGATTCTGGGCGTTGGAGCGGGATGGGTCCGCTGTAGTGGGCCAGACGCGACTTAAAGTTGTTAATGAACCCCTAAACGACCATATTTGGTATTTTTGGACTTTTAGGGCTAAGGAGGCGACTCCAGACGAGTTCTTGACAGTTTTTCACCATTTTTTAGGCTAAATATAAGGTTTTAATTCCCCAAATCCGTTTTCGAATCCGTAGAATCTATTTTCTTGGATTATCATCGATGGAAAAAGGTTTTTTATCTAGTAATTATGGTGAAAAAAGTCCTAATTAGGGTATTAGGATCTTGGGTTGATCTAGGGTTATTGGGTTTGTTATAATCCGAATAATTAGACCTTTGATTGTTGATCTATGCGTATATTAATTGTTGTAGACCTAGAACAAGCAGAAAGAATCAGAAAACGAAAGATTCAAGTGCCTTAGGGGATTCAAGCTTAGATTCGAGGTAGGTGATGGTTGTGATTTCATGTTGGTGTGATATACGTTTGTAGCTGCTTCGTTATAATGCATGTATATATGACTTGTTGTATTATTGATCACCATAATCGTAAATGAGGATAATTGAATAGTTGTATGCCATGAATCACCTCTTGTTGTATGATCTTGATGATGTACTTGTAATTGTGATTGTGATTGTGATTGTGGTGTCCGAATGGGGATCAGATTGCCACGTTCCGACATAAATAATTGGATCGACTTGCCACGTTCCGGATCTATGTGATTGATTGCCCCATTTTGACATAAAAATGGGATCGAATTGCCACGTTTCAACAAGCTAACAGTTTGGATGTGGGCTCCATGATAGGACCGTTGAAGTGGGTTCCGTGAGAGGACCATTGAATTGTGTTGTATATCTACTTGTGATGATTATATTCACACCTAATGATGATGGATATTGAAGGATTAATTGTTGCTCTAAAATGATTTAATTGTATATTGTTAAGAATTGTGAAGGTGTTTGTTGATGTGAATGATGATGATATTGTATATGTTTGGTATATGCATATTTTATAATGTTGTGGTTACTTACATGTGTTTCACTTATTGAGATAGTCATGTGATCCTACCAGTACACTGTGGTTCTGTAATGATACTGCACTTGCTATTATTTCTGTTGAGGTCAGGACATCTTTCGGCGGCTATTGACAGATCCTATTTAGAAGATTAATGATCGTTCAATGGTGAGCTAGTTCTTTTGGGCTGCCTTGAGTTCCCTTTTGTTTAAGTCCACTCTCTCTAGACTCAGACTATTGGTTAAGTAGTTGTTAGTTTCAGGGTTATACCACCTATTCTTAGATTTGTCTTTAGTAGAATTTTGATACATTAACTTTCTGGTTCTAGATATTTAATTCCGCATTTGTTTAGTAATTAAACTTGTTTCGGTAATTTTATTGCCTTGTTTTGATTTAGTTACTTAGTTTGAATTGTAGTAGTGATTCTTCCACCGAATGATTAGTGTGAGTGTCAATCACGACGGTTTGAATCGTGATAATTTTTTTATCTCATATATTTGTGAGTATAAAAAGGGTAATGGGATAATGCCGTGTAATTTAAAAACTGTCAATTGACATAAAAAAAAACTGTCGTTTGACCAAAAAAAATGCAGAAGTTTAGAATAGGACACTTAATTAATTAGAAAAAAATAATAATTTTAAACTGAGTAAATTGAAATATAAATAAAGATAACTATTGATAATGAGTTATCGAGATTATCTAATATAGTAGCCATATTTCCATTTTAATTTTTGAATTTGAGTTAAACTATATATTTTTTTAAATTAGGAACTAAACAATTATTTATTTAAATAAGTAATCCAATAATATTTAATATTTCAAGAACTCCTAAACAATGAACATATGTCACAAAAATATTGAATTTTTATTTGAGAAGTGTACCACAAACCATTCAATTAGTAAATAATAAATCATTAAAGTTTTTAATTACTCAATTATTTCAATAAATTTTGAATTAAATTTATATCCGGACAATAAAAAGTCATGAGCCATTGTTCAATTCTCCAAAATAATTAAGAAATTATTTGGAAAAAAATCTTCAATATCTATTTAAAATTCTAATTTCAAAACACAAGTAACTAACCTTGTCCTATAAAATACAAAATTTCATAACCAACATCTTCCAAGAAAAAAAATTACTGCCCACAATTCTATCAATTCACTTTTTCATAAAAAATTATTATGTACAAAATGTGTTCTCTTTTATGATGAGGTTGGTGACTTGGGTTTAAATGATGTTTTTGTCATGTAATTGGATAGTGTCATTCATATCAATTTGACATAAATGTAAATTTCGTCAGTGAAAATAGTGATAGTTTGATTTCTTCATTTTTTTCAAAAAACATAATTGTATATGATTGTCGTTATTTTTTGAATTATTAATAAGAAGGTGATCAATGATGGAAAAATTGTAAGGGGTGTTCTAAGATAAATTTCATTAAGCAATTTGACGAATTTCTTTATGAGTAAATTGTTTTTTTTTTACTCACTTTGAATTCATTAGGATATATAATTCTACATTATTTTTGTTGATTTTCAATTTGATTATCTAGGATGAGGAAAATATTGAAAAACATGAATCTAAGTCAATTATTCATGTTGTTTGTACTCTTAACGTTTTACCTTAGTAGTGATGGTTCAAAAGATGTTTTATTTGAAACTACTAAGTATTTTTTTTAAAATAAGAAAAGCAAAATATAATACGGATAATTATATAGAATGACAAACTAATAATATAAAATAAATATAATAGCTACCGTTTGATTTATTTGTGTTCCATAACAAACTGTTTGTCAGTCTCTCTCTCTCTCATATTCTCGCCGCCACTCTCCCTCTCTCGCTCGCTTCCTTCGCTCGCCTCTCTCGCTTTATACAATATAATTATATAAATTGTGTTTCTAATTGTATAAAGCGAGTGAAAATTGTATATACACATGCAAATACATATATCTCCGTCCTATACACTTATAATTATACAAGAAAAGTACTTCCCTGCCCAAGTCTCTTTTGTTTTTTTCTCTTTCTCGTTTTATACAATTCGATTCAATTGTATATTCCCTGCCCAAGTCTCTTTTGTCTTTCTCCCTTTTTTGTTTTATACAAATTCAAATTGTATATAATCGTCCTATACACTTATAATTATACAATTCATTTTATATTCTTCGTTTTATATAATTCTCTGCCCAAGTCTCTTTCTCTTTCTCATTTTATACATTTTGTTTTATACAATTCGCTTTAATTGTATATGTATAGCGAATTATACATATATATGTTTGCTATGGAGCGTAATTATGCAAAATTTGCTATAACATACAAATATAAATTTTATATTTGCTATATGTGAAAGTTACCCGATATAATATCTATGTATATAAATAAATATAAGAGATTCTTGAAAAGTTAACTATTATTTTTTTTGGTTATATTATACAAGAAAATAATTTTTCTCGAAGGGTTCCTAAAGACACATGAAGAGAAGTAAATCTGAGTTGTATGCAGTTAGAATTGTTTGTTTTGAGAGATATATAATTTGATTTAATAATAAAAAATAGTCAGTGAACGTAATGCAACAAAAATCTATATGTTCTGAAATTCACTTTAATTATGTTATCGTCAAATATGTTTTCACATATGAAATATGTCTTCATATATTTTATGAAATTGTTTCTAAAAGGTGAAAGTAATTTTCAGATGACATGTAGGAGTGCACAAATCGAACTGAAAATTGAATCAATCCGCAAATTGAGTCAAACCGGAAAAAAAACCAACTAGTGACATTGAATAATTTATTTATTTATTTATTTGAGTCTATTGAATAATTTACATTGGTTTGGTTTATAATATATTTATTTATTTGAGTCTATTGAATAATTTACATTGAAATGATGAAATCTGAACAGAAATAATAATAATAATAATAATAATAATAATAATAATAATAATAATAACTTCTAAACGTTTTCTTCTTAAGATTATAAAGTTACCACAATTAATAATCTATATAACTTTTAAACGTTTTCTTCTTAAAAAATTGGCTTCTTATTTTTATCCTAAATTTAAATACTTATTTTTATTGATATTGAAATCTATTTAATTATTTAAGAATATATATTATTAATTTAAGATTACACACTTCAATTCTTACCTTTTCCTAAATTTTCCCCGCAAATTGCGTTAGCCATTAATGTGGCTTTTACGTTTGCATTTATTTTTGTTTTAATTAGATGTTTATTTTTGATCTATATAAAATGAAATAAATTAAATGCCACACTCCGAGCCTACACCCCGGACGTGACTGGCACTCGAAAACCATTGTTGGCCCCAAGCGACACCTTAGTCTGGCTTACTTACTCATCGGAAGACTTAACCTCAACAAAGATAAGTTCATATAATAACTTAAAAAAATAATATTTTAGCCAAAATGACAACTCAAGCCTTAAACGACACAATTGAAACAAATAAGACTAAAAATGTAATATTTCGAAATCTCAAGACGTATCGTAAAGCCTAACATGGGGGTCATGAAGTTTAAGTACTGTTTTTAAGTCCATTTTGATGACTATATGTCATTTAGGAAGTTAGGAAACCAAAACGTCTAAGAACGTTCATGACGTCCGGAAGTTGGTTCAAGGAGGTACTAGTGTGTCTTAGCCTATTTGACTAGCTTTTAGGAGTCGGAAATGTATGAAAATTGGTAAAAAGGTAGCTAATAGGTGTTTGAATTATTTCATGGTCGAAACGTCTGGGTACGACTCCCCAAGGACCAACCAAGGGCCCTTGAGGAGGACCCCTGCAGGTTGAGGCAACAGTGTGCATCAATGAAGCAGTCTACGGTCCGTGTGTAGACCAATGGGGCGTAGGTGCCACCATTGTCCCACACTTAGACAAAATGGGGAAGCCCCTTGCCTGCACAGTCTCTGAACTTATCGATGGAGTGCAGGACGGAGGGGTGAGGGTCCGTAGGTTCACAGACGGACCGTCGGTGGGGTTCCGTCTGTGAAGGGTGATTTTTCTGCACGTTTTTATATTAATTCATTTAATTAATTAGGTGGTTTAGGGGTTAGTTAGGGATTAAGGGAAGACTAATTAACTAACTTAAACTCCCATATAAAGGCTCCAACCCCAATTAATCTAATTAGAACTCTCAATACAAACTTTCTTCCTTCTCTCTTCTTTCTCTCTCTACTTGAACTCACCATTGAAGACTAGTAAGGAGAAGGGTTTGGGGGCTGGAAAGGGATGAATTCACCATCAATTCTTCATCAAACGTTAAGGTATGGGATCTATTCACCTTTGAGACTTCTTTCCTCAAAGGATTCCTTCCAAGGTTTTCTAAAAGTTGAGTTTTCATATGGGTTTCATCCAATTACGAAATTGATGTTATGAATTGAGTTGTTTAGGGTTTATTTAGGATATAATGAATAGATTAACATGTAATGTAACTTGATTATGATGAATTGAGATGATATGGTCTAGATTGTAGAACTTAACCCTTAACCCTTAACCCTAGGTTTGATCTTGATGTGAATTATGTTGGAGTTGATTCAATTGACTTTATTATTGGTTAAATCATTCTTAGTTATTGTTATTACACTGATCATAAACATGTTGTGATGAATTGTAGTCTTTCATGCTAGTTCTTAAATAGTGATCTAGGTTAAGAAAGTTTGCCTAAGTATCATGTTTCAAAGCTTTGGTTTAGTATTGAATTATGGTGTGGTGACTCTTGTACCTTTATTAGCATGTTGGTTATTGAATTATATTGATGTGAAGACCTAATTGGGTTGAGTTGTGGGTTGATGGTAAGGCTCTTATGATGAACTATGGAGTAAGTTTGGTAAGTCTTGTATTTCCTATTCCTTACTTCAACTTGTGATTAATTGTGATTAAGTCATGATGTTGTGTTAGAGTATGCCTTATCTAGGGTTGATAGGATGGTATGATGATTTAATTGAAATGTCTTAACTTTGGTTGTGAGGTTGCTTAGGGTGTACATGTTATAAGGATGGTGATGTGTATCAATGTGCCCTATTATAATGTGATATGTAAAGTGTTAACCTCACTTATATGAATTGTGATGAAAGGACCATTACTCATACAATTTTTATTGAGCTATGATGATGATTATACAAGGGCTAGACTCTATGACCTAAACTAAGTTATGATTGTTAATGAAGTTTTAAAGACATTTAAATAAAGGGACTTAGCTTAGCACCGAGTGAACTTGACAATGAGAGGTGATGGCTTTCCGTAGAGGAAGTGTTACCATATAGTTCTATATGTGATGTTGACTCCCCTTTGAGGGATACTCGTCCAATGATTTCCATGATGTGAGGCTCCAATTACCCAAAAGGTATGTAGAGGGAATACATATCTCTTAGTTCCTTAAACTATGTTGCCACCATAGGATACTAGCTAGTGGATCCACCTAGAAATCTATGTTTATATTAGGTTTTTACCTAAGTCGGTAGACCACCTTCCATCGGTGTAAGGTCTTATGACACTGGATTCCACATTTAGCTCATGTGGTCTATGTCGGTTAAGGCAAGTGTTCCCTAAACTAAAATAAAGTAATGAAGTATAAACTAACTAAAGTGACTTGAGGGGTTTGACTTAGCTTAGGTAGGGGTATGGGACTCTACCTATGCCTTGCACTAGTTTGCCTTGATAGGAGCTTTAGGAAGTTAATATTATGTATATAAATGATGATGAATGTAAATGACTTTATATGATGATTATGATGTTTATGAACATGCAATTGGTCTTTATTGTTAAAGTAGGAACTCATGTGTACTTGAAGACTATGTTATGTGAAGTGAGATACTATTTATGGTTCTTGTTAGGTTACTTGATTAAGTAAGGTTATGGGGCTTTGTTTGGTCATTGCACTTGTTGACTTTATGAGGATTTATGATTAGTTGTCTTACTTTGCTATTTATATGATGAACTCTTATTCATGCTTGTGATGTTATTACTTGGTGATGGAGTCATACGAGATTATGGGTTTAAGTATGTTGATATGTATATGGCTTATTTGATTTGTTGAACATGTCTAAATGATTGGTATAGTTTGTTGATTGTGCATAAGTTCTTAAAGAGGTAAATTGACATAATTTCACTAAATGTCCCTTTTTAGCATGTCTTGATGTTATATGTGCATATGGTCTCATACTTGGTACATGTGGCGTACTAACCCCATTTTCTCCCTTTTTCCCAAATATTTTAGGTTCCGGTCGTTGAGTGATCTTTTGATACGACTTGAAGAAGACTTGGATATTCTCTATCATCCAAGGGGTAGGTCCTCACTTTTCGAGGGCGATGCCGATATCTAGATATGGAGTTGCTTTATTTTCTAAGACTCTTATGTTCATTCTACTTTCGCTTTTGTATAAGCCTATACGTGGCTTCTTTACATTGATGTAGGGCTATGCCCAAATTGCTATGATCTTTTAGATGGTATGAGATGAGACAATCATTGAGACTTTATTCTATCTTATATATATGTATGTGAAATAAAAGTAGAAGGCTATGTAACCTTCCTATACGAAGGGTCTATGTATACTCGATACGAATATCTATTATGTGTATGTGGAGGTCTATGTAAACCTCCAAGTAGATAATAATGAAAAGTTTGAATTCTTTCGTATTTTTGATCGATGAATGTGATGATGTAAGACTAAGAGGCTAGTCCTAGTCCTCAAAGAGGACGACGACGCCTGCTACGTCTAGGGGGTAAACCCGGATATGACAAAAGAACTATAACTATCTGTCTATGAAGTCTCTAAAACAACTAAGATGGATGTTTGGACAAGCCACACAACATCCTCATGAACTAAAACTAGAAAGCAATGAAAATGGATCCTCCGGAATGCAAGGAGGCTCACCAGCTGACTCTAACCTGCTCACTCGATCAACGGTGCGTCAAATGTCGATCCTAGTTACCTGTGTTTGCATCATAATACGATGCAGGTCAACCAACATCAATACATGAATGTACGAGTATGCGAATTGAAATGCTAAAACACAAACATAGGCTTGAAAGGAAATTTAAAGATTTTACTTGGCTCAGCTCAACTCAACTCTACATGACTGAACTCATCTCAATATAAAACAATTTAAATAAGTGCAGTATAAAGAAAAGCTTTAAAACATGTTTAACTCTGTGTATTTAGAAATGATAACTCTGTTTGTACATAAAAATATAAATAAACTGATGTATATAAGAATATAAAATACTGTTGTAGGAGTTTCTCTAACTGACAACCATCACTTAAGAGCTATAGTCATGATACAACGTTTTACTTCACGCTGCCAAGGACCGTCCTATACCTTGCCATCAGTATAAAACCTGAACTACTAAGAGGAACCACTAGTCTATGCTAAAAAGCACTAAAGAAATCACTTAAAAAGTATGACCTTACCCATGGGGTTACATGGTTTATGGAGACGTGAGTTGTCTGAACTCAAGCTCATCCCTATATTGGTTCTCAATACTACTCTAAAAAATATTTTAAATATATTAGTTCTTATGTTTAAAAACATATTCCTTCTGTGATTTAAGATTAGTGCTCAAAATATAGCTCAAAAACTATCTTGGAAATCAAGGTTTTCCCACTTGCTTTTAGAAAGCGATTACTCTTTCCTGAAAACTAGCCCGAGGGCTCTTTGGAAATCTGAGTTTCCGTTCTTACTTAAATGTGAAAATATTTTAAATCTCTTTGGGAGTACTTTGTCCCCATGTAATTTTGAAAAAATGAACTTCAACTTTACTCTTTAGTGAACTCAACTTAAGTCTTAAAACAAAGTTAAAACGTTTGTAAAAGAGTTTTGGAAAGCTTTATGAAATTCCCTTAACTTGACTCTTCATTTCTCTTGACTTGATTTTTAACTGATCTTTGAATTGAACTATGGATTCAAGGATTGTGATTTGTGATTGGAAAGATCTCATGTTATTTAGGAATGATTTTAGATAACTAAACATGAGAAACGACCGAAATATTAAAATCTAAGAATGGGTCTGCGACGCAGAGAAACATTTAAAATTTGATTTCGAAAAAGTTTTTGAGGTAGGACACTCCGTGTCAGCTCCGTGATGCGAAACAGAAATTTTCAAATCTGAAAAGTGGGAGCGCGACGCGGAGGCATGTCCAAATTTCGACCGACGAAATTTCTTCTTTGTTTTTCAGCTCTAAACCCACAAAACTCCATGGGTTTTTCCCCCAAACACTTAGAATCGTATAAACCCTCAATATGCATCAGATTTTACTCGAAATCGAACCTAAAATCACGGATTAGGATCAAACAACTCCTCACTGAATTCGACACAATAAGAATTTAATGGAACTCAAACAAACCCAACAAGAACTCAATTTCTAAGCTTTCAAGAACTTAAATTCGCTGAAATAAATCATGATTGGAGCGTGAGTGAACTAAACCAACGCTATGTGATCTCACATACCTTGCAGTGATCACCCCCGACGAAATCCACAAATTAATCTCGATGAATCTTGAATGAATTTTGAACGTTCTTGTTTCCTCTTCTCCTTTCTCTTTTCTCCAAGCCCTAGCGTGAAGTTAACTTTTTCTAAAACTGACTAAAATCTGACTTTACCCCAATTAAACTCCTAAAAACGGATTAGCGCAATTAGGTAAGGAAAAGACTAAATTACCCTTTCAATTTCCGGATTTAGACTTTCCTTAATCCAACAACCCAACTTTCAAAGGAAATAACTTACTCATGAACTCGGAATTGCGTAAGCTCAGCGGCGTTGGAAAGATCATTCCAAGAGCTTTTCAACTATATCTAGAAATACACCTAACTCATTCTGAGTAAGGAGTTATGACTGTTTGAAGTTGACCAAAAACTCACTTTTCCTAACTTAAAACAAATTTTCCCCAGATTTTTCATTCTTTCCAAAAATGACTATTTCAACTTCAAAACTTCTTCCTAACTATTTCAATTTGCGAGATGTTACATTAGAAAAAAAACAGATTAAAAAGAAAATAAAAAAGAAAAGAAAGGGCAACGTGGGTGCAAGAAAAAAACATAACTAAAGTCTTTTAAAAATATTATTATTATTATTATTATTGAAAAAAATTAATTGGAAGTTACTTATACATATATTATAGGACAAATTATAGAAATACACACATTTTGTTTCACTTATTCAATTCCCGATTACTTTTAAAAATCTCCAAAATCTCTTATTTCTTTCATATATTTGAGCTGCATATTTTAGTATCTGAATCAGTATTTAATGTATTTGAGCTAGTTTTTAATGTATTCGAGCTACATATTAATATTTTCGAGCCATTATTTAATGTATCTGAGCTACATATTATGTATCCGAGCTAGTTTTTAATGTATCCAAGCTACATATTAATGTATCCGAGACAGTATTTAATGTATCTGAACTACATATTAATGTATCCGAGCTTCAATTATTGTATTCAATTGTTTTAATTTTTAAGCAATTAATGTAATTAGAAACTTATTAGGAATAGTCCGTAATTTCATATTAAAACTATGAAATTTCACTATATTATAACTCCATTACTTTTTTACTTCCACGTCCACAAAATTGTCATGATATTAACCTATAAATTTTCTTTAAAAATCTCTCTTTATTCTGGATCAAATTGCGCAACAAGTCAAATAAAGAGAATATGAGTAAGACGAACAACAAATAAAATTTCAGTTACTTTCAAGGGAAAAGGCTCAAATATGCCACTGAACTTTCAGAAAAGGCTCATTTATGCCATCAGTTAAAAGTTTGGCTCATTTATGTTATTACCGTTCAAAAAAAGACTCATTCATGCCATTATTTTTAACTGTAGTTTTGCAAAATCATTTTTGACACGTGGCCAATTATTATTTGGCCACGTCATCAATTTTTTAATAAAAAAAATCCATTCAATTTTTATTTAAAAAATTGATGACGTGACAGAATTATAATTGGCCACGTCATCAATTTTATCAATAAAAAATAAAAAAAAATTAATTCAATTTTTGTTCAGAATTATGATTTTTTTTATTAAAAAAAAATTGATGACGTGACAGAATTATAATTGGCCACGTCATCAATTTTATCAAAAAAAAATTAATTCAATTTTTGTTCAGAATTATGATTTTTTTTTATTAAAAAAATTAATGACGTGGCCGAATTATAATTGGTCACGTATCAAAAATGGTTTTGCAAAAGGAATGTTAAAAAATAATGACATGAATGATCCTTTTCTTGAACGATAATGGCATAGATGAGCCAAACTTTTAACGAATGACATCAATGAGCCTTTTCTAAAAGTTTAATGACATATTTAAGTCTTTTCCCTACTGTCAATAACACTATTATATGATTGTAATTATAAGCCTTATACATTGTTTGTAATTAATTATACATGCAAATTATAGAAATAGAAGTTCTAAAGTATTTTACTGGAGAGTCAATTAATAACCATATGCTCAAACATGTACCCAATCAACATGTTTTAATCTTTTATTTTTTAAACATTGCTACACTATCAATACTTTTGATGTAACTCAGTTTTTTTACTACTAATACAAGATTAAAAATATTTGTAAGCGTTTGTTCGTTTATTTTAGTATCTTTTTAAAATAGACAAACATTTGTTGATTAATAACATCAATTTCTATTTAAGCACTTCCAACCTGAAATAAATGAATGTAATCTTGCTTGCCTTTGCTAAATTATTTCATATGTAAAACTTATAATATAAAGGAATACTAAAACTTTCTATAGAGAAAATATGTTCGGATATATTGAACGAAATTAACTTAAAAAAAGAGCATACTTTTAAATTTTGAATTAGAATTGATTTGAAATGAATTGCCATATATATTTTCACGTTTCACTAATAATAACATGTTGGTAATGCTTATAACTTTTCAATTCTATTAATATTAAAAATAATACACTAATCATCTATTTAAAATTAATTTAAAAATTTTAAAACAATTAATTAACATTATTCGTCACTATTAAGTTATACTATTAATTAATAATAAACTCTACAATATATTTTTAAAAAGGCTAAAAAAATAAAAAAAATCTAAAATAAAAGAAGAGACGTATACAGGAAATAAAAGGAATAGAACATGATCTGTTCTTCTTATATATATATATATATATATATATATATATATATTGGTTTAATTGTGATATTTTATTGAGTATTTGTCATTGAAATTTATTGTTTTATGCATCTTTATTTTATGAAAGTATTTTTGATTAGATGAAAATTATTTTATTTTTACAGGATTGCAAAATGTTTCG
Source organism: Solanum sitiens (assembly GCA_016801875.1). Classification (NCBI taxonomy): domain Eukaryota; kingdom Viridiplantae; phylum Streptophyta; class Magnoliopsida; order Solanales; family Solanaceae; genus Solanum; species Solanum sitiens. Next base: position 465,336 of record JABWTJ010000507.1, on the reverse strand, counting down.
CAAAAATTATATGTAGTAGCTAAAACTAGAGTCATTCTTTTAATTTTTAGGTTTAAATTTCATCTATAAATGAAATTTAATTAATTAGCATAAGTATCGATTCAACACGTACTTCTATTACTCAATAATATATTAGTATACATAAAAAGGAAATCAAATTACAAGAGAAATTTAGAAAGATGAATTGAGGAATTTTTAAATTTTGAATTAGTTATCGCTCTATTTTCTAGAAATAAAATAAAACATGTATGATGTATAACTAGTCCATAATTTTAGTTAAATAAGTAAACCGGCAATATATTTGATGAATTAAATTTTAATTTATAAATTATTTTATTATCGCCTACCAAACGAGTCTTACTAATTAAAAGCAAAATTAAATACCACAAATAGTTAGTGATACCAAAACTAAAAGTCAAAAATATGGTGATTATTTTTTTTAGAAAAAACTATTTTTTTAACCTTCAAAAATACATTTTAAATTGAATAAACAACGACAAAGTTTTAAAAGTCAAACCTAAAAAATAGGCACGTGACAAAAAAAAGTTCTCTTAATTTTTTTCTTTGTTAATTAATACGTGGGACTTCAAAGTCAATTAATAACCTCTCTAGACTATGTAAAATTTGCTTAAACTACCATATAGGAAAATTTTGCATATAGCCACAAGAATAGATTTAATTAGAGCTTTTAGCTATAGTTTACATATGTAGCTAAAATTATAATGGTTATAGATAAGCGTATTTGAATAATTCGCTATTATTTTTATACAAAATGAAAATTTAAACTTTTAAAAAGATAATGACGATAATTTTGATTGGAAAATAATAAATAACCTCTTATTTCATACAAGACTTTCATACCCAATATGACTTTCTTTCCTTATGTAAATGTATAAATTGATTTCTATTTGTTATAGTATATATTATTATTGATTGATTCAATTCATTGATGAGTGTAGTTTATGTGAAATTGGTGATTGTATAAATTAGTTATTTTCGTACATAATTCTATAAACAGATTCTTTAAAGGTGGTTTGTATTTGTATATGTATATGTCAACTTTATTTTTGATGGAATTAGTGTTTGTATATGTATAATTGATTGATGATGGTAGTTTATGTGGAACTAGAGTTCATATAAATTAGCTATTTACATTTGTAACTTTATAAAATGAGTAGTGACAAGCCTGATTTATATTTGTATATTTTGTATATGTATAATTCACATATTCTATTTTTTTTTTTTTTGCGAAATTAGTGTTTGTATATGTATAATTGATTACATGAAATTATTGTCTTTGTCAATGAGCTATTTTCATCTGTAATTGTATAAAAAGAGTAGTGACAATTGATTTGCACTTAAATATATGTATATGTATAATTCGCAGCTGATTTATACTTATAGATTTGTCATAATATCTTCCAAAACTATTTTGGATGATTCTTCATCCATAAATTTGATTGTATCTAATTATAAATAAGAAAAATCACATGAAATTGCAGTCATATACAAATACAAATTAAAAGGACAATAATGATACCACAAAAAGGGAAGATACTGCGTGATTTGACAAGGAAAAATTGAATTTATTAAATTTTGAAATCAATTTGTGTTGAGGAATTTAAGGAGAAAATAAGGTAAAGGATTATGAGAAAGAGAAGGAATCATTTGTATAAATGGAAAAGAGACAGCTACACACGCTTATACAAATCGAAAAGGTAAGTAACGTAATTATAACCAAAAATTGGTGGCGAGTGTTAATAAAAATAAACTCAAGCTATAATAACTAATTAACTAGTATAAATTTATTAAACTATTATTGAAAAGAAAAATTAACCACTGCAATATATTCGGATTAAAATAATGCAAAACAGTCTTATTTTTCTAATTTAACATTTGTGTCTAAAAGCTAATGCAATATCTTTGTAAAATTATACAACTTTTAGATCCCACCCATAAATAGATTTTAATTGAATATTAACTTAATCTACTTTTCTATATTTTAGATCTAAGCAAGAAAAGAATTACAATTATGATAAAACTATGGATAATATTAGCATGTGTGTGCTTTGAATATATAAATGCAAATTTATAAAACTCATAAGAAAAGTAAGAAGACAAACATTAACCTCTACGGACTACGGTATAAAATACTAATTTTTTAAAGAAATAAAATAGCTTGTTTACGAAAAATTAAATAACTATTCTTAAATATTAAAAAAGATTATTAAATACCGTTGAGAAAATAATCAAATATCTTCCAAAATTTAAATTCAAAATTTTAACTATACACTTGAACATTTTAGGATGGTCCTCACGCATCCTAAACTATTTAAAATTGAATTTTAATACTTTTAAATAATTACAACCACATTTATGCTTATCGGTGTAATATACACATTTGACACATGAAAAATTCATTTTTATTTTTTTCCTTTTTGATTTATTATTTTGAAAAAATCCATTGAAGTTTAGTTTATAAACTTGAAAAAAACTGAGTTGCAACAGAGTCCGTTGTTATTTGAAATTTGATAATTCCTGTGTTGGTTGTTATTTGCTTAGGGCAAAAAAAATGGATTAGATTAGAGGTGTCAAATGGGCGGGTTGAGTTGAAATTGAAAATATTTAAATGGGTTGAATAGAAATCGGGTTGAGTCTTGACCCGTCCAAGTTTACTTTGGGCTCAAATGAGTTGGGCTCAAATGGGCTAAAAAACGGGTTGGGTCTTGACCCATCCAATTTGACCCGATTAATCTCAATAATTTAACATATTAATATTTAACTTTTATAATCACAATTTAAATTTCCGCTCAAAAATTTTTGTTAAAAAGTAACAAATGGATATATAAATCCTAAAAGATGTTAAATAGATAATAATTCATACCTTTAATATAGGAATATATCTTAATAAAAAGTTTTAAAACGGGTTGAAATTGGAGATTGAATTGGGCTCAACTGAAAATTCCCTTCAAATGGATTAAGCTTGAATGTGTTGAGATTGTACCCAATTCAAATTATCTTAAGTCAAACCCTTAAAATTCTGGCCGGTTAGGCGAATTATCTATGTTTGGGTTCATTTTTGACACTCCTAAATTAGATGAGTTCATAATTCTGACTTTTGGTTCTAAAGAACGCCGAAACTTCATGAAATCAACGAGTTTCCATATGAATTTTTTTTGGATCTATATTCATGAATTGGGAGTAGTTGTGTTAGTTGATGGTTATAAGAGTTTTTGTATGCCTGAAAATTGAAGATCAAGCTTGAAAATGTGAAGCATCAACTTGAAACCATCATTAAAGTCAATTCAAAATATTAGAGAACTTTTAAAGTGAGTCGCCCTCCTCGCATACTAAAGACTTTAGTTATGATTTATAGTTTATAGTTCAATCTAAGTTGTTTTGAAAAAACTACCTTCATGGAGCTACTACCTTACTTAGACCGTTTCTTCCCCAATTCAAATTCGGATCAGTTGGCAAGTGGATTTCGTGCCTGGTAACTAAACTCTAAACGCAAAATTCAATCATTCAAGTCACATAGCATTTATCTACCCTAGGATCCGATCTACGTGAACTTCTTTCTTCTCTTATAATAAAAAAAAGAAATAGTGGAAAATAAAATACAAGTGTTGAGTATTAACTTCTACTCTTGTGAAAGGTTGGTCTAACCTCTTTCTTTATAATTAGAAGTGAAAGTCCTTGCCGGTGTGATTACATCCCAATAGACTTCATTAGACACTAGTAGTAAGTTGTTTTCACTATTGACATTGTTCCGATTATTTCATTTTCAACAATTTAGCCCATTACTGTTTCTCAGCTTTAGCATATTTTAGTGTTCAATCTTAAATATGCTAGACAAAAATTTGTTACCGATTCCAAGTGTCGGCCACCCAGAGTTTAGATTCTGGATGTGACAGTTATGTTTCCTTTTAGATGATATATAGTCACGAGGTCATGATAAGATAAAACGAGGTCAAAGACTCGATCGTGGTAGAAGATTTTGAGATTCTCAGTTCCTCACCAATCGTTACTTATATATATGCAATAAAATATCACGAATAGATTTTAAAAAGGACGAATTTTATGAATCTAGTATCTTGAGACGCCCTGATAAATAGGATCTTGCTTAATTCCTTTTTAGATATTAATATCTAATTTTTCATTATATCACTTATACTAAACTAAAAGTTCTAATGCAAAAAATTTAGGGTTTCTTTCCTAGTAAGTAGCTGCGCAGGTCTCATGGCTGCTACGACCATTGGACGACCTCCTTTCAAGGTTGTCCATCCTTCCCCACCACACCAAACCACCACATACGCCAGCCCTAATTAATTCAAAATCAATTGAAATAATTCATGAAGAACTTACTATCACGTTTTCAATGAACGAAAGACAAGACTTTATGATTGAAGAGGAATTGCATCAAGCAGTGGTGTTTAAATTATTCCATGGTGTCATGACCCGAGAGCACCCCCTAGTCGTAACCGGCGTATTCAACCTCTCTGAGGTCTCATACAAGCCACATAGATCATTCATTGCATACGATACTTAAAAATAGAGAAGAATTTAAAACTTTCTTCACACACAAAGAATATTTTCATTAAATAGCAAGCGAAAGACTTTAAAACATCTATCTTTACAACATGTCTCATTAAACCATCTAATAACTTTTGGAGTAAAACAATTGATCCCATACAAGACTTGAGATAAAGACTAAAAGATCAAAAAGGGAACATGTGGGTCTTGTCCTCGAATCTATGAGGACTCACCAAAACTTCATCTTCAACCCTTAGAAACCTATCCATCATCCATAGCATACCAAGACCTCCAATCCCTACACTTTAGTCAAAAAAAGGAAAAAAAAGGGTTAGCACATTTAAGCACTAAGTATGGAAGCCATGCAAAAACATGCAAAAAGGGACTTTAGTATAGAAACATGCTTTCATGACATTTTGACCACAAAAAAAAAACTTCATCATAAGAGTTTTAAGAGACATAATACAAGTCAACAATCACATATCAGATATATTCAACTAACATCAACATATAAGACTTAATTCCATATTCAACAAGTAAGCCTTTTCATCATTTAGACTCTCTACCTAAGGTTACTCTAAGATCCACCTAAGTAAGACATGAAGAGACCGCACATACACCCTCTTCAAGCATACCTAAGTGTTCCTCAAAGCCACCATAGATAAGAACCTTCCTATTCCACATAAAGCCACCATAGATAAGAACATTCCTATTTCACATAAAGCAACCACAGATAAGAACCTCTCTATTCCACATACTTTTACTAAGTGAACATTATTCATTTAAACCATTTAGGAGACTACTAAACAAATAGGGGAATTCACATAATGGTCTTGGAAGACTTAGGGAACTCACTTTAGCATCTTCAAAGCCTACTCGTTCCATGTGTAGATAGCGCCCTATTCCACTGCCTACACGTTGTAGAACCTATCCAATAATTATCGTGCACATCCCACATGATGAGAATATGCATTAACCGTAGAACTAGGATACATCCCATGTAGGCACATGGTTTAGGAGATATCAACAGGCTTCTTTGTACTCTAGTCTCATACTGCAAGTAGAGCTACTACCTTAAGCATATCCACTTGGTGTTTTGCCTTGGTTCTCATAGAGTAAGTTCATTCACATAAGAGTATTTAAGAAGGTACCATCTCTAATCTCAACCAACTCATAATACCATTTCCAAGAAGGGGTCCACAAGGGCTGCCGATCAAGGTTCATTAGGATGACTCATTCATGAAACGAGTACCATGCTAGGTCTATCCGATTCACTTCATTATAAACCTTTTCATATTCAAGGTTTGCACATTCACTTAGGGTTCTAGACTCATCAAGAAGGGGCATCATTCTTAGGTCTACCGGTTCAAGACATGTTCTAGAATACCTCATTCATCATTCAGGGAAGGGTACTAACTTAGGTCTACCAATCCTAGACTTTCATTCATTCTTTCCTTCTTTCATTCATTCTCAAGAAAGGATGCTTACCAGGTCAAGAGATCAGATTTAACATAACTTTCATGTATCAAGTAGGGACAACTAGGTCTACCTAAATAAGACATCATATCAACATGTAAAGACTCTTCATAGTCTATCGTCATCACATACCAACATTTAGAGAAACATGCTTTCATTCACAATATCACATAACTTTACAAAAGATATCCTCAAGATTAATGAACACCTACATATTATGAACATTACACAAGATCAAACATATATCACATCACCCTTCACTTTATACATTTATATATGTCATAACACCTTATACAAAGTCACATTACTTGACATAACCAACTTCACCTTATACCTTCATATATACCCTAGCATGATACTACTACAATTCATATAATAATGCTAACAAGGCCATGAGCACAATAAAAACAAGAAGTAAACACCGTCACCATAAGTAGATCATACCACACAAGATCAATTTTATAAGCATTCTACATTAGTAAAGGGTTAGGTCAACTTACCCTCTTCCAATAGCCAAGATCACCATTCCTTAACATCTCCAACAATTCACACTATAATAGCATAATTAACAATAGAAATCAACCATACAACTCATTATAATCACAATTCCATTAACATTAGATCATAAACAATAAACCCACTTCATAAGCCAAATTTAGGGATTTGAGAAGATAAAGGGTTCATGGAGATTTTCATTGTAAAACATCAATTTTAATTGTAAAACATCAATTTAACATCAATAATATCATATATAATGATTTCAAATCGTTTCATGCAAGAATCCTTGAGTTAGAGTGAAAATTGGACTTTTCCACAAACTTTGAACAATTTGAAATCACGTTGAAATTGGCTCTAAGGTGATAGCTAGCCTTAGATAAAGAACTCTCATACCTTATTAGAAGAAATCCCATGAGAATTGAAGAATAAAGTCATAGAAATCCACAACCCTAGCTCCATCTTGACTTCAAGCTTCCATGGTTTTTTTGGAGAAAACATTGGGAGGGAAGGATTTTGATTTAGGTGCTTGAGTCTAAGTGAGGATTTGATTAGTTTAACATACTTAAAATACCTAAATACATATAAAACAGCCGTCTACACACTTAAAAAGACTTGGGGTGACTTTACCATTTCACCCCCAAGTTGGCTTAGTTGTTCCAGAAAATTGCAGACCTATTTGACGCCCACAATCAACAGACCGTCAATGGATTGACGCCCCGTCAATGGGGTCTGTTGTTTTGGTTTGCAGCTCAACAACTTGTAGGGTTTGCTGGTCTGGTCGACGCCCAGCATTGACGAGCCGTCAATGCATTGACTGGCCGTCAATTGGAGCCGTCAATCCATGCTGCCCAGACAGCTTCTTGGCTAGAAGGTGGGGTCCTCCTCAAGGTCCCCTTGTGTGTCCTTGGGGAAGTCGTACCCAAACGTTTTGACCCTAAATATGCCAATTCAGGTGCTAGGGTCATCACCATTTACTTAGACCTCAAACAAACACTTAACTTCAACAAAAATACATAAGAACACACTAGCACACAAACGACTTGTCTCTGAACGTCTTGGTTGTTCCTTGACGTTTGACCTCAAGCTCAACGAACTGACCTATAAACTCATTCTAACATTAAAGTTGCTTCAAAAGGTACTATCAATAGTGAACAGTATCAAGGTGATGCGAGAGAAATTCTAAATGAAAAAGAAAGGTTGCAGATGTCGATCAAAGTAAAATTATTTTTTTAGATCAATAATTGGTTGTTGTCACTCTGAGCAAAATCGTGCGCACTCAATGTATATTGTTACAAGTAATATCAGTGTTCAAACAACTAACGAAAACAAAAGGGGGACACCAAAAGTTGGGGTTGATGCGCCGCGAGTTGGTTCAGGCAAAAAAAATGAATTCATGACACAAACTAATGAATACATCTGATTATGAAGATGCTAAAAATTCTGGGCAGCATGTTTTGCAAGTTGAAACCAAGAATGCAACTCACAACTGGACACTGGTTGCACACAAAAATTCAACTAGTAATCAGAGTCTTTCTCCAACTAGTCAAAATAATTCTTCCTGTAGTGAAAAGAGGGCAACTGGAAATTTTCATGACACTGAGAAGAGGCAAGACATTAGTAACGTCTCAAGAAACCTATTAATTATGTTCGAATAACTTTATTGTTTTATCAAAGACTACTGGAAAGCAAGTAAAGTTAACAGAGAATGACAACGATTTGATCCAAGAAAAACATGTCTCTCCACCTACTTTGAATAGAAAATTAAGTCTAGAAGCTCTTGTATTTGTGTCTAAAAGTGTGATTGCAAAGACGAATGAGTCAAGGGCCTTAGTGTCAAATACAATTGATTTGGGTGAGGATTTCCTTATTGAAGATGAGGAAGACAATATGCTTGATTTGGGTGAGGATTCTCTTGGTGAAGATGAGGAAGATATGTTAGACATATGCTTTTATGTATAGAGTGGCTAGGGAAGGAGATGTATCACCTAGGCAACAAAGAAGTGGAAGCAACAAAAGCAACAAAAAAAAAAGTTCATGGAAGGTAACATAGTTGGAACGATAATATGACCGAGGAGTTTGTTCCAAGGCGCCTACCGATGCAACAGACAAAGCAAAATTAATTTCAAATTCCTTTTTCTTGAAAAAAAAAATTAGAAGTTCTCAAAGTTTTCTCATTCTTTATCACAATTTCCGATGTCGTTCCTAGCCAACTTACTATTTTTCTCTTATAAGTCAATTCATTGCAATCTTATTACTAGATTAATTCAATTTTCGTGTTCTTTTAAGTCATGCATACCAATTCAGTTATACTGTTTTAAGAGTAAACAGTAAACATAAATGTGCAATTTGTAAAAACTTTATTTACTTGACCAACTGGCAAAGAGCCATCAAAAGTCCATTACATTTTAAAAAAAAATAGCGGCATTAAATATTGACATTAATAAAAAGTGTTAAAGTCTTTACCAGTATTAGTTAAGTGCTACTAGAACCAATGTCGCTAAAAGTTTTAGGGACATATACAAAGAAAACTAATTGCCGCTAAAAATACATATTTAGTGACATTTGAAAATTAATTGCCACTAATGATCATTTTTATTTAGTAATCTTAAATCAAAATTAGCGTAAAGGGGTGATTAACGAAAATAATTTTAGAGACGGGCTGTTTTAAAATTGAGAAAATGCATAAGTACCCCCTCAACCTATGCCCGAAATTCCAGAGACACACTTATACTATACTAAGGTCCCACTACCCCCCTGAACTTATTTTATAAGTAATTTTCTACCCCTTTTCGGCCTACGTGGCACTAGCTTGAAAAAATATGTCAACATACGCTGGACCCACAACATAGTGCCACGTAGGTCAAAAAGTGGTAGAAAATTATCTATAATATAAGTTGAGGGAGGTAACCTTAGTATAGTATAAATATGCATCTGAAATTTCGAGCATAAATTGAGTGGGTACTTGTGCATTTTCCCTTTAAAATTTTGACCTCACTTACCCCGTACAAATTCAAATTTAGCAAAAATTTTCTCATGAATAATACTTTTGACTTTCAGCTTTGAAGGACGAGATATTATAAATTGTGTGTCACATTGGGAATGAGAGTGGAAGTAAAGACGAGATATAATGTACTTCCTCCGTCCACAATTGTTCGTCAGGGTAAGGTGGGAGGGTAAGATTATGCATTTCTCTCGGGTAAGGTGGGAGGGTAAGATTATGCACTTCTCTCGGGTAAGGTGGGAGGGTAAGAATATGCACTTCTCTCAAGAAAAATTTAATACATTGTGTAATTTAAGTAATGTAATCCTATTATAACAAGAATATCAAAAAGTTTACATAATTTTTCAATTGAACAAAATGGAGTAATTATTAAGGACAAAATTGGAAAAAATTAACTAATTATTTTTTGATTATTTAAATTGATACTTAATCTTTGATATTTATTTTTAATATACCTGTCAAACACTTGTAGACTGAGGGAGTAATGTAGACCGCAGAAAAATACAATCAATGTGAATTAAGTATAGAAAGATGATACATAGTGTAGTGATACATAGTGTAGTGTAGAATGGAGAAAGATATAATCAATGTGAATTAAGTTTGTAATGGCCAAAATTTAAAAAGATCTACTTTTATTTATTGTTAATTAATAAATACAACAGTAAACATAATTAGTATAATAATGAAAAGCAAAGTTAGGATGCCATAAATATGGGTTAATTAGGTTCTCATTAAGTGGATAGAGGCGCATAAAAGACCACTTCAATAATATTTTTATATCTAATTTAATTTTAAAAATTGATAAAGTTTGATTTTAAATAAAAAAGTGACGGAACTAAATCAACTATACAAATATCTATCTAAAAATTTATATTAGAAAAATTAATTATTATAATCCTACTAAAACAAAGAAAGTACTCGACTACTTACTGTAGTTTTATTAAGTAGGCGTTTGACCATGTGATATCATATCACGATATGATATCGTGAGATAAAATCAGTGTTTGGACATGCAATTTTACGCTGATTCCATATCATGATACGCTATCGTGAGATGTGACACTATATTCTCCAAAAATCATGATATGAAATCATATGAGAATACCATATCATAATTTGAGTTATTTTAATACAAAAATTGATCCACAAGTTTATATTTTGTTAAAAACAACCCATATTTATATCTACTAACTATTTATTTCACATGTAAATAAAATTTATAATCACATCATTACTTTTTAAAATTTATTATTCTCACTGACATGAAATTTATTATTCTCACCAACATATAATCACTTTAACTCACACTTCACGATTGTTGAGTAATAAAATCTTAAAGAGCCTGTGAAAGGTGTTTCATTTTTACTCAAATATTTGATGAAACAATTACTTAAGTGGAGAACAAATAATTTATAATAATTTATTATACGATTTTATGATTTTTTGTTTATTTGATAATATTGAATAAACAATTAGGGCTATTTTAATAGTTTTAGAACTTATGAGAATTTTATGTTTATGAGAAAATATACAACACCAAAATTCCTTATCGCATGTCTAAACAAAACTTCAATTTCATCTCATGATTTCATATCATGATATTCATATAGAGAAATCAAACTTAAACTACTCTTCCTTGGTGTAAAATTGAGCGAGTTATTTTGACTTGACATGAAATTTTAAAAAAAATAATAAAAATGATACTTTAAATAAATAATTACAAATATATATCTCTTCTTTTTTTTTTTTTGAAAAAAAAAAAGGACCCAGAGAGTCAAGATTTTTATTAAATAAAAATGTTATCCACTAAATAATAACATTATATACCCAACTAATTTCGTTTAACTGATACTAAATCAGTATCATATGCTGTATTTGATATCATTTTTCGCTTAATTAATATTGAATCAATATATATATAAAGTATAATATACTCTTCAATTACTTGGATTGAGGCATGAACATGTAACTATTTTGAGTTTTATGACTTATTTATGTAGTTTTTCCTAAAATTAAAGACAAGTTAAATTGGATTCGACTCCTTTCCATTTCTCTTCACTCTATTTTCTCCAAGTTTTAACTTGGATTGGAGACACATGTCATAATTTAAAATTAATGATTGAGATTTAATTGACTAAAGTAAAGTCCTAACCATAGTATGGAAGTAAATAACTATGGTTAGGACTTTATTTAAAAAACAAATATATGGAAGTAAATAACTATGGTTAGGACTTTATTTTAATCAATTAAATCTTAACCATTAATTTTAAACTATGACATGTGTCTTCAATCCAAGCTAGAACTTAGAGAAAATGGAGAGGAGCCGAATTCACTAAATTAATCAAAATCTCTTAAACATGGTAGGTGAAAATTAAAATTAAAAAATTTCTAAAAATAAAAAAAAGTTATTTCTTTTTTAAAATGAGTAAATAAAAAATAGGTAAAATAAAAAGGAAAAAAAAAACTATATAAAAGGAGGTTATATTAGCCATATTGAATAACACGAAGAAAGAACCAAGTGAGTCTCTTTGTCATTTTAACCATATAGATAGATTTTGTAGTTTTCTTTGAAATTTTATTAATTTTATTTTCTAGTTTAGAAAGAACAATTTTTTTTTTATTGTTTTTTAAAGAAAGTGATAACTTGATAAAGGAATGTAAAGCATGCCAAGAAAATTGGACCGATCCAACTACCTCTGTTTCTGTGTGTAATGTAACGCGTAAATCTCCGTCTCCTTCTCTTTTTGTATGCTGAGCTAAACACCTGTACTTAACCATGTTCTCATTCAACAAACCCATTTTACTGGTACCATTTTTTCACTTTTCACACTTAGCATTTGAATTTTCTTGTTTCCTTCTTCTTTTCTTGGTAGTAGAAAGTTTTACTTATTTGTTTTGTGGGTTTGTTGTTGATTTGTTGTTTCAGTTTGTTTCATTGACAGAGAAAGGCATTGGGGTTGTTTCTTGTGAGTGAAAGAAGAAGAAGAAGAGGAGGAGGGGTAGTGATGGAGAGTACATTGAAGGAATTAACAAATGGGGAGTCTGTGCTTGATATAAAAGATAAATGTGGTGTTGCTGGTGGTGTTGAAGATATGTATGGGGAAGATAGAGCTACTGAAGATCAGACTATTACCCCATGGACTTTTTCTGTTGCTAGGTAATGTTTCATTTTTCTATGGATTATGGGTTTGCCTTTCTTTTGTGTGATTTGCGTGCTATTGTATTGTACTAGAGTCGAGTTTATCCAAACAGTAGCGATTGTGTGTTCCCTTGTTATTGTGTAGTTGTAAATTGTGTTATTACCCTCTTTTCATTTAGATCATCTGAGTCTTATTCGGTTTTCCGTAATGTATGGTTGAGGTTACAAATTTAATGAGTGTATTTAGTTTGTGTTATCGAATTCTTGTTGACAATCATCTTTATTGATTTCAGTGGATATAGTTTATTACGTGATCCACATTATAACAAAGGGCTTGCCTTTACTGAGGCGGAGAGAGATGCTCACTATTTGCGTGGTCTTTTACCTCCCACTGTTTCAAGCCAACAACTTCAGGTCATTTCATAATCGTTGAGTTCCTTTCTTTCCATATCCATTCATAATTACAAGTTTAAACCTTTTTCTTCAAATATCAGGAGAAGAAAGTGATGCATAATCTCCGCCAGTATCAAGTTCCACTGCAAAGATACATGGCCATGATGGATCTTCAGGTACTTTACCTCTCAAAGATACAGCAGTATAGATTCCACATCTGGTTCATTTATTAACTTGAGTGGACTTAGTAGGAAGTTAGACGTAGGATCTTTAGGTAAGTTTGTATGGCAATAGGTGTGACGTCTTGGATTTACTCTTCAAATGATGTTTGTATGGAAGTAACATACTGTACTTGTTATCTGGTGCCAATGGTAGGCCATGCAGTTCAAAATCTCACAAGTTACAATTGGAATTTCCATGTAGCATGGCTATATCATATATGGTCCAAAATTTTTTGCCATTGCAATATGTATTTTTACCCTTATTCTTCCCTCTAGAGAGAATGTTTAAAGCAATTATTTTGTCAAATTAAACATATAAAATAATTTATCAGTATCTAAGGGAATACTATCCCATCAAAACACAAGTTGGCTGTTCTAAGTTATTTCGTGATGAATCAACTCTGCCACCAGACTAAGGTGATTCTGTGTCCTTACTGTTTAAATTTTGCTAATATCTTATTTTTCCAATGCTCAGGAAAGAAATGAAAGGTTATTTTACAAGCTTCTCATCGATAATGTTGAAGAACTATTGCCAGTTGTTTATACTCCAACAGTTGGTGAGGCTTGCCAGAAGTATGGAGGCATTTTCAGGCGTCCTCAGGGTCTCTTTATCAGCTTAAAAGAAAAGTATTTTCCTTTCCTTCTGGTCATCCATGTGCTGGAACTTTTTTCTGTTTGGTTTTATTGTACATCAGATGCTCTTCTGCTTCAAAGATAATGTAACCTTTAAAATTGAAACTTTTAGGGGAAAGATTCTTGAGGTATTGAAAAACTGGCCAGAGAAGAGTATCCAAGTCATTGTTGTTACAGATGGAGAGCGGATATTAGGACTTGGTGATCTTGGCTGTCAGGTAAATCTGCCAAATTGGACCGGCGTTTAGGTTATTGCTTAATAGTATGTTATTTGAACAACCGGATGGAACTAACTAGAGACTGTCTCTACTTTACTTGTCCACATTACTAGATGGATAATATAATTGACCAAAAGTTCCAAAATTGTTTCAGGGCATGGGTATTCCGGTTGGAAAGCTCTCGCTTTATACTGCTCTTGGGGGTGTTCGTCCCTCAGTAGTAAGCACCACCCCAACTTTCTTTACTTGTTCATTAGATCATTCTCAAACTGATCCTCTCTTGCGCCTTTTTATGCTCTTATGTTTCCTTTTGCACAAAGATCTTATAAAGGACACCAATCCGCTAGAACTAAAATAACATTAGTTGCCAGGTTGCTACTTAGTTATTTGAAGTAAAATAACATGTTATTGATTAGTAAATTTCTGCTTTGAAGCATCAGTGTTCTTTTTGTTTTCTGCTTTCTTTTTCTTTCGTTTTGGATTCTCATCAATGACAATTACATTAACGATTTTTTATTACTTTTTGCTAATATAATCTTGTTACAGTGACTTATTTATTTATTCATTTCTTCAATATTGGCATCACTCATGAGTAATTTTGTGTATGGTGCTGATTATTTCAACTTCAACTTGAAACAGAGAACTTGAAGTTTGAAATACTAGTTTAAGCAGTGTTTTAAGTGAACTACTGGTTCCACTCACAAAACTTCAATTCTTTTTCCAAGTGAAATTCACGTCCAAACACAATTTCAACTTCCAAATATCCTTTTTCAACTTCAACTTCAGATACCCTTCCTTTTTTCTCAAACTTTAACCAAATATTGTTCAATTGGCTTCTTCAAATTTATTGTGATAGTTTCACATTAATTTTCCTGAAATTTCTCATCATATTAGTTTTATTCATTATTGCTAGCACTACCAATAATACTTTTTACTCATTAATACTATTGTTAAGAAATGAACCTTGGACATAGTTCAAACCCGAAAGTTATCTCATGAGGTTCTTTTCATACCGTATAATGAGACAATAACCAATTGCCTCCCACTAATATGAGCCTGTAGACAACATAACATGGAGGCCCACTATTGGACAAAACCAAGAATTGGGGTAGGTCTGGCTTTGGTACTATGTTAGTAAAATGGACCTTGGGCCTAACTTAACCCCAAAAAGCTAACTCATGAGATTTTCCCCAAGACATATAAAGACACAACCACCCATTTCCTCCACCAATGTGGGACACTTACAACTATTATGCTAACATCAGACATCCTTTTTATTATAAAAAGAAATCAGTTTGGGGACTGATTTCTTTGACTACATTATATCGAAATTTTCTTATTCATGTCAGAAATTCACTATTAACTTTTCACCTTCAGTGTCTGCCTATAACCATTGATGTTGGCACGAACAATCAGAAGTTACTGGATGATGAGTTCTACATTGGACTCAAGCAGAAAAGAGCTACGGGGAAGGTTTGGTGACCTTTTTCATTCTTTTACTGCGTGTTCTCAGACTACAGATGAAAATAATGCAGTTATCAGAATCTGCCTTTCGGGAAGCTGAAGTTACATTTCATGTTTTGCTCTTAAAGGAATATGCTGAACTTCTAGAGGAGTTTATGTCTGCAGTTAAGCAAAACTATGGAGAGAAAGTCCTCATTCAGGTATATCACTAATCAAATATCCCTGTGCAATTGTTCCAACGCACCCCCTAGTATTATGAAGCACCAATCTGAAGAATCTGGTTAGTTCAGTTCATTTATGTCCTAAAGTTGCCTGATAATTTTTTCAGTTTGAAGATTTTGCGAACCACAATGCATTTGAGCTTCTTGCGAAGTATCGCACAACACATCTTGTATTCAACGATGATATCCAGGTAGATGTTGCGAAAATAGCTGTCACCTTGAAACTTTTGCCTGCACTTTGAGTGGATTAATAATCTTCAAGCTATTTTATTCTGCCAACTTGAAACTTTTACCTTCACTTTGAGTGGATTAATTATTTTTGTACTTGTTTTACAGGGCACAGCATCTGTGGTTCTGGCCGGGCTTATCGCATCTCTAAAACTACTTGGTGGAACGCTTGCGGACCACACATTTTTATTCCTAGGTGCTGGAGAGGTGAGATTCGTCAACTATTACCCCTTCACATTGTTTTGGGTTGTTTAAATGCTCATCAAGAGTTTCATATTATGTACTGATCTTGTATGTTGGTTTTGACTAGAATAGTAGGCACATTTTGTGCTACTTAAAGCAGTTAGTTTATGACATTTTTCTCTGCAAGAACTTCAGCTTCTAACAGTCCGATAAGATTGACTTTTGCTTTTATTTTTGGTGACACAAGGGCTCAGTAAACTTAATCTTGTACACACTTATTCAGTTCAGTTAATTCATACACATTTTATGTTGTGTATCTAATCTTTAAAGTAGAAAATTAATTTGCTAATTGCACAAATTAAGGTTCTACCTTTACAATTCTCCATTTTAAGGTGGCCGTGATATTTACACTTAGGAATTTATCAGCTGCTTTGGAGATTGATATAACAACTTCGACCAATCACAGAATGTCTCTTTCATTTCTTTGCAATCTAGAAGCCTTGACAATCTACTGGCAGTGGACTGAGATGAAAGGAGGCACAACCTCCCCATTATGAAACAAGGCCATTAGTGCTACAAGTCTATCTGCGAACGAACTTTTTCTTCCTGGATTAGCTAGACCGTGTGGATACCTTTACACAAAACAGCCATATACATTGGAAACTTTTAAAAATGTCATCAAAATACAGATCAACATATCAATAAGAGCACACTGTGTCTCAATATCAGGGGTTTTATTTTTAACTATCTTGTCTTTGTCTTCCTGAAGGCTGGAACTGGTATTGCTGAGCTTATAGCACTTGAGATAACCAGAAAGGTGCTAACTACTTTTCATCTACTCCTTTCCTTTTTTTGTTTTGTTTTGAGCTTCTTAACTAACAGTCCAAATTCGCCTTACAGACTAGTGTTCCATTAGAAGAGGCTCGAAAGAAGATTTGGCTGGTTGACTCTAAGGTACGCGTCATGATCTGAAATTCCCAGTTCAGTGCTACACACACGATATTGATCTCTGCATATATGCTAGACTTACATTTATGTAATTACCAGCATCTCCTTCTCCAGTTAAAGCAGATCTTAATTTATTACAGGGACTGATTGTTAGTTCTCGCGTGGAGTCCCTTCAGCACTTCAAAAAGCCATGGGCTCATGATCACGAACCTGTTAAGGAACTTATAGATGCCGTGAAGGTGTGAATTTTGCACCTTTTCTTTTAATGCTTGACATGACTTAAAGAAGATGGCAAAACACATTCCTTATGTAACTTTATTTTTCATCTTTCAGGCAATAAAGCCAACTGTTCTAATAGGAACTTCTGGAGTTGGAAAAACGTTTACGAAGGAAGTTGTTGAGGCTATGGCTTCTCTCAATCCGGTGGGTCTTCCCTCTCTCACATACATGCACAGACATAAATGAAAACATGCATGCATAGATAATGTGACAGAAGCTCTATGAATCATAGTCGACCATAAAGTTTCTAATTTTGGCACATATGAACAGAAACCTCTTATTATGGCTCTGTCAAATCCAACATCACAAGCTGAATGTACTGCTGAGGAAGCTTATACATGGAGTAAGGTAAATCATGTTCAAGAAATTATATAGCTCAGAGTTCTCTAACATATGTCTACCTCAAGCGACAAATTTTGTATGTACGATTGCTGAGCCTGTTGTTTCTTTCCCTTTCTGTTACGTACAGGGTCATGCAATCTTTGCTAGTGGAAGCCCATTTGACCCTGTTGAGTTCGAGGGACGGACTTTTGTGTCTGGGCAGGTGCTGCTCTTCTCCAATAGCAATTGACTGCATTTAGTTTTAGTAATAAATTGGATACTTACTCTTCTTTTGCTTTATAGGCAAATAACGCCTACGTGTTCCCTGGATTTGGTTTGGGGATTATCATGTCTGGCACAATTCGTGTGCATGATGATATGCTACTAGCAGCCTGTAAGTACATCAAAGTTATCAAGAACTTATAGTCTTCAAGTTTGATTTGACTCCAATTATTTGTTTCATGAAACAGCGGAAGCTTTGGCATCTGAGGTGACTGAAGACGACTATTTGAAGGGACGGATCTACCCACCATTTACTAACATCAGAAAAATATCAGCTCATATTGCCGCTGAAGTAGCTGCTAAGGCATATGAGCTTGGTTAGTTCTCCAAATTTTATAAGTGATTTAACAAATCATTACACACCAAGTTCAAACTTGCTGATGATGAATCTTTTAACTTACACCACCCACATTTTTCAGGTCTGGCAACACGTCTCCCTCGTCCTAGCAATCTTGTTAAGTATGCTGAGAGCTGTATGTACACTCCACTCTACCGCAGCTATCGTTAAACTGGAAATTTTGGCTGACATTTAACTAATCCCATTTCCGGCTACATTGGGAGCTTTGAGTTTTAGGCTCATTCATAGTTCTAGATCAAATATTTTGTATGTTACTTCCAATGCCTAGTTGAGTCATTCATGTTTGTTATTCGTAGCAGTGAGAAGGACGAGATTTCCCGTTCTTACTCGTATTTTTCTGTCTTCCTTGAACATTGTTGGCCAGTTCATATTATATATTAACAGACAGAACTAATTTTCTCGGATCTACTTTTCCATGAAAGCTTATTATTATTATAACTGAATTCATGTTTAAGTTTCGTTGGATCTTTTATATGACAAAGAATGAAGAACGAAATGGTAAGAGAAAGAAGGCATGAAGACCATAAATAAAACATAGCCATCTAGTCAAGGAAACAGTAACAACAAAATGATGTGATAATGGAAACACAATAAAGTGATATAGTAATACATGAATAAGACCAGTACTACGACAGGCAACACTTCACTACGTGCTACTAATTAACCTCGTACCTTAATTCTCGACCTCCACTCCCTCCTATCTAAAGGTATTAAGATAAACTGCTAACAAACAAGGCCTCTTCATGTTTGCATTTACTAATAATTTGTCTGTTTTCTCTCAATAGCTTTGTCAACAAATATGAATTTCTCTTAATTTATTATCATCTGAATACACGAATCCCTCTTATGAACTTTGTGTTTAGTTCTGTGAAATGGTTTGTTTTCTGTTCTTGTTAGCTAGATTGATGTTTTTACATTTGACCAGATTCAAGCTCAGAGAGGAGGAGAACTTCAGTTCAGTGTGAGCTTTCTAATTTTTGCACCAGAAAGTTGAAATCCAGGCTGCATTGGATTTCAACTTTGAATGCAACCAAACGGTTCAACTCGTCCACTATTTTATTCCATTGCTGCATTATTTTGTTAGTATTCTACTTTGCTTTTATGACACAAGGAACTAGTGTCTTCCACGGATGAACGAGATTCCAAGGTCAATGAGATAGATACCTTTAAAGATAACTTGATATAGCTTATCTTCTTATTTAGTCAGTATATAAATTCCTTTTATCCTTCCATCATTCTGCTTGATCGATATTTTATCTTGTACTTAGTTGCTTCTGTATTACAATTGTCACCCAAATGCTATCTTCATGCCGAATAATCTTTTAGATTATGAATTCCATCAATAAATGCTTGCAAAGTTGCATTAGAAGTAAATTGTGTCAGTTAACAACTTTTCTTGGAGTATGCAGATGATCATGACCGTGGCCTGAAAAGTTACTTGAACAATTTTAAGGTTGATAATTTTATGCAGAACGTATTTCTGCATTCTGCATAAGACTCTGAATTCTGATCATGGTTAAGCTTTCCGTTTGTTGTTTAGCTGGTGAATATCTTCATGGAGATGATAAAATCCCTGGTTTATTCCTTATCAGGATATACAAGATAATGATCGGAAAGAAGAATAACTATTTGTTACAATGAAAGGAAAACGACAGCTTACAATCATATTCTTATACCATTGGACCCTTTTCATCAGTACTGTCGCATTGCATCTTTTTTATAAAGGTGAATGAATGTGCGACCAGGCATCACAAGGGGGGGAAACGATCGATGAATGAGTTATAGAAGCATTTTCGTAGCTCTCACCATGGGGCAACTAGTGGCAGAGGAATATATTAAAGGCTATAGAATTGATCTCTTGCTTTGGACTTTTTATTGAAATTTTCTAGTGATACAAATGTTCAGACACAGACGAGCTGCTCGGTGTTGACATAAAGAGAGAAAAATCCTTGTGTAGTTGTATTGGTTCTTTTTCCTTTTGTAGCTAAATTCTTAGGATTTTTAGTTTGCTTAATTCATACATCACTTTTTAGAAACTTTAAGGAATAATGCACAAGTACCCCCTCAACCTGTGCTCGAAATCTCAGAGATACACTTATACTATACTAAGGTCCTATTACCCCTGAACTTGTTTTATTAATAATTTTTTACCCCTTTTCGGCATACGTGGCACTATCTTGTGGGCCCAACGCAGGTTGATTTTTTTTTTCAAGCTAGTGTCACGTAGGCCGAAAAAGGGTAGAAAATTACTTATAAAATAAGTTCAGGGGTAATAGGACCTTAGTATAGTATAAGTGTGTTTCTGAGATTTCGGGCATAGATTGAGGGGGTACTTGTACAGTTTCCCAAACTTTAATGTCAAACTCCTATGTAAATTAAGCGGAAACTGCCATCTGTTATGATTTATGTATTTTGTTTCAGTAATGCTTATTCTTATGCTACAAAATATGAACATAATAAACTGCATATATATATGCAGGATAGTTGGCTTGTGTTTGATTTGATTCTTCTCCTCTCTCTGAGTGTGGTTCTGAAGAGTTTTCACTGTGATCTATCGTCTTTTTTGGGTTAATATATATGTGAATCGAACTGTAAACTTCAACTTGTTTTGTGCACTATCATGCACAATGCTTTTATGTATGAATAGTGATAGTAATTGGCGTTTGAATGATGAATTTCTTTTAAATATTTGTGTTCATGAGATGAACTTTTCATGTTTATTTTGGTTGTGAAACTATGAAACTTTTGGCAGTTTAGCTTATTGAGGACATGCATTTTTTTTCTCTCTCTTGTATATCAACAAGACAAAAGCTCATTGGTAAATTGAGACTTTGATAAATATCTTGGCTCAAACTCAAGTTTATATTTGAAGATGATTTATTAGGTTTAGAATGAAGTAGTGAGTACACTCTTGATGTTGATATACATAGATGAATTATATAATGATTAATGAGGTTTTCGTGTTGCTCATTGCTGTAAAAAATATATTTAACTTTTAAATGAGATGACCCTATATACATTTTTAATATAGTATCAGAAGAGATAAATTTTAAAGATTGTGGTGTCACAAATTTTCTTAAACTCTCTTTAATATTTAAAGCTTTTGGGTAAGATGAAATGATGATCACACGCTTCAACGAGAGTGTAAGTGCACAACTAACATTCCTAGCTAGTGGAGTTGCAGAATATGAAACTTTACAAAAGTTTTCTCAACTTGAAAGTATCTTATAAAATGAATAATGTATGTGTTGGTCATCAACCATTCAACTCGAAAATAAACTTTTTCTTTGTTTTATTTTTTGAGTTAAGTGTTAGCAAAACAATGCATGAGGAGAATTTTTCTTTAAGTTCTCATTATAACAATTTAGTGATTGTTGCGTATAAAATAATGTTAAATAAAGTGTATTAGTAATATTTGTTTGTTGTACTTGCATTAATTATACCTAGGTTATTTATTATACATACATTGTATAAAAATATTTATTTACAAAAAATCCTCCATAGTTATGATGAAAAAGATGTAAAAGGGATTTTGAAGGGTAGTTAAATGCATGCATTAAATTCTTTTGTGTTACTAATGCCTAGAAATCCACTATATTAGTAACACACTCTTCAATATACAATAGAGTGTATAACTAATACAAACATTAGTTATAAAAAACATAAAAAAATGTACCAAACAAGATATTACTAAGCTCCATAAAAGTCCGGTCCCATTGACAACTACTAAAAGTCTTTGAAGCTTTCAATCGTGTTTTGCAAAATTGTTACTAGCTCCTTTTATATATATATATATATATATATATATATATATATATATATATATATATATATATATATATATATATATATATATATATATATATAATATAACTAAGAAACTACACTAAAGAGTAGCCTTTACAAAATTATTTATTAAGGATAAATTAGTAAGTTATTATATCTTTTACTTTTTAGGAATGAGTAATTTTTTTAAGAGTAATGTCGAAGCTAAAAACATGATTATTTTTTTTTAAAAAAAAAAGTATTTATTTTGATTGGATGTTGTTACAAATAATTGAAAATATTCTTTGAAGTTTATATGTCAATTTTAAGATAGTTTGTTAAAAAATAGAATTGATTCTAATTTGTCGAAGAGAAAAAAAAAAAAGTTATATGCATTTTGTATGTGAGGTATATGTTATTTGTATGTCCAATATATCACAATATAATTGTATTTTCTTGTATAACTGTATTGTATATATATATTTACAAAACTATTGTTTTATTCCGTTAAGAGTAAGAAAAGAAAATTTTAGATAATTTTGTATTTTTAACTAAAAGTCATGAATTACTCCCTTCAGTTACTTTTATTTATCAAATATTTTTTAATTTTATTTCTACTTTTACTTGTCATTTTTGATAAATCAAGAAAGTGCGGGCTTTTTCTTTCTATTATATCTTTAACTTATTTATATTGAATTAAAGTGTTTGAAAAATATAGTAAGTTAATACATTCAAAATTTAATTAATTAACAGAGATAATATAATAAATCAACTATATTGATAATTATTTTTTAATAAGTAATGTATCAAATTAAAATATGACGAGTAAATCCATACGAGTAAAATTGTGAGGCCACGATGGCATGTGAACTTGAATTGGACGATCCACTATTTGAAATTGAGAAGAATATGTTCGAAAGTTGACACTAAAGAGTAGATATAGACTTCAACAATTCATGATTGTAAAAATTCTTTATATTTCTTTTTGGAGCTTATATTTAATATAAAATTAATAAGAGCCACAAATCATAAAGTTCCTTTTGAGAAAAGAAAGAACTCGCGTCGATATGTGAAAATATAAAGGGAAAATACTCAAATATGTCATTCAACTCGTGTTGGTCACGTCATTAATTTTTTAATAAAAAGAATCAATTCAATTTTTATTTAGAATTTTGATTTTTGTATTAAAAAATTGATGACGTGACCAATTATAATTTGTCCGCGTCATCAATTTAAAAAAATAAAAAAATTAATTCAATTTTTTTTTCAGAATTATAATATTTTTAATTAAAAAAATTGATGATGTGGCCGAATTATAATTGGCTACGTATCAAAAATGGTTTTGCAAAAACCACCGTTAAAAAATAATGGCATGGATGAGTCTTTTCTTTAACGATAATGGCATAAATGAGCCAAATTTTTAACTGATGACATAGATGAGTCTTTTCTGAAAGTTCGATGACATATTTGAGCATTTTCCCAAATATAAAACATAGATGAGTCTTTTCTGAAAGTTCGATGACATATTTGAGCATTTTCCCAAATATAAAAGTAGTTGTGCAATTTGAACTTCTTTTAGTAAAGCATATACCCTATGTCCCAATTTATATTGGGAAACTTACATAAATATGCTATAATAAAAAAATATTTACCATTTATAGCAATAATATTTCTTTTTCATTTGATGACTTTTAATTCATTTATAATACAAGTTTAATTCATATTATAAAGAACAAATTTTTATTCACATATAATACAAATTTTAATGATAGATAATTCATTTATCACATATTTTAATACACTTATAATACAATGTGTCAAATTTTTACCAAACAAACATAATATATTCTAAAAAATAATTATAATTCATATATATTGCATACATAATTCACTTTTAATACATATTGCAGATTTAACATAGTATTGCTATAAATGGTAATAAATAAAAAATATTGCTAAAATCAGTAATTATTATTAAAATGTAACAATTTATGTAATTTTTCCATAGTTGCATTTCCCATTTCCCATTTTGGTCTATTCATGTCATCTTTTTTATATTTTGAATCTTCGATTTTATTTAAATGAGGATATGAGATGATTATAATCGTACAAATATTTTAGTAATTTCTCCTATATTATAATTTTAAAAAGTTATTATTTTTTAAATTTTTTATTAATTCTCAAACAGTATCATATAAATTGACCACGGGAAATTATATATCTCCTTTCGAAAAGTAGAACATGTGATTATCATCCTTTTCCGTAAGGAACAAAAAGAAGAAACTCAAGCAACTTGGGTTATTGGAAAAGGACACTCCTTTTATGTACCATTTTAAGAAGAAATAATATGTCAAAGTATTTGAAGGAATCATTCCAAAAGAAAAAAAAAGTGAATTTCATCTTAGGATTAGTATAAAACTTCGTACGAAATTTATGTTCTTGTAAATTTTCATATTAATTCCCAAAATAATTCTCATATAATCCATAATATTCTTATAGTAAATTAATTTTTTTTAACCGCTTATCAAATAAAATAAAAAGAAAATGGTCTTAAACACTCTTACACATAAAGATAAAAAATCTCTCATAAGAAAAATATAATTTTTAAAAAAGATTAAAAGTAACTTAAAAAATCAATCATATACATATTTTGATTTAGATGATTTTTCGTTATCTGGCTTTATAAAAAAATGAAGAATAAAATCATTATATTTTACCCTTTCTTCGATAAATAGAGAGTTAATTAGCATGTGTGTCTACATATGTAAAACATTTTTAATATACAATAATTCAATCATTGATTGTAATAATACTTGATCATTATAACACACTATATAAGCATATGAAGAAATTTCACAAATATTAGTGAATGAGTAAAATATTTCATAATTTACTATTATTTGCTAAATATGAGAACATAATTTGATAAACTCAAACGACAATTTTCCTATTAAATGCAACTAGTTTAAATCTTGTTCAGTACTATTAGATAGTGATATATATATATATATATATATATATATATATATATATATATATATAGTATTAGTTAATGTACAAATTTAATATACATTCCTATATTATATTTTAGTGTATAACTGTATATAATGTATTGGCAAAAATGGAAGATAAAGTTGTAGAAAGAAGAATCATAGAAAGAGAAGACACGACATTGTTCACGTACGCCCAAAAAAGACTTCAAAAGAAGAGACTACGTTTCTTGCACATTTTTGTAACTATCCGATTTTTGTCGAGGTAAAATCAATGGGAAAAGAATTAGGGATAATTTTGAGTAGTAACTTTGAATTTTTCAATCTAGTTCAGATTTGGATGAAATCAGAGTTATTAAAATATAGGAAAATTTGATAACAATTGGGTGATCTAATTATAAATTCGATCACATGAATAGATAATTAAGATGTAAGGAACTCGTACAACTTTATGATTTTAAATTCGGGCAAGTAGAACTCTCGGAAATTAATCTTGGTGTGAATTGTATTTTCTGAGTGTTGTTGCTTGAAGGTGTGTTGTGAAATGGGGTCTTGGAATTATTAATTTTGCTCACTGGTTTCGTGCAAGTCGCTGGGGCGGGATTTTTTCTGCCAGGGCGGGGCCGCTGTAGCGGTGTGAGTGTCGCCATGGTGGGGCAGGCGCGACTTAAAGTCGTAAATAAACCCCCAAAATATTTTATTGTGCACTTTTTTGACTTCGAGAGCTAAGGAACGAACCCAGGAGTCTTCTTGTCAATCTTCCAAAATTCTTGGTAAGGTTTTCACTTCCTAAATCTGTTTTTGATCCGTAAAACCTATTTACTTAAGTTATTATCGATGGGGAAGGGTTTTGATCTGGGAATTATGGTGGAAAAACCCTAACCTGGGTATGGGGATCAAGGATTTGTCCTAGGATTGATGATTTCGACTATAATTCGGGTAATTAGGTCTCGCTCATTGATCCTTGTGTTAATTGTTGGTTTTAAACAATGAACAAGCGGAAGGAATTCGGAAAAGGAAGACTCAAGTGCCTTAGGGGGATTCAAACTTGGTTTCGAGGTTAGTGATAATTGTGATTACATATGTGTGATGTATGTATGTTCTTGCTTCATTATTGTTAGAATCTGTGCTCCCACGCTCAGTCAATGGACCAGGTCCCTTGACACACTAAGCTAAAGTTTCAGTAAGAGAATGCAGTTTAAGGACACAAGAAGGTTTACATGGAAACCTCCTTGCTCAAGGGAGTAAAACCACGACCTGTCTCACAGGATTTTCAAAAACAGTTTCACTAATCTTCACAAGCAAAAGGAAATCGATTACACAAAATGTGAGAAAAGTTTTAATCTCACTATCAAGCAATAGCACTATTGCTTGATGAGCCTAAGTAGATGTTACTCTACCCACTAAGCTATCACTCTAGACAACTTAGGATTTTCTAAGCAATCTAACAGACTGCCCACTAAACCACTAACCTTCTAATGATTTAGAATTTTCTAAGCAACACACAGGTTGCCCAATAAATCAGTTCAACCAACTAACTTAGAATTTCATATCAAACCACACTGATTCCTTTATAGTTCTAGGATCAGTTTTCAATGTAAGATCAGAAGAAAGTATTCCTAAACAATTACACAATGTACGCTTGGGCTTCTATTGTTCTTGAATATTTCTTGTTCTTGATTATCTAAGCCTTTGCAAGAGTTCTTGAATGTGTTTTTTCAAGTTGCAAAAACTAAGAAGAAAGTGTAAGGAAAGAGTCCTTTGTATGTAAAGGTCACTTTCCTTAACCCATGCCATTGGTTGGAGTTTCAGACGTTTCTGGCCTCGTTGGAGATTGTGCACTAACTTTTTGTACTGTCTCCAGCTGGCAGTCAACTAGCAATTTAGGATGGGAACCAGGTACCTTCAAAAGGTCCCTGTGTTTGTTAAATTATCAAAACTACAAATAACATTTCCCCTCTTTTTGATGATGACAAACAATGCTCCAGACTTTCAAGGCAACAACACACATGTTCCCCCTGAATTGCTTGTCCATACACCTGAAATAAAAGTGAAACAAAAACACAATACCAAACCATGACCATAACAACAGTTCCCCCTCACAAACATGCAACAGTTTCCTTGAAGTACTCATCACCCAACCAATAAGTTCCCCCTTTTGGCATCATAAAAAAGAGATACAGTAAACCAGCTATATCAATAATAATGTCAGGTAAGATCATAGCCTTTTGGCAATCAAACATATAAGAAAGCAGTAAACAATATATATTAGCCACAACAACAGGGCAATAATATTAATAGCAGTTCAAGATTAACATTCAATACATTAAGAATAAACTGAATTCAAAAAGCCAGAGTGACAAGCCACACAAGAAAGACACAGGAGGACTACAGGACGGACTATGAAGGGGGAGGCTGATGGGAAAGGGACTGAATGATGAGAGTGAGTCGAGCATTTGCATCATCATTGTCCTTTATTGCTTTCTCTTGTAAAGAAATAACTTTCGCCCTCAGTTCTGCATTTTCTCGTTTCAGGTCTTGAACTGCAGAGGTACCGAGTCCCTCAGTCTGCGCCTTGAGTAGCTCGGCCTTAAGAATGGCAATTTCTGCATCCTTGCTACTCAGCCTTATAGTCATCTCTTCAACTTCATGCTTGAGTTGGTCCTTGTCTTCGACAAGTTTAGCTACTTTGTTCTTGGGGTTTCCTTTCCCTTCAATGCACTCGCATTCAACCAAGGTAGTCTCCGAGAAAGATTGCTTCACCGTACCAACCTTACCGACACCAAGCAGAATTTTAAAATATTTGAATACTTTAGTGAGAAAGTATCCATAGCCCATTCCATGTTTGCCTTTCCGCTCAATGACTGTCTTGTACATGTGCTCAAGCATGAGTCCTGGAAGATCCATAGATTTGAATTTGCACAATAACTCCATCATATACAAATCAGCAGAAGTTGCTGAGGTTCACTTTTCTATTCGAGGAAGGAGAATTTTGTTGACAAATTCAAAGACTAACTGATATTCACTTTTTCTCAGTTTCTTGAACAACCCAGCACATGTGGTAGTTGGCAACTTGGAACACAATTTGACAAATTCTACAGAATAGGTCTTCCCAACGACAGACCTGGTACCTTCTTGAGGTACCCCAAGAATTTTTCCCAACAAATTCTCATCAAGGTGAATGGCAGTGTCTTTCACTCTGGTTTGGATGCTTCCATCTTCCTAAAATAGAATATTGTAGTAGAATTCACGTACCTCTTCTTCATGAAGAACGGGAGACTTATAGTCAAATAGATGCATCCACGACTTAATCTTAACTATATTATGAAGTGAGTCCATTCCAGGGAGATTGACTATGCTCATATCAAACACCCTGCCTGCCAAGACAGACTGCTTACTCAGATTGTCAACAATTTCTTGCTTGTTGACCTGCCCTTCATCCATATGTAACTGAGAACCAGGTCCCTGTGCTGGCTTCTTAGTACCTGTAACAGATTGCGTTCTTTTCCTTTTTCCTTTCATGGTCACCTTTGTGGACTTTGTTTTTTCAACCTTCTTTTGCTCTCCTTGTTTTGCTTTTCCTGACCTTTTCTTACCAGATTCTCCATCAGACTCTCCTCCAGACACATCAACCACAACAGACAGAGGTATTTGAAAGTTTGACACCTTGAAGGTTCTGGCACTCCGATTTTTTGCTGTTGATTTAGCACTGGCTTTCATAGCATCAGCCATCATTTTCTTCGAGTCAGATCTAGTAATAGGTCTACGTTTAGAACCACTTTCCACCACTTTTTCTTTTCCATTTTTAGACACATATTCATCTCTCTTCTCTAATAACTGCTGAATAGTACAATCATCACCCTCTGAGTCAAAAGAATCAGAAGATGGATATCTTTTAAGATCTGGAGTTCGATCAAAAATAGGCTGAGTCTCTCTGATCTCGTCATTTTGGGGGTTTTCAGTACCCTCAAGCCTAACTTCCTCTCTCATCATGGCAAGACTCTCGATAACCAACCCTTCACTGGCACCAAGAATATTAGACTGAGATGTCTTACTCTCTGGTAAGTCACCATCAAATAGAGCATCTGAAAGCATTTCAAGATAGGGACCAGGTCCAGGAGGAAGACTGGGACTGTTGAGATCTATAGAGCGAAGAAGATTTTGAGTGTCATCTAGAGGAGGACTGATTTCGGAGGTTGTGGGAAGTTTGGATTTTGACCCTGAGGAAGATGGAGTATAGAAAAATATTGGGTAAATCTCACTCAAAGATGCGAGCATCTTCTTGGATGAGGATGTTGGTTCAGACATATTTATCGAGCAAGAAGAGAAGAAGAATAACTATAAACAGCAACAGAAAGTAGAGAGAGTTTTAGGGTTTTTGTTTAAAGAATTTCTGAAACAGTATGAAGGAGTTTAAGAGAAAGAAGAGGGGTATAAAAAGAAAATGAAGAGATGCCAGGTCCCTATGATTTGACGCGTCGCTTGGAGATTAAGCGATGGGACTAACGGTCAGAATGAGCGATGACTGACACGTGGCTTTATCAACGGTCCTTTTTATGCCAGTTTAAAATTAATGTAAAGAAGGCTAACCTCTGTAGGGACCAGGTCCCTAAATGCAATTTAATCATCATTCCTGAATTGTTCTGGCCATGTCTTTGTTTTTGCCAATCTTTTATGAAAGTATACATGCAATAGGTACAACATTGATCTTACATTGACAAAATATTATTAATAAGGAGGATTCCTGCACTGCAAATTTAGCCACCAAGGAAATTTCATGATTGAATGACTTTGAAATCAACTTGAAGTCATCATGTCCAACTTCAATCTGTTACTCTCAAACTGATCTTTGCTGAGAGCTTTGGTGAAGATATTTGCAATTTGTTCCTATGTTGGGCAGTAGGTAAGCACAATGTTTCCTTTTTCAAAATTATCCCTCAGAAAATGATGTCTAACATCAATGTGCTTGGTTCTCTTATGGTGAACAGGATTCTTTCCCATACTAACAGCACTAGTATTGTCACACATAAGAGGTATTGCCTTGATGCTTACTCCGAAGTCCTCTAAGTGTTGTTTGCTCTATAACAATTGTGAACAAAATGCAGCAGCTGCTACATATTCAGATTCAACTGTTGAAAAAGCTACTGAGTTCTGTTTCTTCGTTCCCCAAGAGATAAGCAAAGATCCAAGGAAATGAGCCATACCTGAAGTGCTCTTCTGGTCTACATGATAACCAGCAAAATCAACATCTGCAAAACCAACAAGATCAAAAGTGTCACCTGCTGGATAGAAGAGGACCAGGTCCCCTGTTTTCTTCAAGTATCTTAAAATTCGTTTATCAGCCTTCAAATGTGAATCACGAGGACATACTTGGAATCTAGCACACATTCCAACACTGTATACAATGTTCGGTCTGCTAGCAGTCAGATACAACAAGGATCCAATGATTCCCTAATCCATCGGTGGCCCCTTAAACTTGGCACGAACTTTCACTTGGGCACTTTAAGTGAGCGATATTCATTTTAGATACCTCATGTGAGGTTTCGATGTGTCATTTTGACACTTTTTGCTTACATGGCTTAGTGAATGTCATACACTTACTGTGCGCGCGTGAACAACTTGTTTAGTCGAATTTTTAATTATTTTTTTCTTCTTCTTTATCATTTTCAGCCACCATTTTTGCAAACTTAAATATCCAATATGGTGAATAAAAATAGACACAATAAAATGATGAAAAATGATGGAAATTCTTTTAAAAATTTAAGAATAGACCCATTTCAAAATTAAAAATTAAATTATTCATGAGATTCTTTCTTGAAAGAATTTAAGATTTAAAGAGGAGTAAGTTTAGTTTTTGGTGAATTATAAATTTGCTAATTAGAATTAAAAAGATTTTTTTTTTGAAGAAGACACTAATAAAAAAAGAAGAGTATGTAACTTCACCCAAATGTTTTAGCAAAAAAGAGATGGAGGTATTTGAAGAAGACAATGGAGTGGAGAAATGGGTATGTTCACATTTTCTTCAAATGGGTAGGGGTATTTGGAGAGGAGGTGGGGGAAGGGGCAGGTGTTTTTTTGCAAATGGGTATGGGTTTTTGGAGAAGACAATTGGAGGTGGAGGGAGGTGTTTGCAAATGGGTAGGATTTTTGGAAAAGACAATGGGTGGGTGGGAAGGGGGGGGGGGCATGTAAAATTTTATTGATTTAATTTGTTTAAGAAAATTATTTGGGAAAAAATCCACGTGTCATTGAATCATTCGGTGCATTATATTTATACTCAAAATTCATTATCTACAAATTATTTTTGACAAATGTCGCCATTTAATTCGCCACTTTACACGTCATTCGCGAGTGTAACACACACACCTTATATATTTTTGTTGATTGGCAAAAAAGTGTCAAAATGACACAACGAGACCTCACATGAAGTGTCTAAAATGAACATCACTCACTTAAAGTGCCCAAGTAAAAGTTCGTGCCAAGTTTAAGGGGCCACCGATGGATTAGGCCATTCCCCTTTACATGGTTTGATTCACAGGAGAATCAAATTCATCTGCTACAAGCTTAGAGTTTGTAACCATAGGAGTATCAATAGGTTTAAAATTAAATATATTGAATTTCTTCAGCAGCTCTTTAATATACTTCTCCTGACTGATTGAGATTCCATCTGATGATTGCTTGATTTGTAGCCCCAAAAAGAAAATCAGTTCACCCATCATGCTCATCTCAAACTCCTTTCCCATGAATGATGAAAATTCTTCACACAAGTGCTCCGATGTAGCTCCAAAGATAATGTCATCCACAAATACCTGTATAATAAGCAATTCCTGTTCTCTTTTCAATAGGAACAAGGTATTGTCAATATTCCCCCTTTTGAACCCATTTTTCAACAGGAACTTCGACAGTCTTTCATACCAAGCTCTGGGAGCTTGTTTTAAACCATACAGGGCCTTATTCAAATTGAATATATGATCTGGTAGCTCAGCATCTTCAAACCCAGGAGGTTGTTTAACAAACACCTCTTTCTTAAATCTCCATTTAGGAAAGCACTTTTGACATCCATTTGATACAACTTGAATCCCATGAATACAACAAAGGCTATGGGAATTCTGATGGCCTCCATCCTTGCAACATGAGCAAAAATTTCATCATAGTCTATGCCTTCCTCCTGATTATATCCTTGAATAACTAATCTGGATTTGTTCCTAGTAATCACACCATTTTCATCAAGCTTGTTTCTGAAAACCCATCTGGTTTCTATAACAATTCTGTTAACAAGTCGAGGGACTAGGTACCATACCTTACTTCTCTCAAACTGATGGATTTCTTCTTACATTGAATTAACCCAGTCTGCATCACCTAACGCCTCTTTCACATTCTTAGGCTCAATTGATGATATAAACGCTAAGAATGCAACTAGATTTCTTGTTTTTGATCTTGTGTAAATTCCAGAGTTCAGAGGTAAAATGAGATTATCAAGTGGATGTAATGAACTGTGTTTCCATCCTGGTCTTGAAGTCAACTGGTTCAGCTGATCAGTGTTCTCTTCTTCATCAAGGGAGTCTTCATTTTCTGGAGAGTGAGTAATATTCTGACTTGAGTTCAGAATGGGACCAGGTTCCTCTTTAGGTTTATCAACCTCATCAGCCTTTTCAGATGAACTTTGATCAGCATTGTCAATCTCCAACTGATCATTTATTTCTGCTTCACTTCTTTCACTTTTCTGAGATTTGAACAACTCAATTAACTCATCTTCATCATTTGATGATGTCCTTTTCAGATTTCCATCTTCATCAAACACTACATGAATGCTCTCTTCAATGCATTGAGTTCTCTTGTTGAAAACTCTGTATGCTTTACTTGATGAAAAATATCCTACAAACACTCCTTCATCACTTCTGGGGTCAAACTTTCCTAGATCATCCTTCCCATTGTTCAAGACAAAACATTTGCATCCAAATGCCCTAAGATAACTCAACATGGGTTTTCTGTTGTTGAGTAATTCATAGGGGTTTTTATTCAACAAAGACCTTATCAAACATCTATTAGTTACATAGCATGCTGTGTTAATTGCCTCAGCCTAAAAATTTTGTGGAAGATTTGACTCAATAATCATGGTTCTTGCAATATTTACCAAGGTTCTGTTTTTCCTTCTGCTACTCCATTTTTCTGGGGAGTTCTTGTAGCAGAGAAGTTGTGACTTATGCTATTTTTCAGACATAAATGATTAATTTTTTAGTTTTCAAACTCAGTTCCATGATCAGACCTAATTCAAGCTATCACTTGATTTAATTTTATTTGAATCATTTTGAAAAATACTATCAATTCATCTGGTGTTTCTGCCTTTGATCTGAAGAACCTTGTCCATGTGAACCTTGAGTAATCATCAACTATCACCAGAATGCATTTCTTTCCACTTCTACTCTTAATTTTCAGAGGTCCACATAAATCCTTATGCAGCAGCTCTAAAACTCTTGAAGAGGTCACTTGCTTCTTTGACTTGGATGATGTTCTGATCTGTTTTCCTTTTACACACGCTTCACAGACTTTGCTTTCACAAAACTTCAGCTTTGGAGACCTAGGACCAGGTCCTTAGAAATCAGCTTATTCAATAAAGATGAGCTCACATGCTCTAGCCTTCGATGCCACAGATTATCATTTTCATTCTGAGAACTTAGATATGTCAGATCATCTCCATGAGATGTTTCTAAGTTTGCCACATACATGTTTTTGCTTCTATGAGCGGTGAGAATCAGTTTCTTTGTAGTCAAAAACTACAGTACACTTTTCATATGTAAACTTCACTTCATTTCCATTGTCACAAATTTGAGACACACTCAAAAGACTATACTTTAACCACTGACATGATATACATTGTCAATGGATTCCTCAAGCGTTTTTCCCACTTTACCAACACCAAAAATATACCCCTTCTTTCCATCACCAAAAGAGACACCTCCACCTTGAAGTGCCTTGAGTGAGAGGAAGTTTTTGGTATCACCAGTCATATGTTTAGAGCATCCACTGTCCATGTACCAATATTGACTGTTACTCCTCTCACTCACCTGCATCAAAAATCACTTATTAGACTTGGGAACCCATTTCAATTTGAGTTCACAGAAGGCAGACAAAGGGGTAATCAAGTATTTCTTGCCTAATGAGGTAATTTTAGATTCTTTTTTTATCACAGGTTTTTTAGCAGAACCAAGTTCCCTTTTTGAAATCCTTTTGATTGTGGATTTTTTAGTAGGACCAGGTCCCTCCTTTGAAATCCTTTTATTTTTTGTATACTTTGAGAATCTTTCATGTGACTCTCTCCAGGCTGTACACTCTCCTTTCGAATGCCCATTTTTACCACAATGAAGACACAACAAATTATCAGACACAAATATATATTTGCTGTGAGGATTGAAAGGAGGAGTAATATTCAAACTTCCTAGACCCTTTTGGTTGTAATATCTTTGATTTGTCACATTTGAAAGCAGCTTAGAAGATTTTGTCCATTTAAGAGAATTTTCAAGTTCATCCTTAAGTTTGACAATATCTCTTTCTAAACTGTTGTTCTTTTTCAAAGCTAAAACAAGATTAGTTTCAGTAGTTTTCAGTTTTTCTTCAAGCTCAACTTGTAAACTACTAGACCTTCCTTTCTATTTTTCAGCCCTCTCATTCATCAGATGTAATTATTTTTTAAGTTCTAGTTTTTCAGATTCTAGAACAGCCATTTGATCTTCAATTTTCAACATTTTCTCACCCATTTTATCTCTGTTTTCATTTAAACTCTCAAACTCAGCATCATGGTATCTCTTTCAAAAGTTAACTCAATCACTGAATCAATCATAACATTTGCTAATGTTCTCAGTTTTTAAGAGAATAGGTATTCAGATCATGTTTCAGATCAAGAAGAGTTACCTTATCCTCATCATCTTCATCCTCTGAATGAGCTATGAAAGCAAACATCTTATTGAATATGGTTTCCTCCTCATGAACCACCACCATTGACACATCATTTGGTTCATCAGATTCTTCTGAATCACTCAAAGAATCACCCCATACAGCAAAGGCTTTCTTGACCACATTATCAGCAGCAGCTTTTCGATCATTTTTATCAAGTCCAGGTCTCTGCGCTTTTCTTTTTCACCTCTTGGTCTTTGATATTCTTTGTTTTCAACTTTGAGTAATGGACAATCTCTTATAAAATGTCCAGCCTTTCCACACTTGTGACAGGTATCATTTGGAGTTGCAGTTCGTGGAATAGTTGCTCCCTTTCTAAAACCTTTGTTTTTCCTCACAATCTTCTGAAACCTTTTGATGAGATAGTCCATATCATCATTATCACTGGAGTCTTCTTCAGATCTATATTTCAGCATCAAGGACTTATCCTTTTTGACTTCCTTCATTGACTGATCATAACTTCGGTTCATCTCATGGGTCTTGAGATTTCCAATGAGAGCATCCATTGTTAACACTTTCAGATCCTTAGATTCAGTGATGGCATCTACCTTACTTGCCCAAGACTTGGGAAGAATTCAAAGAACTTTCTTGACCTGTTTGCTCATGCTGATAGGTTCTCCAAGAATTCTTAACTCATTTGTGATTGATGACAGTTTGGTGAACATCACATGAATAGTTTCACCTTCTCTCATTTTGAAATTTTCATACTGAGAGGTAAGCATATAAATCTTTGAATCTTTTACTTGTTCAGTTCCTTTATGGGCTATTTTTAAGCAATCCCAGATCTCTTTTGCAGATTCACAAGCTGAGACACGATTGAACTCATCAGGTCCTATACCACAAACAAGAAGTTTCTTTGCTTTGTATCCCTTTTCAATCTTCTTCCTATCAGCTTCATCATATTTGCGTCTAGGCTTTGGAACAAGTCTAGTGATTTCACCATCTTTCTCTTCAATCATGGGAATGAAGGGTCCATCTAAGACAATATCCCACAGTTCACTATCTTCAGCCATAAGAAAATCGTGCATTTTAACTTTCCACCAGCTATAGAAGTGGCCATTGAAACGAGGAGGTCTAGTTGAAGACTGACCCTCTTCCAGATTAAGTGGAGCAGTCATTCTAGAACAGGAATCACTCTCTTGGTGTTAACCGGATAGATAGTACTTGCTCTAATATCACTTGTTAGAATCTGTGCTCCCATGCTCAGTCAATGGACCAGGGCCCTTGACACACTAAGCTAAAGTTTCAGTAAGAGAATGCAGTTTAAGGACACAAGAAGTTTTACGTGGAAACCTCCTTGCTCAAGGGAGTAAAACTACGACCTGTCTCATAGGATTTTCAAAAATAGTTTCACCAATCTTCACAAGCAAAAGGAAACCGATTACACAAAAATGTGAGAAAAGTTTTAATCTCACTATCAAGCAATAACACTATTGCTTGATGAGCCTAAATAGATGTTACTGTACCCACTAAGCTATCACTCTAGACAACTTAGGATTTTCTAAGCAATTTAACAGACTGCCCA
Source organism: Solanum sitiens (assembly GCA_016801875.1). NCBI lineage: Eukaryota > Viridiplantae > Streptophyta > Magnoliopsida > Solanales > Solanaceae > Solanum > Solanum sitiens. Next base: position 428,709 of record JABWTJ010000507.1, on the reverse strand, counting down.
CTAACCTTCTAATGATTTAGAATTTTCTAAGCAACACACAGGTTGCCCACTAAATCAGTTCAACCAACTAACTTAGAATTTCAGATCAAACCACACTGATTCCTTAATAGTTCTAGGATCAATTTTCAATGTAAGATCAGAAGAAAGTATTCCTAAACAACTACACAATGTACGCTTGATCTTCTGTTGTTCTTGAATATTTCTTGTTCTTGATTATCTAAGCCTTTGCAAGAGTTCTTGAATGTGTTTTTTCAAGTTGCAAAAACTAAGAAGAAAGTGTAAGGAAAGATGTTCTTTGTATGTAAAGGTCACTTTCCTTAACTCATGTCATTGGTTGGAGTTTCTGACGTTTCTGGCCTCGTTGGAGACTGTGCACCAACTTTTATACTATCTCCAGCTGGCAGTCAACTAGTAATTCAGGTTGCGAACCAGGTACCTTCTCAAGGTCCCTGCGTTTGTTAAATCATCAAACTACAAATAACAATTATGATATATGTATCTATGCAAATGTTGCATTATTTATCACACTTGTTGTAAATGATATAAATGAATAATTATATGTCATGAATCACTTCTTGATTGTATGATGATGAGAATATACTTGTGATTATGATTGTGATGTGTTGAATGGATCGGTTGTCACGTTCCGACATAATTAATTGGGATCAGTTTTTGCGTTCCGGCATAACTAATTGGGATCGATTGCCACGTTTCAGCATAACTAATTGGAATCGATTGTCACGTTCCGACATAAATGTGTTAGGTACCACATTTCCGTATGCTAACTGTTTGGGTTTGAGTTCCATGAGAGGAGCAACTATTTGATCTAACTGTGATATTTGAGAATTGTGAAATGCTATATTGTTCATAAATGATGATGCTATTGTATATGTTCGGTGTATGCATGTTATTATTATGTTGCACTTAATGGGATAGCCGTGTGATTTCACCATTACATTGTGGTTGTTTACTGATACTGCACTTGCTTTTCTTTGTCAGGTGGCTATTGATATACCTCAGTTGGGTGACTATTGAGCGTGACCAGATTCAAGGGTGAACTAGTTGTATCAGGCTGTCATGAATCTTTCTTGTTTAAGTCCACTCTTTTTGGACTCAAACTATTTGTTTACGGTGTTGTTTAGTTTTGGGGTTGTACCCCTTGCTCTTAGACTTGTCGTTAGTAGAGTTTTGGTACAATAACTTTCAAGTTCTAGGAGTTGTTCTTCCGCATTAGTTTGGTTAGTTGTTTGTTAAAACCTTGGAGTTTATGGGGACTCCATTTTTATTGTCATTTAAACCTGTTTTCGTATCTTCATGATGCCTTAGTTTTCATAAAAAATTATTTGTTTGAGTTGTAGTTATGGTTCTCCCATTATAGGATTAGTGTGGGTGTCAAACACGACGATCTAGATCGTGACAATTTTTAAATAGACATTCTTTCATCAATAAATAATATTATTTAGCTAGATTAAATTTTAATTTATCAATTCCTCTTTATTTTCTATGTAGTGTGTACTTTTTTTTAATCCCTAATTACATATCCACTTTTGAATTGACACACCTATTAAGAAAATAATGATTGAAATAGTGAGTTTACCATGTTACTCTTATTAATTATGAAATGGATGAATTAAAAACTTAAGATTTTCAAAAAGTTTTACCTTTTTTCAAAGTAATTAATTGAGAATATAATAGGTATAAAGATAGTCCTTTCTTGTTTTGTCAAAATAAATAAGTAATTAGGGAACTAAAAAAATAAAAGTTGACAAGTAATTTAGGACCGAAGAAATATTCAATAAGAAAGAGATATTGAGATTTGTAGAGATGGTTAATTATTATATCACACACAAGATAGTTTTTATTTAGATGTAATTTTACAGAGTACAAGTTGTAAAAAAATGATTGTTTTGTTATTATAATGAGGTAAAACATACAATAAAAAAATTAGTTTAGAAAAGAACTTAACTATTATAACGACGTGTTGTTATATATAAGGATTTACATAAAGGTCCAACTGTATTTTGGTAGTTATTGGCAAAAAAAGAGGTATAAATCTATATTTTAAGTTTTAATGTTAACGACGTAGGAATTTTAATGCCAAATTCTAAGCATTAACCAAACTTTCTATAAAGAATGAAAATCTTATATATATATATATATATATATATATTCTTTGTCATTTAATGTATTAATATAACAATGTATCAAAATATTAATATTTGGCCAAAATCTCTACATCTATTATTGGTAATCTAAGAGATTCTTTTTGTATAAACATAGTTGATTTATATCACAAAAAAATGAAAATAGCTATCATAAAGGGGCATTTTAAAAAAAAAATGAAGTACTATTATAAAGGCGATTATTGCTATTATAAGTCAAGAAGTTATTATAATAAATATGAATAATTATAATACAATGTTATCACATAAAAATAATATTATATGAATGTCTTGATGGTGTAGACAACAAAAAAATTTTTGCATTAGTCTGGTATAATCACAGCCCGTGTAATTTCAAATTGAAAAAGTTTATTATAAAGAGCCACATAGGTATAATTGTAACGATCCTCAAAATGAACTAGGATAAATTAGAACTTCACGTGAATTTTATTAGTTAATAACCTGTTAAAAAATGAAATTCAGTCTTTGAAGTCAGTTTTAAAGAGTTTGGAAGTCAAACGTCAAAGAACGATCAAAACATCCGAAAACTAATCTTTCATGTGCTAGTGTGTTCTAGTATGTTTTTCTTGTTTTGATGTATTGTTTGGAGTCAAAAATCAGTGATGACCCTAGTGTATTAATAATCGAGTTTAGGGTCAAAATATCCTGGTATGACTCCCCAAGGACCAACCAAAGGGTTCTTGAGGAGGACCCAAGCTTTGGCCAAGAAGCTGCCAAAGCAGCGTGCAGGCAGGCTGTTTTTGAAGCCCAAGCCGCGTCGCGCAACCAGCACTTAAAGGCCAAAATTTGCCTATGCGTCGCAGAATTATCACGAATTTTTCTGCCTCAAATTAAATTCCAGAAACAAAATTGGAAAGTGTCTCCGCAACGCACAACCATGTCCCAGATTTGGACGCGTCGTTTAAAAGTCAAGTTAGACATAATTAAAAAGGTCCATCTAGTGTAGGGGTGTTTTGGATACTTTGAGGATTTATTATAAACGGTTTTTGAGTCACTTTTACCCCACTTCACCAATCAAAAACAAAACCCTCAAGTTGAAAATCAAAAGCTCTCCCTTCTCTCTAAATTCTCTCTCTATTCAAATCCCCATCGAAAAAATTTCAAGCTTCAAGGAAGAAGGTCAATCCAAATTTCATGGGCTTAATTGTACAAAGGTATGTTGATTCTTTATTCTTGAATAACCTCTTATTCAATGAGTCCAATTCACAGATTTTCAAAAGTGAATTAATGATCAATTTTTCCCCAATTTCTATTCTATGTATGTGTTCATTGTTAAAATATTTCTAAGTTATGATATTGATGTATTAATGTTGAATCAAGGTTTTTAAGATGATTTTAATGGAATTCCTTGAAGAACCCATGTTTTGTCCAAATCTCCTAAATTGACATACAGAGTGGATTTAATGAATGTGATTGTATATTATTAGAATTGTGTTTATATTGTGTTGTATTGTTGATATCTATTGCTATCCATGTCTAATTATGATAATTTTTTGGAGAATTGAGAAAGGGTGATAATGGCTTGGATGAAGGGTAAGTTGACCAAAATTGTTCTATTTCTTATTGAATTGCTCTTGTGGTATGGTCCACTTATGATGACAGTGTTTAGCTAATGTGTATTGTGGTTATATCCTTCAAAGGCATGTAATGTTAAGTAAAGTAATGTCATGATGCTTATGTATAGAGATATATTATGAAAATATGCATGTGATTCTTGAATAGTGTAATTATTGGAGTATAATGTGAATGTGAAGTATGTTTGTGTGAGAATTACGATGAATGTAGTATGATCATGTTTAGAAGACAATGTCATGAATGATGATGGTTATGTGAAAGACTTTCTCACATATACACACACATGAATAAATGAATAAAGCTAATGAAAAATGGGTCTAGTGAAAGGTTTTCTCAATAGAAATCTAATGAATGAATGGGAAACTTTGAGGTGGACACTTTCCGTGAGTTGAGGTGTAGTGTCTAGTAATAACCTAAATTTTCCTAAGATCTTTTCAATAAATGAATGATAGGTTGGGATGAATATTCTTTCCGTAAGTAGAGGTAGAGCACTCAGTATCAATTCCTTAACCTATAGCTAATGAATGTAATGAAAGTCTAGTACTCCGTGGGGATAAATGCTTAGCACCGACAGGATATGATAGAGGTGAGCACTCTCCCGTCAGTAGAGGTCGGGTACTTATAAACAACCTCCTGAGATGGGTACTCTCCATTAGTAGAAGTGTAGTATCTAGAAGCAATCTCCTTATCCCTTAACTATGCGCCCGCATAGGATTAGCTAATGGTATTCCACGTAAAGGCTAAAAGAATGACCCTACCTTAGGCAAGTGGGGATCCCTCATCCGGCAGGGGTTAATATTGGGATTCCATGTTAAGCTTCATAGTCTCTATCGATTAAAGCTTGCCCCCACAAAAGAATGTGATAGACTAGGTCTTCTTAAGAGTGTACTACTCAGGGTAGGTGGTAGAATGAGACGTCATCTATGCATTACACAAGTAGGCATTTGGAGAGAATCTTGGTGTGTCCTTGTAATATTAATGAATGAATGGGTTTTTATATGATGTTAATGAAACATGTTGGTATTATGTCTACTGTTAATGAAGGTTATGTGACTTGTTGAATATGACGTGCCTAGTCTAGGGTGGTTCCAAAAGATCACTAAGTGGGAGTAGTAGAATGAGATGTTACTTTCACATTGCACTAGTGTAACTTAGAGTTATCCCAGGGGATGGTCTTTATGTGTAGTTCTTAATGTATGAATGTTTCCTCTAGTTTTTCTAGTAATGAATGTTGACTTGTTGAGTTGTGATGGAAAAGAGTATTCTTATCTTTGGTAGTCTTATGGAACACTTAGGTGTGTATTGAAGAGGTTGTATGGGCGTCTCTTCACGTCTTACCTAGGTGGTTCTTAGGATAACTTTGGATAGAGTGTCTAAATGATTAATGGGTTACTTAATGGATATGGTTATATGTTGAGAATTATGGGAGTATTACCTTGTATATTAATAATTGACTTGTATGATATATTTTACACTTGGTTCATGAAGTTTTATCAAGATAGTATGAAAATCATATTTCAACTAAAATGTCTCTTTAAAGCGTGTTATAGCATGATTGTCATACTTAGTGCTTAATTGTACTAACTTCATATTCTTCTCTATTTCTACAAGTGTAGGTGGAGGATAGTGAGGATCTTAAAGTTGAAGCTTGGGAATTAGATTGTTCTCTCAAGACTCTTGGTATGTCATCATATGTTTGAGAACGCGGATGTTATTTCTAGTTTTCTTTATTTAAAGACTTTGTATAAAGACTAGTATCTTTCTTTCAATGTAAGGGCTATGACCCTATGAGAATAAGATGTTTCTAAAATGACTTGTGATGAGACTTAGTTCTTCTTACGTTTTATAAAAGAGTTTTCTTATTGACTTTATTGTGAAATATTTTAATTCCACATTAATTTTTATACCTATATGATGAATAAATGCTAAGAGGCTTGTATAAGACCTCCGAGAGGTCAAGTACGTCGTGTGACGGTTAGGGGTACTCTTGGGTCATTACAATAATCTAGTGACTAATAAAGTGAATGTTGAACTATAATATTTAAGTTTTAAATAACAACAAAGGTTGTTCACATAGCTCTTATATGTTCATCGTAAGTACTACATAAAATTATAACTTCGGAAAGGAGATCATGGATTATAACCTACAACTCCTGAATTTGGGCGACAATGTGACAATAAGAGAATTACGTTAGCTCGGTTAGATTCGAAAGTTTTTTATCAAGTAGGATGGTTGATTTGGGTTTCGAGGCTTCCATTTTGAGTTTGTGCAATTAGGCGTTTTCACTTGAAATTTTAGTCAAAGTTTGATGTCAGTCAATATTCTAGGTAAAAAGTGATCAGATGAGAATTTGGTCAGCACGGTCAAATTCGGAAGGTCATTTTTTATCTAGTAGGATGGTTGATTTGAGTTTTGAGGCTTCCATTTTGAGTGTGTGCAATTAGGCATTTTAACAACAAAATTTAGTCAAAGTTTGACTTTAGTCAATATTCTTGGTAAAAAGGAATCATATGAGAATTCTATTAGCGTGGTTAGATCCATAAGGTCATTTTTCATCTAATAGATGTCTGGTTCAAATTTTGAGGCATTCATTTTGAGTTTGTGAGATTAAGCGTTTTAACTTGGAATTCAGTCAAAGTTTAACTTCAAGTGATTGGATGAGAATTTCATCAGCGCAGCTAGATCCAGAAGGTTATTTTTGGTCTAGTAGGATGGCTGGTTCAAATTTTGAGGCTTTCATTTTGAGTTTGTGCGATTAAGCTATTTTAACTTGAAAATTTAGTCAAAGTTCGACTTCAATCAATATTCTTGGTAAAATGTTATAATATAAGAATTCCGTCAGCGCCGTTAGATCCGGAAGGTCATTTTTTGTCTAGTAGGATGGTTGATTTGGGTTTCGAGGCTTCAACTTTGAGTTTGTGCAATTAGGCATTTCGACTTGAAAATTTAGTCCAAATTTGACTTCAGTGAATATTCTTGGTAAAAAAAAATCAGATGAGAATTCTATCCGCGCGGTCAGATCTAGAAGGTTTTTTCATCTAATAGGATGAGTGGATCAGATTTTGAAGCTTTCGTTTTGAGTTTGTGCGATTAGACATTTTAACTTTGAAATTTAGTCAAAATTCGACTTTAGTCAATATTCTTGGTAAAATTGTGATCGGATGAAATTTCCGTCTACGAGTTTAGATGCGGAAGGTTATTTTAAATCTAGTAGGACGGTTGGTTCGGATTTTGAGGCTTTCGTTTTGAGTTTGTGCGATTAGACATTTTAACTTAAAAATTTAGTCAAAGTTCGACTTTAGTCAATGTTCTTGATAAAATGTGATAGGTTGAGAATTCCGTCAGACGGTTCGATTCGAAAGGTCATTTTTGGTCTAGTAGGATCGTTGGTTTGGATTTTGAGGCTTTTGTTTTGAGCTTGTGCGATTAGGCATTTTAACTTGAAAATTTAGTCCAAATGATTTTCTAACTGTTCTCAAATTTGCCTAACCTATTCGTGTCATTAGTTGCTCAAAGTCTAACTTCAATATCCATAACAGAATTACCATTCAATTGGTCTTCACTCTTTAGAATTGCATTAATCTTCCATTACTAACCAAAGGACATATGAATTTATTACCTCCAATGATGACCATTTCAATTGTGTATGGTAGATAAATAGTTGTGACCCTTCATCACTTCTAATTAAATACAATCAGACACATTATATGCATTTTTATGATCTAAAATTTCATTATCTTCTAAGAGGTAAATCTTTAAGAACGCTCAAATCTAAATTCTTTCTTTGAGGTTAGAAACTTTTGAAATCTTAACATTTCTTATGTTTTCTTCTTCTTCTTCTTATCATATTGCTTTTTCTCTTTTGTAAATATGGCGAGAGACAAATATGCAAAAATAATTTAGTATACTTTTGTAATGAATCATAATTATTATAAATTGTGTTTTTTACTTTTTTACAGATTAAAATTGATAGTCCCACTAAAAAAAGGTATAATATGTCTCAAAAAGGACAACAACAAAGTGGACTCTTGAAGAGGAACACAGTCCAGTTGATGGACTAAGAAATTTTGTGCTAGTGATTGGAAAGAAGAAACTGGAACCTTTAAACAAGGATATTTGATGGAACTGGAACAACACATGAATGTTTGTCATCCTAATTGTTCATTGCAAGCTCTACCGCACATTTTTTTAAAAATAAGAGGGTGAAAAAAGCATTATATAACCATATCATTGGTAAAAAGTTGAAGTGGCTTAGGATTTCGATACAACGATGAAACTATCTTGGTTGATGATTCAAAAGCTTGGAATAACTTCATAAAGGTGATTTACAGTTGTTTAAATTATTGGTAAACTAAAGCTAGTTATTTAGTTTGGAATTGTTTTTTAAAAGCTTGGGATTACTTTTTTTTTTTTAGGTTGATCCATATGCTAAGTCAGTGACATTTAAGCAATGACCTCTATTTGTTGATTGGAAAGAGATATTTTTGCAAGGATGGAGCTACTGAACAATTTATCGAGGGGCCAAAAGTTGATGTTGAAGAAATAAAAAGAATTGAGGCTCAAGAAGTTGCTAATGACATGTCTTTGAAATTTCCTATTATTTTTTTCGATGAAGATGATGCTCTAGCTAAAAAAAGAAAAAAAATTACTCAAGGTCCAAAAGAGGTGAACCTGTATCAATTGGAGCAACACAAAGTTCATACATTGTTTTTTAAGTATCGATGAACTTGATCGTTACACTATGGTATAAATGATCATAGATGATAAACTTTAAACCTTTGAATGGTTTTTGGTGTAGCTACTTAAGGTATAACCATGACCTAGTTTATTTTTATTTTGCTTGTGTTTTATGTGTCAGTTTATATAATTTTAACAATGAATTATGTAAGTTTCTTTCACATTTAATGAAGGTGAGTCCAGTTTGATTTCGTGAGGCCATAATACTAGAATTTCAAGTTTATATCAATGGTATGTGTTAGATTTGTTGTATTTTTTCATCTTATAAAATCTATTTTATCACTGTTTTGTTGCATGAACACAGACTCTCAATTTTAGGATATGGCAACATAGACTCTCAATTTTAGGATATGGCAGTATGTGAAAATTGTAACTGAACGAATTATTTAGTATGACGAAACTAAAATTGAGATTAATATACTCTATTATTATTTTGAAAATTAAGTCGACATTCAAATTGTTGAGGATATTATCTATGGGTGAGGACAATGTCGATAACTGTTGAGGATAGTGCCCAGCAATAGATTGTTCTATTGGAAGTAAGCATTTTTTATCAATGATTATTGACCATTGAAAGTAAGTCATATCTATTAATGTGCATATCAATGACTTTGCTTGAAGTAAGCTTTGCTAGAGCTTCCACTAGTTCTTGCCAAGACTTTCGTAAATATGATATCCTTCATCAAATAGAAAAAAAAAAAACTTCCTCATTTATATATTATAGATTATTGAAGTAAATGCTCCAAATATAAAATCTAGCATTAATACACTGTGTTGCTCCAATATTAACTTATATGTATCAATTTTTGTTATATGTACACTTAATTATATGTACTAACATATCAATAAGTTTCAACTATTACAATGTTAATCCCGTATTAACATGTGTCATATATATACGTCGGTTCAACTAAATGAGAAAGTTAAAAAATGTGGTATTCAAGTTTAATTTCTGTCTAAAATAAATAAAAATAGAACGGTAAGAAAGGTTTAAGATATAACAATAACAAATAATTTATTTTTAATATAACAAACCTACACCCAAAAAATTATTAAACTCTACATAACTGAACTCTGCAAAACCAAACTCTGCATAACTAATACCTGCATTACTAATACCTATATTACTAATACATGCATGACTCTAACCAGCAACCAAACGACCCCTTATAGTCCATAAATTTTGCCACAATAAACTTTTTCATTTCGATATCCTCTTTTTTGTACTTATTTTCCAAAACATCTCCAAGTGCTTTTGAGGTTTTCATATTATTGTACACATTGTATACGAATCATCTTGCAGGTCACTTAGAATATAGATTTTGCACAAAAAATCTGAGTGCTTTCATTCTACTGTTACCAAGAATCATTCTTCATCCAGAATTTCATCCGATATAATAGGAATGTTGTCATCGATGAACCTTTGCAGACTCAACGTAGTCAGATAGAAGAACATCTTTGGCTTTCGTCTCTTGAATTTGACTGCAGAAAATTTTGTAGGCTTCTCAGCCGGTGCAGGAGCAGCATTTGAACAATTTGGGTGCAACGATGTTGTTGCAACACTTATTGTCCCAACATTAATTTGACTTGAATTCGTCATTTTTCTGTCAGTTTAGTATATGAACTACTAACAGTAAAGAATAATTAAATATATGAAATACTAATTGTAAAGAATAAATCTTTATACAACATGTTTCTAATTTAACAATGAAGTTTGTATATTCATCTAGTCGTCAATTGAATCAGTTTTAAATCCGAACAAAGTATAAAATCAGAAAGCTTTTAATCTCCAGAAGCCTCAAATACATAAACAAATATTGTAACTTTCTTAAACTTGTTATCTCCTGTATTTAATAAAAAGAAAAACATAAAAAGATGAAATAGAAAGACAGAAACTAAAATTCACTGTGTATCCTTAAGAAATTTAATGCCCTCAAGCACCCGAAGTTGTAGATTAATTCCTCCTAAGATCAAATGCATTAATTATTAAAGAAGTAGTTTTGTACCTCAAACTTTAATAATTTCAGTGAACTAAAAAATCAGAAACGACGGCGCATACATAGACTCAGTTGGTCGAAAATTTTATTTATAAGAAAATGTATCCAGAAGAGAGAAAAATTTCAGTGTTAAAACAATGAAAGAGTCTCTCTATTTATAGCCATCTGTTGTAACTGTGAACACCAAGTGTGAATGCACCTGTTCAGACAAGACATGTTTGTTCAGAACGTTTATGTCCTTTGGCAAAAGAAGTGTAGTTCGGAAGGAACATGTACCTTCTGAGCGGCTTTATCGTTACACGAATTTTCAAATAATTCTGTTATGTGACATTAATTATGTTAATTAATTAATTAACATTTTGAATTAATTTTAAGAAAAAAGAAATTAGTTAATGAGATTGATTGAATAAATTTTGCCTAAAAAAATTATCAATCAATCAGATAGCGAAGCCGATCGACAACGACGGCGGCAAGAGGGTATCCTTCTACTTAACCCTTTAAGAGATAAAGCAAGTGTTTCCGAATATAAGGACAACCATTTTTCTTTCTTCTACCAATATGAGAGAAATTACTTTTCATTTTCTCTCCAAATTGATTTCCCCACCTTTTTCAATTTCTTATTCATTCTTATTTCTCATTTACCTCTTGCATAAACCCAACAACGTTTCATAGTTTAAAAAAAAGGTAGCACAACTTATAGTTTACAAAGAGTTGGGGTGGTTCAACTATTGTTGTTATGATCAGAGGCGAACTTAAAATTAGAAATTTATATACTTTTAAGACGACGTTAAATTATTATAATTATTAGTGAGATTGCATTCAAATATTCATGTATAGAGACACATATTTGTGATGAGATCATTGTATTTTTTAAAATAAAAAAGAACTATACGATTATGCTATAATTGGAATCATACCCTTTTGATGGACCACTTTCCATTTAGGATGATGAACAAAAATATATATGCAAAGTTGTAGGAAACCTATCGAATTATTGCAAAATATGGACCACCTCTTATAACTTGAATATCTCATATTGTCCTTGATGACTTTTTCCAATACCTTCTTCTCTCTTTATATATATATATAGCTTTTGCATGAGCATAGTATATACATATTTACCCCATTCTTCGAAAGGAAAACTTCAATTTGTGTATTGAAATTAATTAATATGCAACATCAAGCTGCATCCATGAAGAGAAATCTCTTCAACCAGGTCTTATTTTATTTCATATTATAACACATATTTGGAGATTTTATTTTATTTTGTACATTGAAACTCTATATATATTTGTTTATAGGACTATCTAGATGAACAATTTAATGAGCTCGAAGAACTACAAGATGATGATAACCCTAACTTCGTGGAGGAAGTTGTTAACCTATTTTTCACGGATTCAATTAGATTGATTCGTAATGTTGATCTTGCTCTGTAAGTTATATTCTAATTTATGTGACATATTTCGCTTTTGAGAGTCATACAATTTATGTTTGATAAAAAGTTGCTCACGAAAATTTCAATTTTTTAAAATTAAAATTTATATATTTGTAGACTACGTAAAAAGTACACAATAATTGACAATTTAAAATATTTAAAAGATATATAAAAATTTACGATCAAACATATTCTTGTTTGAATTTCGAAATTCGTAAGGTGTCATATAAATTGTGAGATAGATGAAGTATTGTAATATTACTATTTGATGGAAATAATTATGATTTTTTTACGTTTTTAGGGCAAATGAACCTTACGGTTTTGGTAGACTGGATGATTTGATGCACCAATTCAAGGGTAGCAGCTCAAGGTATAATCAAACTAATTATTTTAATATTATTTTCTCTTATATAAGAAGGTCAGTTTCATCAGTCTGTCTCATAATTAATAACTTAATATATTTAACAATTTTAGCTTTAACTTTCGAAATTTGGGACGACACGGATATAATATTTAAAAATTAAGTAAAATAAAATATATGATAAATGACGATAATGACTAATAATAATTTAAAATATTAAAATATTAATCGACTCTTCAAACTTTATCTGTATCAAATAAATTAAGACAAATATTATTGGGCATGTGCTATACACGGGATCCTATGTCTAGTACTATCTCCGTCCACTTTTCTTTGTTATGTTGCGTTTTTCGAAAGTCAATTTAATTAATTTTTAAAGTTAAATTAGATTTTATTAATTTGATATTTTAAATAAAAAATTTAGATATTTAAGAACTATACGAAAAAAAGTATTATATATTACAATTTCTTACATATCAATATGATGAAAAATATATTGTAAAATGTTAGTTAAAATTTTTATAATTTGACTTAAAAAAAAAACTTTGAGAGTTAGATGTGGACGAAGAAAGTAGTAGTATAATATGGTTACGTTCAATTAAATTGTGCCGTTATTTAAATTAAAGAAGGAACACGTGCACGTTAAAGAATGTCAATTTGGGATAATTTTAAGGAAAATAAAGTTGAGTTTGTCTTGTTACCCTAAAAAAGAAAAACATTTTCCTTGTTTAAGAGACATATTTTTTGTGGTGGAAAATCATTTGATCATGAAAATGAATATTAATATTTCCCTCTCAATTTTATTTTTTTATTTCATATATATTCCAAAATTCCTTTTTTCTTCTTTGTTTTTTTTTATTATTGACGTATATTCTAAAGCCATTTCATGTTTTTAAAAGCATTCCCTCCAATCCTGCTTACCCCTTCACTAAACTTTTTTGCACATCTTATATGGTGTTTTGTCATGTGGTATGATAAATTAGAATATTTTGGTATATTTTGGTAATTAATATGTTTTTTTTATATTAGCTTTTTTATTTTGAAATAGTTATTTATACTATGTTAATATAAAATTTTATTTTAAATTTAATAATTAAACATGAGATAAAAAAAGTTTATATTTTCTTTTGAAATTATTATCCCTTATTTTCAATTAAAATAACCTCTTAAGAAATAATAAATAAAGTACGTATTTATCATAATATCCAAATTAACTATAGTTTCAGTTGACTTGACAAAAGATTTGGAAAATAAATAGTTAATGTCAAGGGTTAAATTTTTTTTTATAGTGAACAACTAAAAGAGAAAATATTTTTTTTAAAAAATAAAACAAAAAGAAAAATAATGCATTTAATATAGTGCACAAATAAACGTTAACACGGGGAATAGCTGTCACGTTTCACTTCTATATGCCCGGTTAAGTTTGCGTACGTCCTATTACAAGTTGTAAATTTATATTAAGGTGATAAAAATAAATTTAGAAAAATATTAATCAAAATTTATATTGAATGACTCTGAAATAACGGAGTATATATGTCAACTAATTTAGGATAGAAGGAGTACTTCTACAAATACTGTTAATCACGGCTTATTGCTCAAAAAGGTGAATGATTTACTAACACATGTTAAATTACTTAAAATTGTATAGGAAAATATAATATGGTGAAAATAATAATGTCAATAACGTCTTAATACAAGTTAAAACTAATCGTGTATCTAACTTAAACTAATTTTACCAAGTGAAAGCACAATTATCTAATGTTACAAATTTTGCTGCAGCATTGGTGCCAAAAGAGTGAAAAGAGAGTGCTCTAAATTCCAGGAATATTGCAATGAGAGAAATATCGATGGGTAAATATTTTGTCAATCATTTATTATCTTAGTCGATATTCACATTAGCGATATTGATCATGTGCACTGACAAATTCAGAATTTAAAGTCGACTTTTTACACATATATATATAACATATTTCAGGTGCAAGAGAGCATTCCAAGGGGTGAAACAAGAATATGCTACTCTTAAAACTAAGCTTGATGCTTATTTTCAGGTTTCACCCTTTATATATGTATCTCGTGAATTCAATGAATATTAACTAATGTCGGTAAAGGCGTTAACACTATTTGTTAATATGTATATTTATTGTCGCTAAATTTTTGAACATTTTAATTGTAGGTAGCAAGAGAAGCCTCTTGAATGAATCCTGGTCAGGGTTTACAAAATAAGTTCCATGTCTTGCATCAAGTATCTGTAAAAGAGTAAATTATATACATGTTATAATCAAATAAAATTATGCAGGACATTTCAAAAAAATGTTGGGGCATTGTGTGATTATAAATATTTACTTGCTGTTGCTGTTTATTAATAAAAAATCTATTGTTTATCTCTTCAAGATCCTTTATCGAAGTAAATAGTTGTGACCTCAATTTCCAAACAAAACACTCTCAAATGTATCAGCAGTACGTATTTCGACAAAATAAGTCCATATTTTGATAATCTATCTAATTCGTTCATATTTTAATGGATTGATGAATAAATTTTTAGACGAATAAAATATGAATTTATAGTCATAGAAAAATATTTTGTTTCAGTTCTCTCTTTCAGTACATTAATTATATAATATGTCTTATCCATTTCTCATCTTTTTTCTATGTATATTTATATATATATATATATACAAAGCGATAATGACAGAGAGCATCATTATTTATATAAGATGAATTCTTATTTGCGATAAATAAGAAGGTAATGGAATAGTAAATTAGGTAAATGAGTAACCTATAGGTTATATAAAAAATGATTGACCACATTCTAGTCAATTTATATCCACTAAAACAATGCACTTTAATATTAGAATTTAATATTAAAATAATGTTATTCTTCGACATTCACCCACTCATTTTAATATTAAAAATGAGAGTTTCACCAATTTAATTAAAGAGAGATTATTATGTATAATGAAGGTGTGTTGTGCATTAAACGTTCATTTACTAAATTAATAATCTTTACTCCATAATCAGTAGTAGTCTCAGATTTAAATTATGACTGCTTAAAAGAAATAAATTATCACTCCTTACACACAATAATCAAGGTGTTGACATATACCTTATTTAGCTAGCACATTACAGTCTTGTAGTTATTTCGATTTTCATAAATATTTTTGAGAATAAACCCAATTCTCATAGAAAGCGATCTATTTTCACACTCACATAGGCGAAATTTGTTAAGAGTGCTCCAATATTTACCCCACCCCACCCATACGATGTACAAACTTTCATTAGGAGTTCTTAAACTCAACCTCCGCACTAACATCATAAAGAGAGAGAAAATAAATCTACAGTGCATACATCTCACAACAAATCATCATATTTCATTAAACCTAATTATAAAATCTCTAATTCAGATGTTGGTTTCCTCATATATGACTCGAAATTTATGAGCATCAATCTCATCCTACTCGATGTTCTTCAAAATTATTATTTTTTGTCAACAACTTAATTAGTTCATTTGCAAAATTATCACAAGTTTGAACACAATTGATATAAATAGTATATATATCACTAATCAATATGACCTCACAATATTATATTTTCTCCTCGTGCCATTATGTTTTCTATCATTTTATACTCTATCAATAATATTTATGCTATCATAACTAATCAAATTAAAAAATAAAATTCTCAAAATAAGTATTTGATATAATAAATCAGTTCACTTTTCACAAGTTGAAACTAAAAAATAATTTTACTACAACGTCAGGATAGATTTAGCAAATAATAATTTAATTTTCAACAAATGACATCAAATTTTCTCATCTCATTTGTTTGTACCTACTAAGTACTTTTACTGTAAACAAGTCAAATTATCAATCACATATCTTTATTAGGCTAAAAAATTAAACTTTTCTTTTATTTGTCACACAATTTTTACACAATTAAATTTAAAAAAATTGCAAAACTCATACGATAACAAAGTTGTATTTCACAATTTTATTTTTTGAGATAACGTGACTTGTTAAAAAAAAAAAAACATCACACCACATATTATTTTCAGTTCAAGAATGAGATTTGTCTCACCCAAATATTTCATGTCATTATTGGTATTCAACTTTTTTTTATTTTATCATTTCTTTGATAGCATGTTAGAGCCAAAAACATATCAAATCATATGCAAATAATAACAGGTGATTTTTTCCTAAATAAATATATCCACTTTTACTTCTCTTTTAGCATTACTGAAAAATGTAAAAAAAAAATTTAGTAATATTTTTTTCTTCATTCATGAACTTTCACTATCTCTAGAATTTAATATCATATTTTTTCATAAAGTAGTATCACTTTATTTATGAAGAATATTAGATAATTTTCGTTTAATCTTTTCCCCACTTAAACTGAGCAAGAAAAAAAATACTATACATGTCCATATCTTCTACTCCATCTCTTGAAGAGATCTCGAGATATTGAAAGGGAATGGTGTTGAGTTCTTCTATCTTGATATCTACACTTTTTTCTGCTAGCGGAAACGTGAAACTAAAGAACAAGGAAGAACAACAATATTTAACGTGGTTCGGATCAAAATGATCCTACGTCCACCAAAGAACAACTGCACCAATATTTATTTCACTCTACAAAGAATACAAGTGAAATACTACAAGAGAGAGAACACAAATGCCTTAGAAGGTGAGAAGGCAAGTGAGAGGATGATTTGAAAATGAATTAAGAGCTACCTATTTATAGGAATAAATTCATCCTATTGATGTCATCCATGACATCACTATGTGTCAAAATTGTCAAGGTTAAGATAGCAAACCATAATATGGTTTGCCTAACTTTCACCTACCAAGATACAATCTTTGACTTGTATTTTGTACTAATTATCTTCCTACCAAATATTCATATTAATTCATCTTCCATTTAGTTTGATTCCACAAGAACCAAAACCAACTCTTTCAATCTCCACCTTGGTTTGTGTTCCAAGCATGCGTATAAACAACTCCGGCCAAAACTTCTAAGCTTACTGGGCAATCCCATTGTAAGAAACAAGAAGAATCAAACCTTTGTTGAACATACCAGCTCCACCTAGCAGTTGTTCTCTTAGAGTTGCATCAATTGATGCATACTCCCGCCAAGTCCTTGCAGTGTGCAAACTTGGCAAGCGGGACTATTTTGGTCAACATGTCTGCAGCGTTATCGTCTGTGATAACCTTCTCAACCTTGATAGCTCCCTTTTCTACGACATCTCGAATAAAATGAAATCTGACATCAATGTGTTTGGTGCGCTCATGAAATCTTTGATTTTTAATCAAATGAATAGCACTTTGACTATCACATTTTAGAATTGATTCTAGCTGAACCGAACTCAATTCTGCCACCAAACCTTTCAACCAGATAGCTTCTTTCACTGCCTCCGTTGCTGCTATATATTCTGCCTCTGTTGTAGACAAAGCGACAATCGACTGTAAAGTTGATTTCCAACTAACGACACTGCCAACGAGAGTAAAGATGTATCCAGTTGTGGACCTCCTTCGATCAAGATCCCCTGCATAGTCAGAATCAACATAACCGAGAATTGAAATACCTTCACTTTTCCTGAAGGTTAGGCCAACATCAGGAGCTCCTTTGAGATATCTCAATATCCATTTGACAGCTTCCCAGTGCCTTTTTCCTGGATTTGCCATGTACTTGCTTACCACACTTACAGATTGGGCAATATCTAGACGTGTGCATACCATAGCATACATAATGCTACCAACTGCACTCGCATAAGGAACCTTTGACATATGCTCCACCTCATCCATAGATTGAGGCATTTGTAACTCTGAAAGCTTGAAATGAGAAGCTAAAGGTGTACTTACAGGCTTGCTCATATGCATATTGAATCTTTCAAGAACTTTTCGGATGTACCTCTTCTGAGAAAGATGTACAACACCATTTTCTCTTGAAATTTCCATTCCAAGGATTTTCTTTGCAACTCCTAGATCCTTCATGTCAAATTCCTTGCTCAACAGTTTCTTCAAAATATTTATCTCTGTGATGTTGTTAGCCGCAATAAGCATATCATCAACATACAACAATAGATAAATCATAGAGTTACCAGACATCTTCTTGTGATACACACAACTATCAAATGCACTCCTCGAAAATCCATGTGTAGTCATGAATGCATCAAACCTCTTGTACCACTGTCTAGGGGATTGCTTCAAACCATACAAAGACTTCTTCAGTTGACATACATGGTCTTCTTTTCCTTCAGCTAGAAAACCTTCAGGCTGATCCATATAGATTGTTTCTTCTAGATCACCATGTAAGAAAGTGGTTTTGACATCAAGCTGTTGAAGCTCTAAATCAAATTGTGCAACCAATGCTAGTAGCACGCGAATTGAGCTATGTTTCACGACTGGAGAAAAGATCTCATTGTAGTCAATTCCCTCCTTCTGACTGAAACCCTTTGCAACCAATCTTGCCTTGAACCTAGCATCTTCCACTTCTGGAATACCTTCTTTCTTTCTGTAGACCCATTTGCATCCAACTGTCCTCATCCCCTTTGGCCTTTTAACTAAGACCCATGTCTTATTTTTGTGAAGAGACTCCATCTTTTCCATCATGGCTAACTGCCATTGTGCAGCATCTTTGCAAGAAGTTGCTTCAACATACGAAGAGGGCTCGAGATCCTTAATCTCTTCTTCTGCAGCTACGAACGCATGTGCAATTAGATTTTCTTGCTCTATAAGACATTCCGGTTTCCGTATCTGCCTTTTGTCCCTTCCCTTCGCAATTGTGTATGGTTCATTGGAAGCAAGTTCTTTAAGATCTGCATTTTTTGACTCATTAATTTGAGTCTCTTGATCCCGTTCCTTGGTAAGCTCCACCGGTAGCTCCACCTGCTCGTTATTCTCGTTTCTAGATAACTCCATAGAAACTTTACGAGGATCAAGTATAGAGGATTCATCAAAGGTAACATCTCTACTAACTACAAATTTGAGTAAAGACAAACACCATAGTTTGTACCCTTTTACTCCATCTACATACCCTACGAATATGGCCTTTTTAGCCCTTGGTTCAAGCTTACCTTCATTAACATGATAATAAGCTGGACACCCAAATATTCGCAAGTATGAATAGTTAGAGGGTTCACCTGACCAGACCTCATTCGGAGTCTTAAAGTCAATCGCTGATGCTGGAGACCGATTGACAATATGAGAAGCAGTATGAACTGATTCAGCCCAAAATACTTTGGACATCTTAGCTTGTAAGAGCATACAACGAGCCTTCTCAAGAAGAGTTCTGTTCATTCTCTCGGCAACTCCATTTTGCTGTGGTGTGTGCCTGACTGTCTTATGTCTTGCGATCCCATGAACCTTGCAGAAATCATTGAACTCTTCACTGCAAAACTCCAAGCCATTGTCCGTGCGAAGATACTTGATTTTCCTCTCCATTTGATTTTCAACCAAAATCTTCCACTCTTTAAATGCTTCAAAAGCATCACCTTTTGTCTTCAGGAAACGCACCCAAACCTTTCGTGAAAAATCATCAATGAATGTGAGAAGATACCTCTTTCCTCCCTTCGATGGAAGCTTAGAGGGACCCCATAAATCTGAATGGATGTAGTCTAGCACCCTTCCCGTCTTGTGCTTGCCAGTGCTGAAGCTGACCTTTTTCTGCTTCCCTAAGATGCAGTGCTCACAAAATTCAAGTGATCTTCTCACCATTTAAAAGGTTGCGGTTGCTCAACATCTCCAATCCTCGTGCGCTCATATGGCCTAGTCTCATGTGCCATAATTTTGCCTTGTCATCATTAGATAACTACACTGTAGATGCATTTACAGAGCCAATAATGGTGCTTCCCGCAAGTGTGTAGAGGCCATCCTCCAGCTTGGCCTTCAACATGACTAAAGACCCTTTAGTCACTTTCATAGTTCCTCCTTCACTCATGTACTTATAGCCTTATTTATCTAAAGTACCCAGGGAGATCAAATTCTTCTTTAGATCAGGAACATGACGGACTTCTGTAATAGTCCTCACGATTCCATCATGGCAGCGAACATGAACTGAACCAATGCCAACTATTTTACAAGTTGCATTATTGCCCATTAATACAATTCCTCTACTTGTTTCATAGCTGCTGAACCAATCTTTTTGGAATGTCATATGCAGAGTACAACCAGAGTCTAAGACCCATTTGTTGTCATAGACTCCACTATTGCATGATGTTGTTAGTACATAATCATTATCATTATCATGTACTTGCTCAACAATGGATGCGCTCGCCTTTTCTTTGGACTTCGACATAGGGCAATCTCGTTCAAAGTGCCCCTTCTTGTGACAGCCCCAACATTCCGCATTCTTTTTGTTCACACGAAACTTTGATCTGTACTTTGATTTGTTCCTTCCCTGTTGGCTAGTACGACCTCTTACAAAGAGTCCACTAGCTTCGTCACTTTTGTCTCCTTCAAAATGCATCCACACATCACAAGAGTTTAGTGCTTGCCGCACTTGCTCAAGTTTAATAGGTTGTTTGCTATACATCATTGAATTCTCAATATCACGATATTTTGAAGTCAATGAAAATAGCAAAGAACATGCAAGCGTCTCCTCGTCCTTTTTAATTCCAGCAGTTTGTAAGTCCATCACAAGTTTATTGAACGCATCTAGATGGTCTTGCAACAAAGTACCTGAATCCATCTTAAATGTATGAAGACGCCGTTGTAACAACATCCTTGTTGTCACTGACTGGTCCTGGTAAAGCCCTTCCAGCTTTTCCCATAACTCTTTGGCCGTCTCTTCGGTACTTGTACTTACTTCACAAAGTACGTTAGGTGCAAGGGACAGTTGGATTGCACTCAATGCATCTCCTTCAATCTTTTCCTTGTCGGAATCCGATATCTTATCGGGGTACTTTCCGTCAATAGCATGGATTGAACCTTCCCTCCGCAGTAACGCTATCATCTGGATTTTCCAGATATTGAAGTTGTTGCGCCCACTAAATCTATCAATTTCAAACTTCATGGAACTCATTCTTTTACTTGTTCTTCCTTTTCTACTATAATGTATTTGGAACTACAGAAAACCAAAGTAATCCTTTTCTGATGTGGAAGTTCAGACTGTGCTACAACCACAGAGCATACTCAGACAGAACCTTGGCTCTGATACCAATTGTTAGCGGAAACGTGAAACTAAAAAACAAGGAAGAACAACAATATTTAACGTGGTTCGGATCAAAATGATCCTACGTCCACCAAAGAACAACTGCACCAATATTTATTTCACTCTACAAAGAATACAAGTGAAATACTACAAGAGAGAGAACACTAATGCCTTAGAAGGTGAGAAGGCAAGTGAGAGGATGATTTGAAAATGAATTAAGAGCTACCTATTTATAGGAATAAATTCATCCTATTGATGTCATCCATGACATCACTATGTGTCAAAATTGTCAAGGTTAAGATAGCAAACCATAATATGGTTTGCCTAACTTTCACCTACCAAGATACAATCTTTGACTTGTATTTTGTACTAATTATCTTCCTACCAAATATTCATATTAATTCATCTTCCATTTAGTTTGATTCCACAAGAACCAAAACCAACTCTTTCATTTTCAAATTGTTATAAAAATTGAGGTCTTGTTAAAATTGTTGGTGTTATATGCCATAAATAAAAGTTGAATAATAAAATGACGAAAAATGAATAAAAAGTATTTAGGTTGAGGTGCATATATTTCTCTATTTAAGGAGATATAAGTTCACTGTGATATAATCTACATCGATCCAATAGTATATCTTTTGACCTGTCCCCTCTAGGATATAACAATCCAACAACGTTGTGTAATTCAATAACTCCGAATTAATTGAAGATCGGTCCAAAACTCTAGCATTAGAACACCTTCCTTTAATATAATATTACTCTCTTTTGAGTCGAAAACTTTGAATAATTTCTTTGTCTCAACTCTCTTTTTCACTACACTAAAATGTAATATTTCTCATCCACTTCTCATCATATATATATATATATATATATATATATATATATATTCTTGTACACAATGCAATGGAAGGTGGTCACGATTTATATGTGAGGAATTCTTATTTGCAATGAATTAGAAGATTGTGAGGTAGTAAATTTCGTAAATAAATGACCTAGAGGTTACGTGAGTTACAAGGCATAATGAGATGAAACATGAATTAGTGGTTAAATTATCTATATAAAAACAAATGACTACATTCTTTATCAGTTTATATCCACTAAAATAATGCACTTTAAGATTAAACTTTAATAATGAATGTTATACTCCTAACATTTTCCTACTCATTTTAATATGAAGATAAGAGAGCTTTAACAATTTAATTGAAGAGAGTCTATTATGCGTAATGAAAGTGTACTCTAAATTGAACCTTCTTTTAGTAAATAAGTAACCTTTACTCTAAAGTCAGTAGTGGTCTCAAATTTGACCTATGAGTGTTTAAGGGAAATACAATATCATTGCTTACACACAATAATCAAGATGTTGACATAAGTCTTTTGAGCCAGTGCATTACAGTCTTGTGTTATCTCGATTTTCTTAAGTATTTTTTAGAATAAGTCAATTCTCATATAGGAAGCGACCTACTTCCATACTCACATAAGTAAAATCTGTCAAGAGTGCTCCAATAATTACGACGCTCCACCTGTGCGAGGTACAAACTTTTATTAAGAGTTCTTAAACTCAACTTCCACAAATCATTACAAGATAAAAGCACTCACATCATAAAAAGAGAATAAAAATCTATAGTACAAACATTTCACAACATGTCATCATATGATTTATTTTTTTCATTGGACCTAGTTGTAGGATCTTTAAAGTAGAGGTTGGGTTCCCTCATATATGAATCAGAACTTATGAGCTTCAGTTTCATCCCCTAGATGTGTTCAAACTCTTTTTCTTGTCATGATGACCTTGGTTAGTTCTTTTGCATGATTATTACAAGTTTTAACACAAATAATATAAATGATATATCACTAATTAATATGATCTCACGATATTGTATTTTATCCTCGTTAGTCTGGATTTATCGTCATAATAACGATTTTGCACTCCATCAATAATATTGATGCTATCACAATTAATCAAAAAAAAAAATATTTCTCAAAATAAAGTGTTCGATAAAAGAAAATCAACTTACTTTTTCACTAGTTAGGTAGAAAAAGAAAAAAAAATACATCTTCCCCACTTGAATTGAGCAAGTAGAAAAATACTTTACATGTCATCTCTAGTGACAAACATAGAAACAAAATAATGTTGGTCTCTCCTATCTTGATATCCATATTTTTTTTTAGAACTGTAACAAAAATTGAGGTCTCCTTAAAATTATTAGTGTATAACGGTTATAATTAAAGTAAATTACCGTTCAAAAAAAAATACTCAGATTCAAGTGCACATATCTCGCTCTTTTTAAGGAAATTCAAGCCAATGCGACACAATCTATCCTGAACCAACAATATTTTATCCTTTTGATTTGTCCCCTTCAAACAACAACTCATGTAAACATCTTATCAAATATCTAATGTACAATAATGATACCAATCTTTATGAATAGTATCTCACTTATGAATCATCCCTCATATTAATAGTCTTTTGCTACTACTAATTGTAACATCTCACAAAATTTTCCGTTGAGGATTTGAATATTCGTCGTAAGCATATAAATTTGGATCGGGTGATTTCATACTTGTAGATGTGTGTGTAGGAATAGTATCGTATGTGTTTTAGTATCATAAGGGACCTCTAGCACCAAGTTGCATTCATAGCTTTTTTACCGGCTAAGTTTTCGCATGAATTAATGCAAGTAAGCTTCAAATGATCACATCTCTCAACATATTAAGTTCCTCTATTAAGAGTTCGGTGACCCATGATCTATCAAATTAAAGGTGTATGAGTCTTGTTTCCAACGCCACCAAGATTATATTGCATCAACCCGAGTCTGAGTAAAAAGTAATTACTATTTTATGAGAGACACTCCCAGTAGAGATTTCAAACCTGATTTCTACGAACTCAAACTATGGGTCATGGATTGGATTGAGCTCGTGAAATCAAACTTGAGAAACTAATCTTTCGACTCCACTATATTGGGAGGCCTAACGAGTGATAATAATTCACAGTCCGACTGCTAATTCAAGTTACCCTTCAAAGAGATTTCGCATCTACGTATTTCAGGATAAAGACATGTCGGCCTGATTTCGAGAGACCCAATCTACTGGTTTTGTATAAATCCACGGACTATAGATTGAACTTGTGGAATAAACTTCAGAAAGTCTATTTTTTTCTCGGGCTCAACGACAGGTCTTTAATCAAACCACAAGTCATAATTTGAGCTCGTGAAATGAACTTCAGAGACTCAAATTTGACGTGAATTCCACTAATGGAGTCTACGGGTAGTAGATCAAACCGCAGACCGTGGTTTGCCCTCATGGAATGTTCCGATAAATTTTTAGACGGGGTTATTTCAATCTTTTCCCATTCTGTCTAAGCCTAAAACTCGACGTTTTAGTATCTAATTGGGGATTATATCATTACCTCCAAAACTCTCATATATTTCTCCCCAAGCTTAGAGCAAGAATCAAGAAGCAAAAATCTACTCTAATTCTGCGGAGTATGTAGGGTTATCATAGTGAACAAGCAAGTTCTTTCTCATGGCCTACATCTATTATTTCAGTTACTAACATTAAAAAAAAAACTAGAGTTTTTACTCGAAAAATTCAATATGTTCGAAATTCTCTCTATATTTCCATTATTTAATCTTGATTTCATTATAGAGATTTCAGGACTTCACATTATTAATGATCTTTGAGTACTTGTTCATGCTTAATATACCACATGAATCCTTTTTTTTGTTAAGAAGTATTTAAAAATCTTGACATACCATTCCATGTGCATCATTTTCATGAGTAAAGTAAATTTTAAATGGTAAAGTAGTATTTAAGAAAGAGTTCAAGAAAGCACGAATTGCTTTAATTGCATTATTTTCAGAAAGAAAAACATTTAGCTTTAAAGAAATTATATCTTAGTATCAAGAAAGTACAATCAGATGTTCATAAAAGCATTTTCTTTTAAAGCAAGTTCATTATAGTTATAAAAAAGTATTAGCATCAACTCAAGATAAATTATCAGTTTTTTTCTTCCAAAGTAGACATTTTCTCTAATTGGGATATCATACCATTATTGAACGTTATTGCATTGTTTTAGGATTCGTATTAAGCATCGAGTTGGATAAAAGTTCAAATAATTCAAACCTTAGAACTATACGGCTAACGTAGAATAAGATCATGTTGTTGATTCGGACAACTCCTCCAAAGGCCCTTCGTAAGGGCTTAGAGATTGAGTCAATTAGTTAAGTTTGTCCTTTTCCTTAGCAAGGTATAAAAGGACCCTGACAATGTAGGCAAGACGTTGTATCATCTTGAGCTAACGTGATGTTTTTCTTTTAGACAAACTCTCCTAGAAAAGTAAAGTTAAATTATTTTCAATATTGGTACTATTTCATATATCTCAATTATAAAGCTTTATTGTTAAAGTACAGTTACATGACTTACTATTCAGTTGGACTTTATTTCAGCTTATATTTAGAAAGTTGCTCATTCATCTCAGTTTAGTCAATTGTTCATTCAACTATTTTACATACCGTACATTTTATGTACAGAGGCCATTTGGCGCTACATCTTTAAAAGATGCAGATTCAGGTGTAATGCTTCTGCAAGATCGCTTTCCATCAGCTTTTTGGTGAGACTTCATTGCTTCTAGAGAGCTCCAGTTTAGCTAGTTCAATTCATTTGATTATTAGTCATTGCTAGTAGAATAGTCAGGTAGCCGTGAGTCTTACTCATACAAGTTTAAGGAGTTAGTCGAGTCGTGGTTTTCAGATGATTTCAAACTCAGTTATTATTATTATTATTCAGAAAATTTTCAAAGTTTAGATAAAATTGTTGAGATGAGTTGCTTTTATTCAAAATCATAGTGATGCTCAATTATAAAGTTTCCACATATATTGTTTTGTCTTCAAATTTAGCAGCAAGTCAGGCCAAGAATTCTCTTGGACCAGAAATGATGTTTGAATTTCGATTATGCCTGGGATATGAGCTCAGAGAGTGACACTAACTACCATTTATCATCTTCCTAAACCAATAAATCAATAGCATATTAGGTTGGTTCTTCAATTAGTACATCTATCTCATCATTTCTACTACTCAACAATAATATTTAATCGACTTAGGAAATACCTTTCTTGACTTCTTTGAGGATTTGGCAAATGTAACAAATAATCTTGATAAAAGCTATTAATACTAATGTTAATCAATTCTAAGAAAATATCCTTTTCGAGTTCTTTCAGGATTTGGAAAATCTAAAAAATTTCCTGGTGAAATCTACTAATACTAATGTCAATCAATTTTAGTTAAGTTAATTTATGAATATAAACTCACTTTGATTGATATAGATTACCTATGGCTCAAATCCCACTCAAATCAACGTATCAAATTCTACCAATTTTAGCTATACTTTGACTCAGAAAACAAACCAAATTTTATATCACTACTTCACTCAATCCATTAAACCAAACGACCTCTTAGGTTTAAAACAAATTCATGACCTTAGATGACAATCTTTCTCCTTTTATGACTATTTTCACCTCCTTCGTTTCTAAGCATTCACCAATTGAAGAATTTCAAAACTGTCATGAGGCAATTCATTGATTTTTCTTTGGAAATAACACCACATATTTTGACAATGCGATGTATCTTGGAGTACTAGACTAAAGGACATGTTGCGTAACCTGAAAAACGGAAGCACAATAAACGAATCATTTTGATAACAATTCACATTTATATGCCCCATGTGCTAATTAGATGAGATAATTGCATAGTCTCTCAGCAACAACAGATATTGGCGTACGTTGCAGGAAAGTTTTTGAGATTATGAATTTTGGAACCAACAGAAACTAGATGTAACATCAAAATAGAACTTGATATAACCAGCCTGCGTCATCAAGAAATGGCACTGGTATAACCTAGGATTCGGACAATCAACTCAAGCTTTGTTCAACTCCAGGCAAAACTATGCAAAACTTCTAATGACACACCAAATCCAATCTACTTAACATTACAGTATACATTGTTGTATCTAAACAAGAGGATACTGAACCCCTGAATAGAACCAAATGGATATTACACGGGAAAGTATGCTACAACTTGTGGACACGAATTGTGACCACATGTGCTGGAACAGGAATCACAATGGAAGCCCTAAAGATCACACAGATTCTCCAGAACAAAACCTTGTAGATGACATACCAAATTTACAATAGCATTCTGGATGAAGGGGCAGAAAATCACGGCACATACCCAATATCCTTGAAGTACTCGTGCTCAAGGGCATTCCTGGCGGTGATTCTCTTGCTGGGATCCAAGGAGAGCATTTTCTGTATGAATAACAAGGGATGACATGAGTAACATGGGGGCAAGAGATTTCTGACAACAATGAATTCCATGAATATAAATATCATATAAATAATAACACCTAATCCTTGTCCATGCCTAAGAGAAGCGCAAAAACACATGGAATTTGCTACAAGAAGATATCTTGATAAGCACATAAAACACTGAAACCAGACTGTCTCATCCTCCTCAAATAAAAAATGGCAGACAAGGACACACAATTAAATAGGAGTGAAGGGCATAGACTAAAGACACTGAAACAAACATGTGAATAAGAACATGTTCGAAAAAGAAAATGAGAAAACAGTAAACATGAGTGCAGCAATTTGAATTCCTATACCCTTTAGAAATATTAATGGGCAAATTTCATGCTGCAATGCATGCTTCAAATGTCAACTGGACATTGCAACTTCATGGGTAAAGGTTCAAATAGCCAGCTAGTTCTCTGTTAAGTCCCCATTTTTTTTGGTGTGTACAGAAGTATCTTCAAGAAGCAAAGTCTATTCCTAAGGTTTTAGATTGCTTATGAGAGTCTAGTTTGATAGGTTTTTGGTGATAGACATCTCTCACTTGTAAGTATATGGAACTACACTTTTTGGTTTGGGTTTATCAATACCAATATGTTACCTGCTGAAAAAAAATAACCAGCTATTTCTGGACACTCTATGAACATCTCAACTAGAATTTCAACATAACCAGCTTGTTCTGGACACTCTATGAACATCTCAACTAGAATAGTTCTCAATGAAAATTAATCACGTATGCTGGAGATTCATTCAAAATTCACCTAATATTTAATATTTTATATTCTAAAGATGTATCTTCCATTTGTAAGTGTTTTTTAATGAATGTGATGGTATTTCAGAAGGAAAGGCATCAAAGAGATGCAAAATTACAAAAGTGTAAATACAAATAACATTTAGAAAGAGTTTGTTAGAGATGTACATGTGGATTACATTAGGGAAATTAAGGAGAGTGGAGCCAAAGACCCAAAAAGAATAGTGGGAGGCAACTCAGAGCACTTTTCAGCCATGAAGGGGTTGCACATGGGATCTATGTTGCTCAGACTATTCAAAAATGTCTACAGGTGCATGGCTGCATGTCTGATACACCAAAGTAATACATTTTGGAGAATCCAGCATGGGTTCAGCAACAATTATGGAGAGTTCGGCAATATAGCCAGGGATAAGCCCTTTCCCCATTTTTATTGCCCTATTGATGGACAAATTGGTGCGGCATATTCAAGGGGAGGTGTTGTGGTGTATGTTATTCACATACAACACAGTATTGATCAACGAGATGCAATGTGGAGTTAACGATAGGCTCAAAGCTTGGAGGCAAGCCCTAGAAGCTAAAGGTTTCAGGTCAAGCAAGAGAAAAACAAAGTACCTATTGTGCAAGTTCAACTATGTAAGCAAAGGTGAAAGTGAAGATCAATACACAAATCATACCCATGAAAGGTAGTTTCAAGTATCTTGGGTATATAATCGCAAAAAAAGGGAGATCGACAATGGTATCACACATTGTATTTGAAGGGGGATGGGTGAAATGAAGGCTCGCGTCTGAGATAGTTTGCGATAAGAATGTGTCACCAAGGCTTAAAGGTAAGTTCTACCAACTGATGGAAGACCTACATGGTTGTATAGGGCAGACAGTTGGCCAGTCAAGAACGCACACGCTCAGAAAATAATAGTAGTAAAGATGAGGATTTGTGGACATACTATAAGACATAGTATTAGGAACAAAATTTTATAAGACGATGGGGAGTGACCAAGAAAGAGAAGATGAGATGGTTTGGCAAAATGATGAGGAGGTGTGAGGATGCATTGATAAAAGAGGTGTGAGAGGTTGGCTATCATAGTTTTAGGAGAGGTAAAGATAGCCTGTAGAAAAGCCGGGGAGGTGATTAGATAAGACATACCATATCTTTAGCTTACTGAGAACATGATCCTAAATAGGATGGCATGGAGGTCAAGGATTAGGGTAGAAAGGTAGAAGGACAGTAGGTAATCGAGTGTTGTTGTACTTTCATGTGGGAGAGGCAATGGGCTAGTCTACTCTTCTCCTTAGTATTTGTGTCGTATCTTATTTAGTTGCTTCATTTTCTTTGTTTATCTTGCTACTTGGCATTGTTATTTTCCTTCTAATCTTGCTTTGATTACACCTCTTTTGAGTCGAGGGTGTATCGAAAGCAGTCTCTCTATCAACAAAGGTAGGGATAAGATGTGTAGAAATACTGCACTCCCAGACTCCACTTGTAGACTACAGCCAGGTGTGTTGTTGCTAATTATAGGGATCAACTTAGTCCATAAAAAATGGTTAAGAAAACATTGCTTTGAGAGAGTGATTTTGGAGTTGAAAATTCATCAAAACATCTTCGGTTCCTTTTATTCAACAAACACCAAAAATAACTACAACAATCATCAACCAAATATTCTTGAAGGCCTTACCAGTTCCCCATAGACTGCAACCTAAACATACCTCTCATATATTCTGGCATGACACATTCAAACCAAAATTACAATAAAGTATATCTCATAGGTTAGTGCTTAGTGGTCCCTGGGCAACGTAGGAATAAGTGACCGACATTTTTTGGACTTCCCTCGCTTGAGACTATTTTGTGTTAATCATGCTTCATTTAGAGCAATTCAACTGAAGCATATGACCTTGTCTTCCATATTAAACTTTTATGGTCAGACGCCATTAGCCTTATTCTGAGTACAAATATTCTTGTGGCAATCTTTCAATGTGAGAATGTTCTTGTTACCCCAATTCTGAGTGTTAGGTAAGTTCTCATAATGGTGAACCTCTTTATGTTGGGTCACGTCATCAAGCTTTCCTTTTCCCAATCTTGTGTAGACTTCGGAGTTGCACATCCCTATATTGCCAAGTCTATTCTAGGAAATGAAAAGTCCTTAATTTAGGTAAATTTGGGATAGGAAGGGGTATTCAAACATGAGTGGAATGTTTCACATCATTTTGTATGCCCAGAATTTAATGTGAACACCATTACAAGCTTTGAAATGAGCATTATGGGAAACTCAGTCCCCAATTTGTTGATATACTTCCATGGCCCAACGCCTCAAACCTCAATTGCATAAGGTACATTAGCAATTTTAGTGCTCCAATTGTCGTTTATCCTATGTATGGTAACGATTACCTCCTTCCAAAGACTTAATTCACTAGTAAGCTTTCGGTATTGATGACCAAATCCTGATTCACAAACCTCCATGCATTTTTATAACATGACTTTGATCCACTTTATTAGGTGAAACTTGTGAGTTGTCTCATTCCATCATAAGTTTCTCTTGATCTTGTCCAGTTGATGTTGCACCTTTTAGGGATACAAAACAAAGATATATAATATGTAGGAATATTGTCAAGAACACAATTTATGAAAGCTAAACTTGCCACCCATTGACAAATATTGCCTCTGACAAGATGCTAGTCTATTTCCAAATTTCTCAATGATCCTATTCCATATCTTCCAGTTAATGAAATTACCCCAGTGGGGACCAAAGTAAGTGGTAAGAACTAGTAAGTACCCTATTAGTTCAACCCATGATACGTCAATGTTCTTCGATGTTTGGCACCATTCAAACATTGTTTATTCGATAGATGATGCTCTTTAACTTGTTGCCATGCAGCCCTGATAAAGCTTCACAAAGTAGTAGTGGCACATATAGGTAAAACATTGTGATCTTTTACCTCACATGAAATTTTTTTTTTAGTGTCACGTTCTGGTAAAAAATGTGATCTTTTGCCCAACAGAAAATCAAAGTATAATCTACACACAACGGATGAGAGATTATGTATTCCAAGTATTTGCACTAATACTAATACCACGGATCCACTGCATTTGTTCGGTATGTTCCAATATTTACGAAGTCCATCCATGGCTAAATTGATCAAGAAAGGCGAGAGTGGTTCTCTCTACTTGATCACTTAATGAGCTGAGAAGAAACTCACATGTCCACCGTAAACTCACTAAGGGGTCATTTGGTAGAGTGTATAAGAATAATGCTAAATAGAGTGTATTAGTAATGCTTGCATTAGTAACGCATGTGTTAGTTATGCTTACATTAATTATAAATAGATTATTTTAATGCATTGTTTGTTTTGATACATTAAAATAGTATGTATTGCACTAAAAAATTTATTTACAAAGATACCCTCCACTTTTATGGTAGAAAAGAGTAACAAAAGGTTTTGAGGGACAATTGAGTCTTTTATTATTTTAATGCATGCATTAAAACCATTGCATTGCTAAATCCATTGTATTAGCAATGCACACCTTAATATACAATACTGTTGCATTAGTTATACACAGATTGAGTACCAAAGGTACTAGTAATACACAAGGCCAATGTATGCATTATTTTTCCTAATACACTCTACCAAATGACCCCTAAATACTTCTTTCTGAAAATACTAAATCTGATCCAATTAATCCATTTGTCCTCAAATCCTATCTTCTTCAGTATAATCATTAGGCAAGTCCAATTGAGTTGGTCAAAAGCATTCTCTATATCCAACTTGCACATTGCACATCCAGGCTCTCCATGTTTAATCGTTCGGTCAAGTACCTCATTGGCAATGAGTATTGCGTCAATTATCTGTTTATGCTTAATAAAAGCATTCTAATGACTGGGGTACTAACTTGTCAATTACTCTCTTCGATCCTTCTGCGAGTAACTTGGTTGTGATTTTGTATACACTACCAATATGACTTATTCGTATATGTCTGTAAGTCTAATTGCACAATTATGAAAGATGCATAACATGACCCACCAGTAGCATTGGTGGAAATAATTAAGTACCCTCATCACCTTTGGCTAGATAAAGTCCTAAGATTTTTAAGAAAGAGCTTATTGAGGACATCACCATATATAGAAAGATATGAAGGTCGAGGATTAGGGTAGAACGTTAGTAAGTAGCCGAGTGTGGTCGTCCTTTAGGTAGGAGATGCAGGGGCTAGGCTCATCCACTCTCCTCCTTATTAGTAGTAATATTATTTAGTAATCACGTAGTTTCTTATTCTTGAATGTGGTTTACTATCTATTGATTCATAGCGTTGTGTATCTTGATATTTTGATGTCATGTTTTTCTTGCAGCCCTACTACGCATAACTTCTCTTTTGAGTTGAGGGTCTATTTAAACGCAACCTCTCTATCCCCTCGTGTCAATAAAATCTTCTTGTTGCAGCCAAGAGTTTTAATATTTTATAAACAAGATGTGTTGTATACCACTCCTCACTCTCCAACAATAGAAGTTTGTGATTACATATCACTCTTGATACAGCCAGTTGTTTGATTATTTTGAAACTTCCATTCCATTTTGTGGATATAAGAAACCTATCGATCTGAGAAGCTTTGACATTATCCTTCCCCCTTGACCAAGTGTATCGTACCCCCGGAGAGGTAAATCTATTAGGTACAAGTCTATAATAGTATTTGATAAAGCTCTTCATATCCTTAGATCTTCTAATGCCTTTCTTTTCAAATCGGCATACATTTAAGTCTCTTATAACAACCCAATGATTATTCCAGATGCCTCTCACCTCTCACTGCTCCTAGTTCCTGTCAAAACTCTTTCCTCTTTGTATTGGTAAGAGGGCATACAATCCTATGAAAGACCATCGAAAATCTTCTTAAAAGACTTTCAAAGAAACACGCCATAGAGAAGTTGCCTTTGATGACGTTCATTGCATTTTCAAAGTCTTGTCCCACGGGACTGCAATACCATCCATGCTATACACCTTCTATTATTTTATATTGTCACTTATGTATTGAAGAGCTCTTCAACAATAATGAAGTAAAGGTGGAAATAATCAACACAAATTTTACATGAAACAATCCTTGCTCACAGGAGTCAAAAACCATGACTTACCACAATAGGATTCCCCTCAAATCTTCACTAAGAACTTGAGTGGTTTTAGATTACAACTCTATAACCAAAGGAACTAACTCCGTAGTACCTTTGCTTTATACAATCTCCCTAATTATAGTTACTTCTTTCAAGTCTCTACCCCTGTTAAGAAAGCCCTTTACAACTCAAGCAACACATAATACAAATCCTCTATGAATGTAAGAGATTGCAATTTCAGAACCAAGAATCAAACGAGACAAGAATAGTAAGCAATAATTTTCTCAACAAGTTCTTCTGGGTTGTCAGTTGACTCCCTCTCACGAAGACATTTTGAATATATTCTTTATCTGTCTAGTGGTCTCTTGTGCATATCTTACCAGCATCGGTGTGGTACTTCATGTAGGAGTAGGAATAACCATTTGTTGTCCTCCAAATGCAAAGAAGAATTGGTTTAAAAATCCAAGAACCTAATCCAGGTTTATGTTGGTTTCCATTCACGTGCCAGCCTCCACTTGTTTTCTCCTATTTTCAAAGGCCTTTCCATTTGTGCAATTATGATAATGTTTCTTGCTTCTTGTTATTTGATCCATGGGTTCAGTCGTTAAACCAAACTCCTCAAGAAATACTGCATGCACTTAGAATGTGCTTTGCATCTGATCTATAGTCTTCTCAAGTCTACCATGAAAGACCCGGTTCCTTCACTTCGTGTAATGTACTTCTGCAATCCAGTTCTTTTCTTAGGCATGTTAAGGAATTCGTTCCCAAGTAGTTGTTTGTTATAAACACTACCAGCCCTTATTTGAGACATGTTTAGAAATTGGTTTTTGTATCATGTTTGTTATGTTTGTTAATCATGAAAACTTCACATGTAATATATCTCAACATTATTCCTCCTTTTTTATGATGACAAACCCATAACAAAACCATAGTAGTCGCATGTGTACTTGTTAGGGATGCGTTGGAATTCATTAATTTAAGTATTTAATTATTTGTTTAGTAGCTTTATTTATTATTCTAGAATAGGGTTTATATTTCATAGTATTATAAGGATTAGGTTAAGTTATAGTTAGTTTGGAATAGGATTTAGGTACTTTCATAAGAATTAGATTTCATAGTGATGTAATAAGACTCCTATTTAAAGGGGCTTTTGATGAATAAATCAGCAAGTCATAATTCAACAAAAATCAAGAGATCAGAGTTCTCTCTTCTAATGAATTCTAAGGTTTCAGTCTCCCTTTAACGAGCTGATTTATATATCGCACAGTGAATCGATCCTTCCCAAAAGATTCATCACAGTACTCCAGTGCAATCTTTCCCCACAAAACCAGCTTTGATCAGCATATGACTTAGTAAGATGTGTGATCTTACTAAAGTCCATCTACAAACTAACTTTCAACTCATTGCAACCTAGTAGGTGACTAGGTTATGGGAACCTAATCATATTCAGTCATCACTCAGCATAGGGACCAAGTTTGTTGATTAATAACATTCTTGAAATTTTGCATATGTGTCCTCGTGGAATTTAGTGCACGGTGAATGACCCTCCTCTAACATCAAAAAGCATCATCTATGATAGAGTAAAACCAATCATTGAGAGATGAGAAGATTCATAATCCATATTGAGCAGTCCAAGCTCTAAGCGATTTCTTCCAAAGTGGTCCCTACTCAAAGCTTTAATGAATATGTTAGCAATTTGTTCCTCAATCTTGCAAAAATCCATAGAGATGTGGCTTCAATACATTGTCTCTTCAAAAAGTGGTGTCTAACATCATTATGTTTTATTCTCTTGTGACGAACTATGTTTTTTGCCATGTTCATGACATTCATATTATCACAAAAGATTGGAACTCGTTTAATCATTACACCATAATCGTAAGTTGTTGTTTGATCCATAGTAATTGTGCACAACTAGAAGCAGTAGCTACATACTACCCTTCTATAGTAGATAACGCCACAGAATTTTGCATCTTTGTTGCCCAAGAAATCAAGCATGATCCTCGACAGTAAGCCATCCCATACTTGCTCTTCCTATCCTTGAAACATTTAGCATAGTCAGCATTTGCATATCCTATTAGCTCAAAAGGTCCTCCGGATGGGTACCAAAGGATCAGGTCTATGTACCTCTAATATACCTAAGTATCGTCTTCACAGTTTTCATATGAGAATTCTTTAGACAAGATTGAAATCTGGCACAAAGACCAACACTAAACACAATATCAAGCCTGCTAGCATTCAAGTATAACAAAGATCCAATCATACCCCTGTACTTCTTTTCTTCAACCAAGGGACTTTCGTCTTGTCAAGTCGAGTGGCAATTGATATAGGATTATCAATAGTTCTATAGCACTTGGAATCTACTTTGCATCTGATCAATAGTCTTCTCCAGTCTACTATGAAGGACCTGGTTCTTTCACTTCATGCAGTGTACTTCTGTAATCCAGTTCTTCCTGTAGACATGTTGAGGAACTGGTTCTTCAGTTGTTTGTTATAAACAATACCAGTCCTTTTTTGAGACATGTTTAGAAATGGTTCTTGTATCATATTTGTTAATCATCAACTTCACATGTAACATAGCTTAATACCTTCATTTCCCCTCAACCAGACCACCTATTCCCTCATATTTGATAGATCATATTTGTTGGCATATTGCCCATTTTGGTTTCCTAAAGACACAATACAGTTGTTTTCCCTTTGCGAAATAGAGCCTTTATTCTTATAATGTAGACCCCTAATATTCCGGCTGAGAACTTTGATTTTCATCGGACTCTGCCTTGTAGAACTGTCCCTCTTTTTTACTGCCAATAGAACATATTTACTGTTCCTGCTCTTTGTATCTGAGCTCGTCTCTAATCCATTCCCAGAACTAAATCTAGAATTTCATGTTCACAGCCAACTACATTAATATCAAATGCCTTGCATGCTTTTCTCATTACTAGATAGCACATTTTGAAGTCTCAATTATTGCAGGTTGCTGAATTTCTTGCAATTGCAAATATGCAATTGCAATTGTTCGTCTGCATGCCAAGGTAGGAAAGCTAAGAGCATATCGCTATAAGAAGAATTGTAGTCAATATATGACAAGCTAAAACAGTTGAAGCAATATCAGACCATATCAAGTTGAAAGTCCCTTGAGGTTGTTAATGAAGGTTTCAGCTTCATTATCTGCTTTCAGGGTGATTAACGTTGATGATTACATGCAGTGGTGGTTCGATGATGGTGTTGCTTTCAGCCTAAGTGTGCATAATCCCTGTTGGTGAGACATAGGTGGTGATCAGAGGCTTCTTGGACTTATTTTCACTAACATGGTTCGGCCAAAGTTGTTTTGGATCTCTATTTCAGTACGGACTTGCCTTTATGATCTTTGTATGGGCGTTCCTTCTTGGGACTTTAAAGTAATATAGGTAATCTGAACCACAACCCAATTTGGATTTCTCCTTGCCCTTAGACCACTATGCTCAGTGGATCGGGTATTATTTAAGACCCGACCCAGCTGATTTGAATTAATATGCTCCTTGGCCACCTGTTTACCACATACATCAATTGGACAGGACACTTCATCTGCTAACTCTGATGTTTTACCACTGTTTTGACCATCAACTCCCCAATATCTTTTTCTCCGGTCAGTTTTGAGGCACTAATAGGCTTTGGTGTGGTGCGATGTCTTTTAAAATTGAAATTTCATACCTCCAGTGCTTTATGTCTAGCTCAATTTTCCCTGGGCATTTATATGCAGAGTTATTGACACAGATACTCACCCAACGGTGATGATTCTGGTGCTCTGTATCCTAAACCACCGTAGAGGTCTCCAATAGTTTAAAGAAATCTAGTCTCCATGCATAAAAAGAATCCCAAAAGCCTCATCCAGGCTGACCAACTTAGGGCTTGTCAGTTGTCACTGGTGACTACCATTCTAAAGCTAGACGCCGTCCATTCCACAACCAATCGTGGTGAACCCTCAATAAGAAATTGGTTGTGAGAGAAACGAATGACTTTCATAACAGTGAGACCTTCATCTGTCCAAAAACAATTTTAATCACTTCCTGTTGGGATTGCCATTGAATGGATCATTCACAGTTCCAACTATGCCTCTCGACAAGAGCTGCTGACTGTTGCCGTCTGTTTCCGGATTGACCTTGACCACATTATCGACCACCATAGTGAGGAATTCCATCATCTTCGGTCATTGTGTAAGCTTAGCAGTGTCAAAATAAGACCTCCTTTGCGTGTCGACCTGCTTGAATCAGTGAGATGTTTTCTTCCACAGAAAGTGTAATCTGGCCCCGGGATAATCATTGTTGATTACCTGTCTACCAGCAATGTTTCAATTCGAATGTATCAGCCGTAAAAAATGAAGCTTAGAAAGGCTCAATAAATGTATGCTTGTGACTTCCTCCCCCATCGTCTGTAATATTTCCCTGTTCCTTTTGATGTTTGTGAGAGTATCGCATACTCATCTAAAGTTTACTACGCCTATTTATTTATTTTTAGAATGTAAAGTTTACTCCGCCTATTTTAATTCATCTTGAAATTCTCCTGCTTCTTTCGATTAACACGAATCAGCCATCCCCTGAACTGATAAGTACAAAACATTTTCCACGAAAAGAAATAGGCCTTGCTTTCCATGAGTGCTAAAAGATGATGGAGTTTTAAACAGAGGGAAACTTTGCTGAAACATATTTCAGAGAGAAAAAGATTTGGCACATTTCCCAAGAAGAAAAAAATATCCCGATGTTTTAATCTTTCATTTGTAAGTTATAAACGAACTTACACCAAGAAGATCAAGGCCTGCTCCATCAACATTTGGTACAATAATTGCCAGGTCCTGCAAGTATGAGGGGATCCAAGAAGTACTCTGCAGAATGAGATCCTAGAAATATGGACAGGAAAATCAAGTAAAAACAAAGAGAAGTAAATTACCTTAGGAGGCCATTTTGGGAAGGCAGATTTGTAATCAGGCAGAGAAGTCACTCCAGGCCATGTATCCTCATTTGGAGTACCCATCACTCTTCATACAGAGGAAAAGTAGACAACATCAAATAAAGGGGAAAATCTAATAACGTAAAGCAGAAGAAACAAAACACTGAAATTCCTTAATACAAGAAGCTCACTAAGAACTTATGGTCAATTTTTATAGAAATTATAGCTATGAGCCTATACAGAGAAAAGATAAACCATAGCATAAACCCAATTTTGAAACCTTTTTGCGCCCCATAGAACAGTAAGAAAAGATAGATTAATTGACAGATAAAAATGCAGGTTAGCATGAACAAATGAAGACAACAATCATAGATTAAACAGCTAAAACTAAAGTTACAGAGAACTTGAAACCAAAGTTTGTCCAGAAACCCCATTCTAATCACCTTTATTCTTCCCTTTGCCTTTATTTAGTCAAGGATTTTGGACTATGATGCATGACAAGGGAAGTGTAAAGTTTCATGCTCATCTCCTTCTGAGAAGGAACTGAAACGGTCAACAACAGGAAAACAAAATTTTACTTTATGAAACCATGTCACTGACCATTAGAGTGTGCATTTTGTTCGCCAGTAATAAAGCATCAACAAAAAGACATGTATATATTGACACCTGAAAATCTTGAAAAGTTCATCAATCTCAGAGTCACCAGGAAACAGAGGGCGCTGATTCACCATCTCAGCAAATATGCAACCAACTGACCACACATCAACAGGAGTAGAGTAATGGCGTGATCCAAGCAGTATTTCTGGTGCCCTGTACCACAATGTCACCACCTAAAACATGAAAATCAATCATCAAAGTTCAAATGAGACAACATATGGATAAACCCTCAAATGGGTTCTGGATCTTAAAGAAGAAAATATAAAAGATATAGACTCTACTTTTTAGACAATTGATGGACAAAGCTTGGAATCCTAGGGAAAAACAATTCTTAATTGTTGGTAAAATAGAAAGCAGTTGATTCAGTAAAGTAGGTTGCAAAATAAGGGCCCAGCGTCATTATTATGTTAATAAGAAATGGCTAGGCGGGCTTTTAGTAGCACCTTAGAATCTACGCCTTCTGAAGCATCAGTGGCATGTTGAACCATGACTGTCAGCGGTGAGAGATAGCCCTAAAGTGATGGCCCCGGAGATAGTATTAAACAAAAATATGTTATTGTGATGTAGCCTGTACAATTACAGGTGGGATGTTCAATACCAATTCTTATAGTACTGTTCGGGAGTCGATGAGCTAATTCTTGACTTATCAGCAAAACTAACAGAATAACTTAAAGCCATAAATGTTCAAGGAATACTACATAGAGAAGGAACTTTTTCAGTTAGACAAATTGGATAAAATCTTAAAGAAGATATCAGACATGAAGCAAGTTGCTGAGTCATAGATAACCACTTCCTCTCGGGCTTGAAATGGAATATTAGATAAGGTAATAACAATAAGACAAGGTCCAGCGCATCTTAGAGAGAACAAAAAAGCATGTTTATACCTCATGAGTGAAAGTTCTGACAGGAATACCAAATGCTCTAGCCAAACCAAAGTCTGCCAGCTTTAAAGCATTTGTACGTCGATCTATTAGTAAGTTCTGAGGCTTCAAATCTCGATGAAGAACTCTATGAGAATGACAATAAGCAATACCACGGAGTATTTGATACAAGAACATCTGCAGAATTGGAAAGAGCACTTAATTACTGACAACAAGCAAGAAGCCTGTGAAACTGATAAACGTAACCACTCAAGTAGCACTTAATCAAATTATAAATAAAATAATTTTTGTTTTCAAGTATTTTTCTTAGCTCATCACCCTCCCTCTTGAAGTTAAAACTGTAAATAGAGCTGCAAGTTATGACCAGCTTCCTGATGAAGCAACAAAAAAGGGCTAACACAGTGACA
Organism: Solanum sitiens; assembly: GCA_016801875.1. Classification (NCBI taxonomy): domain Eukaryota; kingdom Viridiplantae; phylum Streptophyta; class Magnoliopsida; order Solanales; family Solanaceae; genus Solanum; species Solanum sitiens. Next base: position 388,231 of record JABWTJ010000507.1, on the reverse strand, counting down.
AAGCAAACCTCCAACGTACAATAGAGATTTTACTCACTTTAACCAGACGTGGATCCTTAGAGAATTCAGGACACGAATCCATGTGCTTCTTCAAGTCCAAGTCGAGATATTCAAACACTAGATACAATCGCTTTTCACTGTGCACCACATCCTGCAACCTGTGACCAATAAGAAAAAAAAGGAACTATCTTGGATTTGCAGAAGACACTGGTACAAACTAGAAAAACAGCTTTTCCCATGTTACAAAAAAAATGATTTAACATTGCAACTGAAGGTACAGATGTGTACTCTATGAATCTGTTATCTGCTCTCCAATTTATTCTAATTCAATCTGCCAAACAGAAGAAGACTAATCCCCATCACACAGACCTTCTGGCTTCTACTCATGGCATCCCTCCCACACACACACACCATCCTAAGGAGGTCCCTTTTGCACTAACAATTATTATTCAAAAGAATAATCTAATGGCAGTCCAAGAATCTTTCTACTTTTACTTTTACTCTTCTCTCATCATCATTCAGAAAACAACTGAACATTTCAACCAGCTTCTAAGCCTTAGTATTATAAGGACAACCGTTTCTAAACCTTTCAGATATACAAACTCCAAATTATATTATAGTGTTTGATGTCCAAAACAACAAGACAAACAAGGTCTAGCTAATATACAAACATTTGAGGGTTAAAACTAAAAGCTTAACAACTCCAAAAAAATTTCTATCCACTAATGGAGGAATGACCGATGAAGTTCTTGGTTTTTCAAATATTCTACCTTCGAAAGAAAATATGTGGTTTAGCAGTCAATGAAGTGGGTTGAGTACAATGAGGTCTCAGGTTCACATCCCAACAAATGCAAAAACACTAGGTGTCCTATCTCTCGCAGCCTTGGTGGAAATTTTTATCAGATACATGTGATGACGAATTATAGCAAGTATCCCGTGGAATTAGTTAAGGGTGCACACAAGTTGGTCCAGACACCACGGTTATAAAAAATTATTGGCTATTGCAGGACACAAAATGTGTCGATGTGGTATTGATACATACATGAACAATGTATACAGTACTTCAAAACTGAATAAGTTGTTGAAGTTTACGATTGTAGAATCCAAGTTATACCGTATGGCTTTACCTTCCATACAAGAAGTTGCCTACAAAGTATTGGAGTATAAACATTACAAAGTAGAAGTTATCAAACCCAATCAAACTTGAACAAGAGTTGGATATAGAGTGGTAAAGAACGGAGGAACAATATATCCCATGAGGATTCCTCCAGATAAATTAAAGCAACAAATTTCAACTGCTAGATCCTGTCCCGATGGCCCAAAGTAAGATGCATGGGAAAAGATTATCTTCATCAGGGAGTCCTTGTTACAGTATTCAAGGAAAATAGGTATTTAAGAGAAATTTTCACAAAATTGGTAAAAAGGAACAGCACTGAGGCCAGAAAGCTATATGAAAATTAAAATTATGAAGGTCCTGCATAAATTTTAATAGAGGATCACTAGGAAATAGAAACAAAACCGAAGTTCACATATAATCAGCCTCGCATTGATAGCATAACCACAAGAAACCAAAGCAGGGTCCAAATTACACTCTATGGCAATCACAACAATCCAATTGCATAGTAAAATCACAAAATTATACCTCACAATATTAGCATGTTGCATCTCTTTCAAGAGAGAGATTTCTCTAATAGCTGTGCTTGGTACCCCCTCGTCTTCCTGCTCCAACCTTATTTTCTTCAGTGCAATAGTTTCATTAGTTACACGGTCACGAGCCTTGTACACTACACCATATGTTCCTTCCCCAATCTTCTCAACTTTTTCATACTGCAATTACTCCCAAAATCATTATCAACATAAGAGTAACCCTATACCCAAAAGCAACTAAAGTCTAAAGATACAGATTATAACTCATTTACCTGGTCCATCTAGTTCAAACTCAATGGACTCCCTGATAAAGAAAGCAGTCAAAACACAAGAAAATTCTCAGACAGCAAAGTAGTAGCAAATAAAAAAAAATATTGTAGCATATAGTAAGTCTTACAATCGAAAGGTAATCCAAAAACATAGTATACATTCGACTATCAACTATGAAGTGACATTTTAAACACATTTCACCTCAATGCAGATACAAGCAAGTTCTTTTAATTGCAATTTTCGCTTTTAAGCACAGAAAACGCTTTACTGCAAACTTTATGTTCGGTACCTGATATTGTTAAAATGTTTTCTCCATGCAAACTTGCAGCTTCACACTTGGAAACTATTGGTAGAGAGTTATATAGATAACATGAATTAGGGAAAATCAATTTCAATTGGTCTCAGTGTTGTAAGATAAGAATGTCTTTCAATCAAAGCAAGTGTCTTCGATTTCAAACATCACATTGTTTAACATAACTACATCAGAGATCCACAATTCAATCAACACAATAATGAACTCTAAGCATAGAAATGAACCACGAATAGATAATTGAGAAAACGGAACATGTATGGAAATAAACATGCTACATTATTAAATTTCTGCAGTAATCAGTAGATAAAGTCTAATAAAGCTTCGAATCTATCGATTTACATACGAAAACGACGAACAAAAATGGCAGGAAGTTTAAGTCATGTGTATACTATGGTGAAGTTGTGCGTCGCCATCGGAGTATAAATGAAAACGGAGTGGAGAATGTGGAGTCACCTTTGGTCTGGAAAAGAGGACGAAATCGCCGTCGTGAAGCGGAGGAGGAGGCGACAGGCAAGTGTCGGCGTACTTTTATGGTTCTACCAAAATGTTTGGACTACAGTCAACTTTACTCTTCTTTTTTGCTTCTATTGCCTAGGAGGCCAAAATGCATTTCATCATTTCATTGCTTTTTAAAAAAAAAAAAGTTCTCCTCATTTCCTTTTAATAATGTAATTTTATTTTTTTGTTTAATTAAAATTCTGGAAAAAAGACAAATATATTCTCAAACTATCGTAAATGATATGTAGATATCATCTGTCATACTTTTAGGGCATTACTACCTCTGTCGTCTAAAAACTAGAATATATATGTCTTTCTCTCTAACAGAAGACTAAATAGGGACACGCGGCGCACTCTTATCCGTCGACCTGATATTTAATAATTGTCGGGTCGGTGGATAAGATTATGACATGTGTATGTCCGTTGGTATAAAGGATATATATGATCTAGTTTTTGGACGACAGGGGCACCAATGTCCCAAAAGTATGACAAAAGATATCTACATACTATTTACGATAGTTTGGGAGGTATATTTGTCCTTTTTCCCTTAAAATTTATATGAATACCTCTTTTTAAAATAAAATTAAAGGTGAGGCTAGAGGGCCTCACAATATAAAGCACGTCATTATTGGTGTTAATTACTCGTTAAAAAGAGTAGTTTTCGAAATTACATTTTCTGCTAGTTAATTATTCTGGATACTCTGACAACTCAAATATATATATTGCGAGTCATATTAGGTGTAATTTGTATATTGTATTCAAAGTGTGATTCGCATGTAATTGATATACACCAACTCTGACTCTTCCCTCCCACTCTCGTCCCTCTCCTTCATTGTGTATTTATTTAAAGATGTATTTGAGTTTCACAATTTTATGTATTTGCTTATCCAGTATCAATTTTAGGTATCTGCGTATTCGAAATCAAATTCATCTTGTGTTATTCTGTAACATCCCAAAAACTTCTAAGTTAAGACTCAAATCATTCTTCATTGGGAATAAGATCGTACCGAGTGATTCTAAATTTTCTTAGGTGTTAAAATCACTAGTACTCCCTAGCATAAAGTTAAGTTGAAAACTTTCTTTCCAATTGAGTCTCCCCTATGAGATTTTTCTTGGGTCAACTTCAATCGACCATATATTTTAGCATATAAAAAATTGGATGGCCCATGAGCTCTCAAATCGAAGGTCTTTGAATCCTCTTACCAACGCCACCAAATATGCTGAATTTTGAGCTAAGGGAAAAAAGTTATGTCGAGTGAAGCCTCTCAATTTAAGGTTTTCCATTGGTTTTAGGAAAGGGTATTTTGGTCTTTTCCATTTCTCCACTGTCTTAGCACGTTTTTCCTAACCCAATTAAGGGTTTGGTCAGATTCTAAATCACCTATTCACATTCAAAATCACTTAGAATTTTAGGGCGAGGTTTCAAGAAGAGAAAAAAAAGATTTTCAAGTGCTCATTCAAGAGTTGAGGAGTTTTGCCAATAACAATCTTTCTTTCCAGGTATGTGAGGTTTTCCATAGTGATGGACTTGTTCTTCCTTACGCCAAACATGTAATTCTTTCATTAATTCGTCCATGAAATTGTTTATGTAAAGATTCTTGAAGAGTTTTTGTGTTTTAGCCCTATTCTTTAACAATTGAGTTGATTCTGAGTTCTTGAGGTGAGGGTCTTGTGAATGAGTGGTGTTTCGTGATAGAATTAGGGTAGAATTTCAATGAATTTGTGTTACATTTATGAATCAAAGGGAGTTTGGAAGAAACATTGATTCTAGATGAGTTAGGACCTCAAATTGAGCAAGAAAATTCATTGGATTTTTGGGTTCGGAGTGGGGTAATGCGCCTCCAAAGCGCCAAGAGGGATGACGCCCTATGCCAACAGTGCGCCCAAAATACTCCCAGTACTTAAGGGTTAAAGCCCCGCGTCAGGGTCGTCAAGCCCATTTCTTCTCCGTTTTTCGTCCCGTGTGTTCTTTCAAATCATGTTTTCACTCTCTTCTTGATATTAACTCGTAAAGTCTTCACTAATCCTTGAGCGATCCTGCATATCCGAATCACATCTCTTAATCTACACTTCGAATTAAAGGAAGTTCAAGAGGTCTCTCTAAGTCATTTTGAGAAGTCTTTTGCAATTAATTATAGACTTGACTAAATTTTGAGTAAATGAGTATGAGAATGAAAAGAGTTGTATTCATGAGTCTATATTGTTATTGAGATTCTTGAACTAAGTTAATGTCTATAGTTCCGCATGAACCCTATAAATTGATTATTCTTGAGATGAGAAGTATCGTTGAGTTTTGAGTTTTCAAGTCCTTGAAATCTGAGTATTGGCTTCTAAATTGTTATAAAGATTCTTGAGTTGATTCTTTCATGTCTATATTTTCAACATGACTCTTATTTTGAGTTATAACTCCTGAGAGTTTTTGAAAGCCAATCATTGTGTCGTAAACTGAGTTTTGAGAAAAAGTTTAAACAGGTTTGACTAAAGTTTAAGGGAACTAAGTATTCCTAAATATATTATTTTTACATTGAAAAAAGAGAAACTTTAATTTCTAAAAAAAGTTATAGAGTTCAAGGATATTTCAGAAAAGTTACCTCTTTTAAAAGTATAGTTTGAGCAATTATCTCAAATCGAAGAAAGAGTATGTCTTATACATTTGAGCATGAGTATATATTATTGGGAGTAGTATTGAGCACAAATATGAGGATGAGTTTAGACTACTCACAATCCTCATAAACCATGTATGCCAACATAGGTACATGATCATACTTTTTAGATGAATTTTAAGTGCCTTTAAGGAGAGCATTGTGGATCCACTTAGTTGAGGTATTCTATATTCCGGCAAGGTACAAGACGCTTTGGCAGCGCAGGCGAGACGATATATTATCACGTAACTCATAGTGTAGTTGTCAGTTAGAGAATCTCCCAAATAAAAGTAAATAGTATTTTATTGTATTTTATATACATCCTTGAGTTAGTATTTGTTTATTCTGAAGCTTTAAACATTTTATCTTTTTGTTGTTGCTTTCATATTGGAGTTGAGTTGAGGTGAGGATTGCCTTCCTATGTTATCAGTTTAGTTAGCTATGTTCCAGTCTCCTCTTACATGCTCATTTATTCAATATACTGACGTCATTTTACCTACATCTTTTAACGATGCAGAAACAGGTGTTCAGGATCATTAACATGTGCTTCGTTGAGATCATTTGACATTCCAGTTAACTTTGATGAGTATTCTTATATTCGTTGAGATCATTTGACATTCCAGTGTATCTGTGCACGTGCATAGATACAAGTATCTGATATCAAAGATACATATATCAGATATCAAATATGCATTCATATATTCATCAATTACCTCTAAATGTCATCAACACCAAGCAGAAAGTGGAAAGAGCAAGGAAAAAGAGCAAAAAGAAGGGAGAGAGTGGGGAGAAGGAGAGAAATGGGGGAGAATGGACAACGAAAGCTAAACAAAGACAGATGAATCCCAGAAAAGAAAAGTGTACAACTGAAGCGGCGGATGCGTTGAAGTTATCTCTTAATGCATTTTCAACGACAACAACCAGAGCAAATAACAAGTTCCATTCTTGGCCATATCAACAATGTCGAAAAATCCAGGTCCAATGATCTATATTGTTATATGGCCATCGATAGTGGTAACCATGTAAGATATGAGCATCTTTAATTGTTGAGTTCTCATTAATATCAAAGATGTTAAGTTTTAACTATCCATGTGAAAATTATTCTAGATTTGCCTTAATGTTGGTTGATTTAATCTCAAGACACCCAAATATCTCACAAGATGTTATGGTCTCCGGTTTCAAGACAAAGATCTTCACGAATAGAGCTAAATAGCAAGACAAAATAATTCACACCAAAAAAGTATTGTTAAATAAAACCTCACCCTAATGGAATGTTTCAATTGATCTTGTAACATCTCGTATTCTAGACAGACTAAAAATTTAGCTAAGAAAAACAAGGAAAAAACAAATTTGGAAAAAATGGGAAAAATCTGGAAAATTTCCAGATTTCAAAAGTGAGTTTTGGACATTTTCAAACAACCATAACTTCTAGATCAGGAAGAGTTTGGGTGAGTTCTTTATATGGATGGAAATCTCATTGGAAGATCTTTCCAACGAATCCAAGTTTTTGAATTTCTGAGGTCGTATGAGTGAGATATGACCTTCGGAAGATGAGTTGTTGAGTAGGGAAAGTTCCAAAACCATATTTAGTAAGGGTGTTTTGGTCTTTTCCTAAAGTCAATTAATTATTTCGTTTTGGAGTAATATGTTGGGGTCTAAACTGATCCAATCCAGTTTACGCACTTAGAAAATAGACTGGGGTTTTGAAAGCAAGGAGAAAAGAGGAGAAGGAAGAAGAAGGCGCAAGAACACCAAGTTTAGCTTCGTGGATTTTCGTCGGGGGTGATCCCTAACAAGGTATGTGGGCTCTTTCGTGTTGGGTTACTTCACCCATACACCAATTTCATTAAAATCAGTCAGGCTCATGAATTAACTCATGTTAGAGATTGGAATCTTGAAAGAAAGTTTGACGTTCTTGTTGATTGGATTGTTGTTGATCGTTGTTAGTTGTAATCCATGTTTTATGACTATTTTAGGGTCTAAATCATTGGGTAATAAGTTAATTAAGGATCCTAAGTGTTTGGGGTGGATCCATGGGAGTTTGGGAAGGTTTAGAGATGAAAAACGAAGAAGAAAGTCGGAAAACCCATTGGGGGTATGCTGGGATGCCGCACCTCCAAAGCTCCTCTACCAGAGTCTGTCCGTCAGGCTCTGGAACGCCGCGCCTCTTAGATCACCTGAGGACAGCCTCTGTCCATCAGGCTATGGTGCTCCGCGCCTCTCAGAGCGACAGGACCCCTGGAGATCTCGTTCTTTCCCTATCTTTTCGTACTAGTTTCTAAGTGATGTACCCCTCATTCCTAGTTGTTTCCAACACTCTAAAGTACATCTAAGCATCATGAAATCATCCATAAACATGAGATCATGATCCTTGAATTCATAATTTAATTCAAGAAAAGTAAGGTCAAAGTCAAAGATGTTAAGAGCTAAGTCTAGAAGTTAAGAAGCAAGGCAAGGTAAAGTTTCTTAAAGTCTTTCACAAATGTTTTCACTTTGTTTTAAAGACTTTAAGTTCAAAGTCAAGTAAAGAGTTGAGTTCATATCTCAAAAGCTATAAGGGAACTAAGTATTCCCGAAGAGTTAAAGTTTCAAAGTCAAGTAAAGAGTTGAGTTCATTTCTCAAAAAGATATAAGGGAACTAAGTATTCCCGAAGAGTTAAAGTTTCAAGTTAAGTAAAGATCAAGAGTTGCGTTCATTTCTCAAAAAGATATAAGGGAACTAAGTATTCCCTAGAGTTTTACAAATGTTTCACATTTGAGTAAAGAGAGGAACTAGAAGTTCCAAAAAGAGTTTGAACCAAAAGGGGAACATTGATTCAAAAAGGAGTTTTTTAAAGCTAATGGGTTCAGTAAATATCTCAACCCAAAGGAAGGAAGTTTTATTAAAAGTATGAGCTAAAGTACATTTTTGGGAGTAGTATTGAGCACCGATGTGGAGATGAGAGTTCATATTAACTCAAGTCTCCATGTAAACTATGTAGCCAATATGAGAATTGACGTGTCATACTTTTTAGATGATCACGTAAGGAGAGCTAGTGGATCCACTAAGTTGAGTAAGGTCCTATACCAATGGCAAGGTGTAGGATGGTCCTCTTGCAACGTGTGGTAAGACGTTGTATCATCACTTAGGCTCATAGTGATGGTTGTCGGTTAGAGAAACTCCCACAAAGACGATATTACTTTCTTATATAAGTAAAGTTGAGTTTGTTATTGCATTTCCTATAACGAACTAAGTTGTTTTCACTGTTTTATGAGTTTATATATATATATGGTATCAATATATATATATATATATATATATATATATATATATATATATATATATATATACACCTTGCATGTGATTTAAAATGATTTATATGTATATCATTTGAGTTAAGTATACTCTTGAGTTGAGTAGAGCTAAGGTAAGTTCATCTAATCCCCTCAAGTTTAAGTCGTTATTTATCTCTCCAACTCGCATACTCGTACATTCAATGTACTAATACCAGTTGGCCTGCATCATTTCATGATGCAGACGCAGGTACCCAGGATCAGCACGTAGCGCTTCGTTGATTTCAGATTGGGCTTCAGAGTTTGTGGTGAACCTCCGTGCATTCTGGAGGACATCCTTTTCATTTCTATATTAGCTTAGTTTTTAGGATGTTGTCGGGTCTGTCACAACATCCCTATCTAGACAGTTTAGAGGCTTCGTAGACTAAAGTAATTCAGTTTGCAGTGTTTTCAGTTATTAAGACTCAAGTGCCATTTTGGCCAAAGTTATGACATGATGTATTTCCCTTTTATTTTGTGTTACTCGTGTCAAAGTTGAGGCTTTGTCGATTTAAGTAGCCAGGCCAGGGGTTCGCTTGAGGGCCAGCAATGGTCTTTGAGTGCCGATCCCGCTCAGGATGTAGGCTCGGGGCGTGATAGATTTGTACCTTCGGGGTAATACTTAGGGTGATTAATAAGTTAAAGAAGGATATGGTAAGACATATTCAAATTAGTCAATGGTCGTATTTTAAGTTTTTAATCCAAGCAAGTTGTAAGATAAAAGTCAGCAAAAGTTATCGCACTTACTTTCATAATCATTTAGAAATTTGGGTCAAATGTCCTAGAGCTTTTCTCTCAATATATTAAGAGTTGAAGGGCCTACAACCTATCAAATCAAAGGTATACGAGTCCAATTTTCAATGCATTAAATAGTTTGTCAATAGAACTTCAGAATAGAGAGATATTTACATTTTCATGAGACTACACAATCGAGAGAAAGTGGGGCCCCTAGGTTGGTGGAAATATATACTCCCTCTGTTTAAAACAGAATGATCTAGTTTGACTTGGAATGGAGTTTAAGAAAAGAAAAAATATTTTTTAATCTTGTGGTTCTAAATTAAAGTTATGTCAAATGTACCAAAATGCCCTATAATCTTATGGTCATAAACATGTCACGTGAAAAGTTAAAGTTAAAGTGTTGCCAAAAAAAAGAAAAAAGATCAAATGTCCTTTAATCTTATGGTCATAAACATGTCACGTGAAAAGTTAAAGTTAAAATGTTGCCAAAAAAGGAAAAAAATTGTTCTGTTTGAAACAAACTAAAAAGGAAATAGGGTCATTCTTTTTAAACTGATTATATATTTGCTCATTTGTGTTTGCGATAACTATAGATAAACGAGATATTCAACCTTTAAATCATCCATATATATATATATATATATATATATATATTTCTATTATATAGAAGAGCCATGATGAGGACGACCAATGGCAATTTTGTAATTTTAAATATTATTATGGACAAAGTTTAAATTTATAATTGTATAATTAATTGTCAAAATAGTTTTCTAAAAGAATCTAATTTTCCTTTTCAAGAGTCACAAAAAGTTGTATTTCATGTGTGGCCCACAAACTCATTTTATTTTATTTTCAAAAATCAAATTGTATTTGTTTGATTATAATAATAATGTGAAAAATATATTTGCTTTTATGCTCTTGACAATTCAAATCGTTCATCTATGTTTATCACTACTACAACATATTCAGTATAATCCTACAATCTTCCATATATATAATTTCCTTTTTAATTATAAATATTTTTTAAACATAAGTATTCATATAGTTTTATTTAACCTATTTTATCTCCAAAATAATATTTATTGTATCTTAATTCCATGTATATGTCCCTTTTAATTATATATAATGTTTTTTAAACATAAGTATTCGTATAATTTTATTTAACCTATTTTATCTCCAACATAATATTTATTTTATCTTTGACTTAAGTAAGAAAACAAAAATAGCACAATTCTAAAGAGATAAAAAAAGAGAAGAATATAGAGTTAATAATGTAAGAATAGATAAATAATGACCACATAATTGTAGTTTAAGAAAATATATAACCAATTAACGGGATAATTTTTGAAATATTATAAATATATGGGATCAAAAATTAACTTGTCATAGAATTATATATCATATACTTAGGAAACTTCCACAATAACTACGGATTGAACTTTATATAATATTGAGTTGCACTTTTTAGTCTTGATTTCTACTTTTACAATATTGAATTATGATAAATTAGTGTCATTCGTCGAGAGTAAGAAGCATATTAAATATTAGATTATGAATGCTTTACAATTTATAAATAAATATTTTCTCAATACTTGAATTTCAAAATTAAGTTACTTTATTACCTTATTATATTAAAATTTTGGTTATTATCGACTAGATATTGATAAAAAACTATAAAACATAATTGTGAAAAAGGTTTAGCATTTTCATTTTAAATTTTGTTAAACAACATAATGGTTAAACAAAAAACTTAACTAAAATTTGTACTCACCCCATTTCGATTTATGTAATGTTTATTTGACTTAAAATGAAGTTTATTTTTGTAAAAAAATACTTTTAAAATTCGTGCTCTAAAACAAACTATAGATATTCATATAACTATAAATTTTCTTACTAAGAATAAAATATATATTTTAAATTCAAAATGTTATTAAATTTACTAATACATCATTCTTTTGAGATTGATTAGAGAGAAAAATATGTCACAAAAATTAAAGTTAAAATGACATAAATTTTCATAGTTTTAAGAGTTAATTACATTATATTCTATTCTTTTTCAAATTACAAAAAACTTCTTAGAATTAAAAAAATTTAGATTTATCAGCAGACATGTGGATACATCGGTCATGATACATTGCTATTTAGGAAACTTGTACACACATAGCTCACAGATGAATTCGAGAATAGAGAGCTATATTTGAGAGGGAATATGGATGTACTCGATAGGAGAGAGATGTATCCAAGAGACGATAGAGATGTATTCAAGAGGGGATGAAGATGTATTGGAGAGAGGATATGTATGTACTCGAGAGGAGATAGTGATGTATCTGATAGAGGAGGGAGATGTATCTAATAGGGAATTTTTATAATTTTTTCAAATGCTAAAAAATTTAAAAATTATAATAAAATAATATGTGAATTTAGGTAAAAGAACGAAAATTAAAATTGTAAAGATAATTAATTATATAGGACCCGTGTTGTCTTGGGTCTTTAACGGAAATTGCTCTACATCTCGCGCTCTTTGTTTTGGTATATTTTTTCTGTGTGGATTGTGCGGTGTAGCTCTATAGTAGTTGTGTCAGTAGGGATCTGGCTGTTTTTTGAGTTGTTGAAAGTTCTTTTGGGTGTGTGCAGCGAGTATCATAAGGGTGCGGGCAGAAGTAATATTACAGAGTAAATTCGATGAAAAAAGGTATGTTAAAGGCTAAACTTTTATCGGCAAATTTCTCTGTCGTATAGGTAATACGACTTGTTCTTGTAGTTGAGTTTATTGATGATTATGTTGACAGGGTCCTTCCCGATAGAGGCCTTAAATTTAAGTTGAAATATACTTGTTTTTTTATTTTGTGGCTGCTGTTATGTTGGTAGCGTAGTTGTCCAGCAAGGATCGACTCAGGGTCAAATGTTGCACCAGGTGCTAGTTACATCCCTAGGTTGGGGGTGTAACATGTTACCATAAAGTGTCAAACCCCCCCAAGATAGTCCTCTAATATTTCCTCCCCAAAAGATTGAACCTCGTTTGAGATTGATACCACTTTTGATAAGAAAATATTTGGAGGATTTGCAAGTTAATTTGACCATCTGTATTTCGTTATTACTCTGGTTGTACTCATGAAGATTTGTATATATTGTATGGATTGTCTATTGTGATAGTTGATTGAGTAGCCTGCTTGTTGCTAGTTCCTGCCTATTTTAATAAATATCAACCCGGGAACTTGTAGCTTATCAATGCTCAATAATTTCTTTGCTTCATATGGTAGATATTGATAACAAACACATAATTAGGTTAAAAAGTCCGCAACTTGGTTGAATCAGTCTCTATTATAAGAGGTAGTATTGATGGCTCACACAATATTCAAACTCCTTTTCTATTGCTTTAGCCTCAGTACATAGGCTAGTACTGTTAATCATGACATTAGTAGTAGCATAAATTAACTCTCCCATAATATTTCTGATACAAAAAGCTCCACGAGCTGGGGTCTGGATTTTCATTAGAGGAGCCATCAATATTGCATTTCTATATTCAGTGCGAGGACAGTTCCAGCTAATAGGTTTGCAACACTTGGGATAGTTTTTCACATTATCCTTTTTTGTTTTCACCCAGTGTCCGGTACATGCATTGAGGTCTAGCTAAATTCAGATTCACGGTCCCACATTTCTTACGAAGTATATTCATATGCGGAGGCAATTCAATAACATTGATAGTATGGATTTTTTTTTTTTAGTATTTTGAGATGAAAGTTCTTCTTCATGAAGTTGATTATCATCTCCTCAACTACAATAAGGACTTACTCATTTAAAAAAACACTCTCCTATATCTTTTGATTTTTTTTTTCCAATCAATTACGCCTTCAAGTTGTGCCCCCTTTCAGAAAATGGACGATCCCATTCAACTTAACTTAAAGAACTAGACTTCCTACAAGATTATCCCCATGTATCATGAGAAGGATTTATGTCTGAAAGAAGGCATTTGCAGCTCATCAAACATCTATGTTCCAAAAGCTTCCTTAGGGAGTTCCGAAGAATTAAGAAAAGAAGAAGAAATGATTCTAACCTCCATGCAGACATCATGATTACCTTCCTAAAGCATTGTTAGACCTTAATGCCCAGTGTGCTTAAAATCTGTCTAATCTCCCGAATGATATATACATAAACTGTAATTGCCAAGACGCTTAGCTCTTGCCTCGCGACATCTCAATTATGAACAAGGAATTACATTCTAAGGTAAAGCTTACAAGCCCTTGTGTTTGACACCACTTAAACCAGCTGAGGCTGTTGAGACTTTCTCATTCTGTTAAAAAAACACAACTACATTTATTGATGTAAGGCTACACATTCTGTTTTCTCAAAATATGGGGTCTGAAGCTTTGAAGAATGTTGCAGACCTCCTTCATTGACGGCCTACCGTATGGTGTTGCTCCAGTACACATCAGTCCTAGTGTAAAAACACCTCTCATTTGTTCCACATTACTTGTTTCCATGATTTCTTCATCAAGGGCCTCAACAATGAAATTCCCATCTCTGTAACGCTGTTGAGCCCATTGTGCTAGATTCATTTGCTCCTCTCTGAGAATGGGTTGTCTCCCTGTTGTTAATTCTAATAGCACCACTCCGAAGCTATATATATCTGTCTTTATATTCACTCTGAATGTCGAGGCATACTCTGTGAGGATCAAACATTAAAATTTAATGTTAGAGTTGGATAAATTCTTTTGAGAATTCATGAGGTACAATATATATTTGAACTGTAATATACCTGGTGCAATGTAACCAAATGTTCCAGCAATAGCAGAAGCTGTCTCAGGATTATCATCCCGCCTGGATAGTATTTTTGCTAATCCAAAATCTGCTATTTTTGCATTGAATTCTGAGTCCAGAAGGATATTGCTGGACTTAATGTCTCTATGAATGATGGGTCGAGTACAGTCGTGGTGCATATAGCTGAGTCCTTGAGCTGCACCAGTGGCTATTTTTAATCTCTTCTGCCAATCCAGGGCTGTGGTACTACTTTGACCGGGTGATGCTGCTCTTTTCTTTCTGTGAAGCCACTTGTCGAGGCTTTGTTTCTCAAAGTATTCATAGACTAGAAGCTTTCTGTCTAAACTTGAGATGCAACACATGAGCTTGACAATGTTGTTGTGTCGAATGCTACCAAGTGTTCTAACTTCTGCCAGGAACTCCTTTTGGGGTCTTCCACCTGATTTTTCTCCATGCCCTATGCTTTTAACAGCATAAGTATTGCCTATTTGGTCGATCACAACTCGATAGACCTTCCCTGATCCTCCATTTCCTATTATGTTTTCGTCTTTCAAGCTACACAAAATGTCTTCTGTAGTCACCTTCAACTTCTGAAATGAAATGAGCTTCATGTCATCTTTAACATTCTGCTTCTTTGTTTTCCACCAATGCTTTCTGACCATGTAAAAGATCCATGTTAACTGTATTGCTACCCCAAATCCTACAATAGGAATAATGATAATCAAGTGTTTTGGTCTCGAAGATTTTTGAACCTCATCACCAGAGGAATCGCTTGGTAGGCTAGGAACGGATAAGTTCTTGGATGCAGAACAAAGATTGGACTCGTCAAAGCAATTCTCTTCGTATGTTAACTTCACAAATTCAGCAGAAATTCTTCCTGAGAATTTGTTGGAACAAATCCTTAAAGTATTTCTAGGCCTGAGATGTTCTATACTTTGCGAAATGTCACCTGATAACTGATTATACGACAAATCCAGAGCATGTAGTCCAGGTAAATACCGAAATCCCTTTGGTATAGAACCAGTCAACTGGTTATGTGAAAGATCCATATCATACAAACTAAACAATTCCATTTCATCAGGTATCACACTGGACAAATAGTTGGAACTTAGAGACAGGTGACGCAAATGATGCAGCTGAAACAACTGATTTGTAATTGAACCACTTAAAGAATTATGTGACATGTCCAATTTCACAATATTTTTCAAGTTACCAATATCTTCTGGTATCGAACCGTTCAGGTAGTTCTCAGAGAGATTAAGATTTTTCAGCTGGGATGATGCTATTTCTTTTGGCATCTCACCAGACAACTTATTACCATTAAGATATAAATTGAGTAATTGTTTCATCTCAAACAACTCACCTGGAATCCGATCGCTTAAAGAATTATTGGACAAGTCCAAATGTTGTAACATTGAACAATCTTTCAGGCTTACTGGTATGATTCCTGAAATGTTGTTGTTGGAGAGATCAATGAAGGTAAGGTTCTTGAGCTCACATATTATTGTAGATGGAATTGTTCCTGTAATGTTCTTTTCTCCAAGATTTAATTGTGTCACTACAATGTCATTGATGCATGAAACTCCTAACCAATTGCATTCTGAAGAATTCGAATTCCACGACTGGAAAAACTCCGAACCCCTCCAGTGTTGTTTCAAGCTTAGTAATATGGTCCGTTCCGTGCCTGAAAATTGTAAGGTTTCTTGGAAAGACAGGCTAATTAGGAAGAAGATTTGCATATTGAGCCAAAAAATTTTAGAGCTTGCTTGGATCATGTTAATTTGATGTTTTGTTTTCCTTCATGTGCTTCTTTTCATTTGATAATGAAGTCTGTCAAGTCAGTATGAAATTAATAAACAACTCATATTTCAACAATAAAATAGTCAACTAAAAGCCAATTATTTGGCTTTGAAGAATCAAGCCACAATAATTGGTGAGTTGTCTCCTTTTGACCAAGTCAAGCTAGTATACTCCTTCCTCTTTCTTTCTATTTACCAGCCATGATTTTTATATTTTTTTGGATACTCGATAACCATAGCCGCTATAATTCCACTATATAATAGCTTACAAATAATAGATGATATGTAAGTTTTACTAGGCAAATTCTATACAGACATATTTAATTCAGAGGATATCAAAGGATAATCGATCTAGGATCATCCAAAAAACAACCCGCAATGACTTGATACTGTTAATATGAAAAAAAATGATAAAACAGATAAAGAAAAATGTGAAGTCACGTGTGAAAGAAAAAGAGAATATGTGAAAATGAATTTGTAAATAGTGCAACGCCATTGGGGGCGGGGACTGGATTGGGATGTGTACCAATTTTAAAGTACATCGTGTCAATTTATCTTAAAATATTATTATATTTGCTCATCTGATCTGTTAGCAATTTTTTTAAGAACAGAAGGTTGCACATTCTGTCGATTAATATTTAATACTAGTGGGCGCATAAGTTTGTGACTACTTGCACAAAAATTGTAGTGGGATTATGAGTTCATTTTTGTGTTGAGGTAGGTTAAAAAATTATTTCTTGTTAGTATTAGGTTGAATTAAGCTAATTTTGTTTCCCCATTTTAATGATTCAAATAATTGGCAGTTCTTTAGATTACAAACAAAAAGATGTCACATATTTTCCATAAAAATTATTGTTTTAAAAATGTTTTCTTGGAATAAGTTGGTGTCTAATTTATTTTTTCATGTTTGATTGGTAATGAAAAAAACATTTTCTATTATTTGGTTGGTGAATGAAAATCATTTTCTAGAAAATATTTTTATTTTTAACTAAAGACTAAAATATATTTTGTAGGAAAATAGTTTTTGATCCAAGACTTTCGAGTCGAAATCAAAATCTGACACCCGAATTCGACACGTGACCAAGGACTCGACCTTGACCTGAAAGTCAACTCTAGCACTCGACTCGAAACCCCACCCAACACCTGACTCGGGATCCAACTCTGACACCCGACCTCAAAATCTGACCCGAGATATTGTAAATTTCTGTGACCCACATAATTATAATTTTGGTTTAATAATTAATATAAATATAATCCTAAACCTGTAGCAACTTTAAACTACCCATAAAGATGGGGACCTGGTAGTTTTAAAACTATCCATTGTTAGCATGATGAAAATCTAAATAATTGTATATATTAATGTAATTAGATAGTGATATAAATTAGCATGATCATATAGATTTGTTGTAGAATCAAAGGAATAAATATTGTGATAGAATAGCGGATTTGGAGGGATTGAATAGCGGATTTGTATAGATAGAATAGCTGATCTTTAGGGATAGGAATGACGGATCTTTAGGAATTTGTAATATTTATTCTCTCTATATAATGGAAAGACTCTCACTTTGAGAGGCATTCAGCAAAACTGACATTGTATCAGAGCCTTTTTCAGTGCTTTGATTCTTAGTGTCCTTCATCTGTAGTTCCTTCCAAAAATTTTTTTTTGGAAGTTTTGGTACTGCTTACTGTTAGTCAACAGTTAGTCCTAAGTATCTTGGAAGTTAAGGCATCTTGGAATCTTAGTCTCTTTTCATTCTGGTTATTTTGTATCATTGCATTTCTATCTTCCTTAGCTTGTCAAAAACATGTCGTCATATCAGTTTGAGTCTTTCCATGTTCGTTTCACGGGAAAAAAATACTCCGCTTAGGAATTTCAATTCCAACTATTTGTCACCGGAAAAGAATTATGGGGACATATAGATGGAAGCGATCCTACTCCTACCGATCCTAAAAAGCTCGATCAATGGAAGGTTAAAGATGCTCGGGTGATGACATGGATTTTAGGGTCAATTGACCCTCTTATTGTTCTTAATCTCAGGCCATACAAGACAGCAAAGGCCATGTGGAATTATTTACGAAAGGTTTACAACCAAGACCATAGCGCAAGGCGCTTTCAGTTAGAGCATGAAATTGCTATGTATTCACAAGGAGGTCTCTCTATTCAAGATTATTTCTCTAGATTTCAGAACTTATGGGCTGAATTTACTGATATCGTTTATGCTAAAATACCTTCTGAATCTCTCTCCATCATTCAAGGAGTTCATGAACAAAGCAAGCGAGATCAATTTTTGATGAAATTACGATCTGACTTTGAAAGTGTTCGCTCCAACTTGATGAGTCGTGATCCATCTCCCTCGTTGGATGTCTGTTTTAGGGAATTACTTCGTGAGGAGCAGCGTCTCGTCACACAAAATGCTTTTCATCAAGGAAATGTTGTCACTGTTGCATTTGCAGCTCAAGGGAAAGGAAAGGGCGTGGATATGGCTAGAACTCAATGCTACAGTTGCAAGAAATATGGTCATATTGCTCGCAATTGTGGCAAGAAGTTCTGTAATTATTGTAAACAACAAGGCCACATTATCAAAGAGTGTCCCACACGTCCTCAAAACCGTAGGACAAAGGCTTTCCAAGTTGGGATAAATGATTCCACTACAGATAGCTCATCTTCGGTAGGACAAGTTATTACTCCTCAAATGGTACAACAAATGATCTTGTCAACATTTTTAACTTTGGGACTACAAAGTAATGAGGTAATATCTAAATTTTGGCTTGTTGATTCTGGCGCTTCCAATCATATGACCAACTCAACTGATATACTCAAGAAATCCGTGAGTATAATGGTCCAACACAAATTCAGATTGCCAATGGTAGTAATTTACCCATTACCAAGGTTGGGGATATTACTGAAACTTTCAAGAATGTTTTTGTATCACCAAATCTCTCCACTAGTCTTATTTCGATTGGCTAATTGGTAGATAACAATTGTAATGTGAACTTTTCTCGTAATGGTTGCCTTGTGTAGGATCAGGTGTCGGGGACGATAATCGCGAAGGGGCCTAAAGTTGGAAGATTGTTTCCTATACACTTTTCTATTTCTCCTGTTCTGGCTTTTGCTTCCACCACTACTAAGAATGAGGTTTGGAATAAACGTCTAGGACATCCAAATTCTATTGTGTTGTGTCATTTGTCCAATTCTGGTTTATTGGGAAATAAAAATCAATTTTCAGTTGCTTCCTTTGATTGTTCTACTTGTAAATTAGGCAAAAGTAAAATTCTTTCTTTTCCTAATTTTGGTAGTCGTGCTGCAAAGTGTTTTGATGTCATTCATAGTGATGTTTGGGGAATTTAACCAGTAATTTCTCATGCTCATTTCAAGTATTTTGTGACATTTATAGATGACCATAGTCGGTTTACATGGGTGTATTTTCTTCGATCTAAATCTGAAGTGTTTTCCATATTCAAGAAGTTTTTGGCTTACGTTGAGACTCAATTTTCCACATGCATCAAAATATTAAGATCTGATTCTGGTGGAGAATATATGTCTCATGAATTCAATAATTTGTTGCTTGAGAAAGGAATTGTATCACAACGCTCTTGCCCATACACACCACAACAAAATGGGGTTGCTGAGCATAAAAACCGGCATCTTTTGGATGTCACTCGTACTTTATTGATTGAGTCCTCTGTTCCATCTAAATATTGGGTTGAAGCTGTGTCTACTGCTGTCTATTTGATTAATAGACTTCCATCTAAAGTGTTAAACCTTGAATCTCCATATTATCGTCTTTTTCACAAGCATCCTAGCTATATAGTTTTCATACATTTGGTTGTGTTTGTTTTGTGCACCTTCCTCCTTCTCAACGCAATAAACTCTCTGTTCAGTCTATTAGATGTGCTTTTATGGGCTATAGTACTTCGCAGAAAGGATTTATTTATTATGATCCAAGTTCTAACAAATTTCGTGTTTCTAGGAATGTTATTTTCTTTGAGAATCAGTATTTCTTTCCTACTCATATTGAGTCATCTTCTGTTTCTCCTCTTCTTCCTACTTTTGAGGATTTGTCATTGTCTTCTAAGCGGTTCAAACCAGGATTTGTGTATGAACGACGTCGGCCAACTTTACCCCATCCTGAAACAGATCCGCCACTTGAGACTGCTCTACAACCAGAATCTGAGATTTTTTTAAGGCCTGCTCCTCTTGAGCCTCCTCGGCGATCTACTAGAGTGTCTCAAACTCCTAAATGGTATGGTTTTTCTTCTACTTTTTCCACCATCTCTATTCCAACAGGTTACTCACAAGCCTCCAAGCTTGAATGTTGGCAAAAAGCAATGGAGGAGGAACTTTTGGCTCTTAAAGAAAATGACACATGGGACATTGTTTCATGTCTTTCAAATGTCCGCCCTATTGGATGTAAATGGGTATTCAATTAAACTTCATTCTGATGGATCTCTTGATCGGTACAAAGCTCGATTGGTTGTTCTTGGTAACAGACAAGAGTATGGGGTGGACTATGAGGAGACTTTTGCACCAGTAGCAAAATGACTACGGTGCGAACTATTATTGTCATTGCTGCTTCACAAAACTGGTCTCTTTATCAAATGGATGTCAAAAATGCTTTTCTCCATGGTGATCTCAAAGAAGAGATTTATATGAAACCTCCACCTGGTTTGTTCTCATCACCTACATCAGATGTGTGCAAGTTGAAGCGGTCTTTGTATGGATTAAAACAAGCTCCAAGAGCTTGGTTTGATAAGTTCCGGTCTACTTTGCTACAATTTTCTTTTGAGCAGAGCAAATATGACTCGTCTTTGTTTCTTCGGAAAACATCTACAGGTTGTGTTCTTCTTTTGGTGTATGTAGATGACATTATCATCACAGGAACTGATTCTTCACTAATTACTAGCCTCCAACAGCAGCTTAAAGATTCTTTTCATATGAAAGATCTTGGTACTCTTACATATTTTTTGGGTTTGGAAGTTCATAATGTTGCTTCAGGTGTGTTTCTAAACCAACACAAATATACTCAGGATCTGATTTCTTTGGCTGGTCTTCAAGATTCCTCCTCTGTAGATACTCCATTGGAATTGAATGTGAAGTATCGTCGTGAGGAAGGCGATCTTCTTCCTGATCCAACTATGTTTCGATAATTAGTTGGGAGTCTAAATTACCTTACTATTACTCGGCCTGATATCTCTTTTGCAGTGCAACAAGTTAGCCAATTTATGCAAGCTCCCCGTCATCTCCACTTGGTGGCTGTTCGTCGCATCATTCGGTATCTTCTAGGAACATCTACTCGTGGATTGTTCTTTCCAAGTGGTTCTCCTATTCGTCTTAATGCTTTTAGTAATTCTGACTGGGCGGGATGTCTTGATACTCGTCGTTCAGTCACTGGTTGGTGCATGTTTCTTGGAGAGTCATTGATATCGTGGAAGAGTAAAAAGCAAGATCGTGTGTCAAAATCTTCAACAGAGACTGAATATCGATCCATGTCTACCGCTTGCTCCGAGGTTGTATGACTTCGTGGATTACTTGCTGAGATTGGATTTCCTCAATCTCATCCTACTCCTCTCTATGCTGATAATACAAGTGCTATTCAGATTGCTACTAATCTAGTTTTTCATGAGAGGACCAAACACATCGAAGTAGATTGTCATTATATACGAGAAGCTGTAGATAAAGGAGTCATTACTCTTCCACATGTGTCCAGTGATCTTCAAATAGCTGATGCATTTACAAAATTTATGGCACGACAACGCCATCAGTTTCTAGTAGGCAAATTGATGCTTCTTGATCCACCGGCATCAATTTGAGGGGGCATGTTAGCATGATGAAAATCTAAATAATTGTATATATTAATGTAATAAATTAGCATAATCATATAGATTTGTAGTAGAATCAAAGGAATAAATATTGTGATAGAATAGCGGATTTGGAGGGATTGAATAGCAGATTTGTATAGATAGAATAGCTGATCTTTAGGGATAGGAATGACGGATCTTTAGGGATTTGTAATATTTGTTCTCTCTATATAATGAAAAGACTCTTACTTTGAGAGGCATTCAGCAAAACTGACATCCACCATATCCACTATTCCAGGATGATGGAAAGTGGGAATCTCAGATTAAAAGGGTCCCTTCTCTCCATAAAGTATAGTCTTATCTATCAAAATTATTCATGAAGTGTAAAGTAAGGAAGAGAAACAAAATCTATAAAAAAAAAAGACTTACTATGACTTCTTCGGGTTTGTGTGTGTGAAAATCACGTAGTTCTATAGTCGTGAATAATTGATAGGGTTTATGAATGATTAGATTGTTTATGTTTTCACAATCTCAGACACAACATTCAAATTTGGAATCCGACCTCAACCCTGACCCGATCCGGCACTCAAGAATGGGGTCTTGATTTGTGATCGGAAATCAAGTCTCGAATCATGAATCAAGAGTTGTATCCCGCATTAGTATCGAGAATCGGCAACCAAGACTTGAGTTAGGGTGGAAAGTTGAGGTGTGATGTTGAAAAATAGTTTTGAGAAGTGTTTTCGAGGTAAGTCATTTTGTTGATTTGAAAAATATTTTCAAAAACATTTAAGTCAATCAAACATGACAAAATTGAAAAATATTTCGTAAAAAATTGTTTCCTTTCACATCATCATTTTTTCTGGAAATGGCAAAGATCTTCTTGCTTTGCTGTTTTTTTCTTGGCCACAAAGGTCAGTCAAGTCAACTTTTGTTTCTTATCTTTTATAAAATTTAACAAGTCAACACTTTGCTAGCATTTCCCTTTCAGTGTCGGCTACAATATTCATAACATGTTGATTGACTTGTGTTGTATGATAATGATACACGGTTTCTTCAAAGCTAATTAATGATCCAATCAAAACACTTGGAAAAAAAAATACAACAAAGAAATTGTAGAAAATGAGGTAGTTAGTACTTACTATAATAGTAATATACTTCACAAAAAGAATACAACAAACCAAAGGAGCCATGAAAATTGACCATATTCATGTTGTAAAATCTACATTTTCATTTCCCAGGAAACAAGTTTACCTTTTCATTGTCTCGTTACTTGCCTTTACGCATTTCCAGGGCAGTTCACAGAGTGACGTCTATGAAAAGGAGAAGAACATTTTGTTGGAGCTGAACCAACTATTAGGATTGCATCAATTATGGGATTCCAATTCCTCACACTGTAGTTGGTATGGTATAGACTGCAGAAATGGTTCTGTTACAAGCATCTCTATTCAAGATGTGAATCTACTTACCGGAACAATTCCACCAATCATATGTGAACTCAAAAGCCTGTATTTGATAGACCTGAGTAGCAACTATATCAGAGGAGAATTTCCTACCTCCTTGTACAATTGCTCAAACCTGGAATATCTTTATATTTCTTGGAATCAATTTCATGGACCACTGCCTAGTGACCTTCATTGCTTGTCGACGCTAATCCATTTAGATATTGCTGGAAATAGCTTCAGTAATATCCCAGGAGCTATAGGTCAGCTTTCTGAATTGCAATATCTATCTCTTAAGTTCAATGATTTCAACACTTCGATACCCCAAGAAATTGGAAATTTAACAAACTTGAGACCTTGGATGTATCCTATATTGAAAGCTTTAAGCAGGCAACAATTCCAGAGGAATAAGGAAGACTAGAGAAGTTGACAGCCCTTTTCATTGTACAATCAAATTTGATAGGGGAGATTCCAGAAACATTTTCCGCTCTTTCAGGTCTCCAAGTATTGGATCTCTCACTGAATAACTTAAAGGGGTCTATCCCAAGTTACTTGTTTGAATGGAACAAGTTGACGAATCTTCGTTTGGAGTATAACCAATTTTCTGGTAGGTTAGCAATGTTGGATGTAAATATGGAATTGGTGGGGAGAAATCAAGAAATGTTTTCTAATCTTTCTGGTCTCCAAGTCTTAGATCTCTCGGGAAATCGCCTAAATGGTTCAATTCCAAGCTACTTATTTCATTGGAAGAATTTAACATCTCTTCTTTTGGGGGGATAATCAATTATCCGGGAATTTACCTAGTATAACTGGAAATTTGAGATTAAGAACATTGGATCTTTCGTCGAATCAGCTTTCCGGACATATTCCACAAGAATATGACAAGAATAAATACTACTTTAGAAAAAATCTGAATCTATGTAGCAAATATACCAACCATTACATCCAGGTTCCACGTTGCAGTGGAAAAACAAGAGTTGTAATTGCTGTTGTGGCCCCTGTTGCATTTTTAGTCATGGTAACATTGTTATGTTACACATGTAAAAAGAATTGGACTTTCTCCACAGACCAACTGATGCGGAGGAAGAAGAGGCATGAGAACCAAGACCCTGAGTGGATGTTCATTTCTTTCCAGCAGTTAAGATTCACAGAATCCGAAATTCTGGTGAATATGAAGGAAGAAAATTTGATTGGAAGTGGAGGATGTGGGAAGGTCAATCGAGTTGGTGTCAATCCGAATGGGAACTTTGTGGCAGTTAAGAGAATATGGAACAAGAGGAATTTAGACCATGGGCTTGAGAAACAGTTCCTTGCAGAAGTTGAAGTATTGGGTAGCATTCGACATTCTAATATTGTGAAGTTGTTGTGTTGCATTTCTAGTGGAAACTCAAAGGTTTTGGTGTACGAGTACATGGAAAATCAAAGCTTAGACAAGTGGTTGCATCAGAAGAGAAGAAGTGAAAAAGCTATTACTGCTTCAGCACATAGTGTCTTGGAATGGCGTACTAGACTGCAAATTGCAGTTGGTGCTGCCCGAGGTCTATGTTACATGCATCACGAGTGCTCCCCACCAATCATTCATCGTGACATTAAGTGTAGTAATATCCTTTTAGACCATGAACTGAATGCCAAAATTGCAGATTTTGGACTAGCTAAGGTTTTGGCTAAGTGGGGAGAGACAGAGACTGCTTCTGCTATCGCTGGCATGTTTGGTTACCTAGATCCAGGTATATTTAATTTGTTCTCATATTGAAATAGACAACAACACACCAGAGTGTACGTATGTATTGTGTTTCTTATTGATTTTATCCTAATACCTTGTTGTTCTTATTGGAATTTCAGAGTATGCATACACGTCAAAAGTGAATGCCAAGATTGATGTCTACAGCTTTGGTGTGGTGTTATTGGACCTGGTTACCGGGAGAGAACCAATTAACGGAGACGAGCATATAAACCTTGCACAATGGGCATGGAACCACCATGAAGAAGGCAATCCAGTGGTTGATGCTATTGATGAAGAAATCAAGGAAGCATGTTTCTTGAACGAAGTCTTGCAAATTCTATTACTTAGCCTTACTACTTCTTCCTAACAAATTCTTAGTAGTTAGCTTAGCTAGGACGTCTGCTACTTGATTTGCCTTTCTGTAGCAGTTGTTAGCTGTAGCCTGTAACATTGGCTTGGTTCATCGTTTGGGAAACGTCTTCAATGATATTCTTCACCTTGAAGTTGGCAGCCTTACTGTATCTTTTAATATGTTGGTAACCAAAAGTGAATCCAGTTCAATGGTGAAACCACTGAATCCATTTTGGAATTTGGATGCACCAGTCAATACCAAACATTGTTGCTGCAGTGTTGCTGCTGCCACATTTAACAGGAATTTGACGTCATGCTTGACCCTGTACCCTCATTAGCCCGCCCTCCGTCAGGGGCATCACATACACCCTCTCCTATTAGCACTCGGGGCTCCTCGCTTTCTTCTCCTATTCCGATGTGGGGTTTGTCTAAGATGTCATGTGCACCTCATCTTTGGAAGCTTATGAACCTAGAAGTCTGTTAGTCCTACTTGCTCATTAGCCTGTTGGAAATTCATGCTGTGTATTGAAGAATATACCTAATTGCATCTACAGGTTGGTAAATAGGAGAATAGCCTTTCATGCTACCGTCTCCTTTTGAGAATGACGAAAGGACGGACTAATTATCCGTCGAGTTTCGAACCGTTTGCCACAAGCACTAGGAGATGTTAGACAGTAATATAGATTGAAAAATATTAATATGTTCTTTTTTTTTTGGTAAAGAACATATTATTGTATAGTCCAGTGGGTCATCTATAAGCTTGTTTGGACAGACTTATTATATTGTATTGTGTTAGTTAATTTCAATACCATTTATACATGTCATAGTTGTTAACTGAAATAACATAAATGAGATAAACTTTTAACGGATCGGATAAAATAGAGATAGACCTTTTCTCAAAGTTTGATGACATATTTGAGTTTTTTTCCCTTTAAAAAAAAAATAATTTAATTAATGACGTGGCCAAATCATAATTGACTACGTGTAAAAAATTACAAAATGGAACTATTTTTGGTTAACAAATAATGACATTATGAGCCTTTTTTCAAAAGGAAATGGTATAGATGAGCCAAGGCATAAATGAGTTGTTTCTCAAAGTTGAATGACATATTTGAGTTTTTTTCCTATTTAATAATCATATTTTTATTTTTTAATAGTTCTACTGCATGTCCTACTTTTGTTTATACTTCAAATTATTGATATGTCAAATTATATAACAATAAAAAATGATACAATCTATTCAATCATGGTATTAATACGATACAATATGACGTAAGAATCATCCAAAGAGAGTTTATGCACCAATGATTTACAACTCATACTGAATGTTAATTAATTGGCAGCTGGAGTTGATCAGAAGGAGACAACTAGTCAATGAGTGTTGCTTCACACTAATTTATTAGGAAAGTACAGTGCAGCTTCCACCCTAAATGACGCAAAATTGAAGTTACTTCAAACTGAAATAACTACGTTGACTTCAAGTATGGGCTCTTAATTATATTCACAGTGTCTTAACTGCCAAAATTCTAAAAAAAAACAATGGAAAGTATCAATTTGCATTTTTTCTGTAAAATACAAATGTTCTTTCTCATTTTTTTCATCCTAATTAGTCCGTCATTACAAGAAATTAGTTTACAATTGGAACAGTCCGTGTTGTTAAAACTGAAACAACACTGGAGCGATCCGGAGTTCCTCCAGTCATGGAATTCGAATTCTTCAGAATGCACTTGGTCTGGAGTTTCGTGCATCGATGACAGGGTAGTTACAGAACTACATCTTGGAGGAAAAAACATAACTGGAACAATTTCATCGATAATATGTGAGCTCAAGAACCTTACCTTCATTGATCTATCCAACAACAACATTTCAGGAATCATACCAGTAAGCCTGAAAGATTGCTCAATGTTGCAACATTTGGACTTGTCCAATAATTCTTTAAGCGATCGGATTCCAGGTGAGTTGTTTGAGATGAAACAATTACTCAATTTATATCTTAATGGTAATATGTTGTCTGGTGAGATGCCAAAAGAAATAGCATCATCCCAGCTGAAAAATCTTAATCTCTCTGAGAACTACCTGAACGGTTCGATACCAGAAGATATTGGTAACTTGAAAAATATTGTGAAATTGGACATGTCACATAATTCTTTAAGTGGTTCAATTACTAACAAGTTGTTTCAGTTGCATCATTTGCGTCACCTGTCGCTAAGTTCCAACTATTTGTCCAGTGTGATACCTGATGAAATGAATTTGTTTAGTTTGTATGATATGGATCTTTCACATAACCAGTTGACTGGTTCTATACCAGAGGGATTTCGGGATTTACCTGGACTACATGCTCTGGATTTGTCATATAATCAGTTATCAGGTGACATTTCGCAAAGTATAGAACATCTCAGGCCTAGAAATACTTTAAGGATTTGTTCCAACAAATTCTCAGGAAGAATTTCTGCTGAATTTGTGAAATTAACATACGAAGAGAATTGCTTTGACGAATCCAATCTTTGTTCTGCATCCAACAACTTATCCATCCCTATCCTACCAAGCTGCTCCTCTGGTGATGAGGTTAAAAAATCTTCAAGACCAAAACACTTGATTATCATTATTCCTATTGTAGGATTAGGGGTAGCAATACAGTTAACATGGATCTTTTACATGGTCAGAAAGCATTGGTGGAAAACAAAGAAGTGGAATGTTAAAGATGACATGAAGCTCATTTCATTTCAAAAGTTGAAGGTGACTACAGAAGACATTTTGTCTTGCTTGAAAGACGAAAACGTAATAGGAAATGGAGGATCAGGGAAGGTCTATCGACTTGTGATCGATCAAACAGGCAGTACTTATGCTGTTAAAAGCATAAGGCATGGGGGAAAATCAGGAGGAAGAAACCAAAAGGAGTTCCTGGCAGAAGTTAGAACACTTGGTAGCATTCGACACAACAACATTGTCAAGCTCATGTGTTGTATCTCAAGTTTAGACAGAAAGCTTCTAGTCTATGAATATTTTGAGAAACAAAGCCTCGACAAATGGCTTCACGGAGAGAAAAGAGCAGCATCACCAGGTCAAAGTAGTACCCCGGCCCTGGATTGGCGAAAGAGACTAAATATAGCCATTGGTGCAGCTCAAGGACTATGCTATATGCACCATCACTGCACTCGACCAATCATTCATAGAGACATTAAGTCCAGCAATATACTTCTGGACTCAGAATTCAATGCAAAAATAGCAGATTTTGGACTAGCAAAAATACTAGACAGACGGGATGATGATCCTGAGACAGCATCTGCTATTGCTGGAACATTTGGTTACATTGCACCAGGTACATAACAGTTCAAACATGTATGAATATTCAGTCTTTTAAAGTCCAATTCTAATATTATCAAATTTTAATATTTGGTCCTGACAGAGTATGCCTCGACATTCAAAGTGAATGTAAAGACTGATATCTATAGCTATGGAGTGGTGCTATTAGAATTGACAACAGGGAGAGAACCCATTCTCAGGGATGAGCAAATGAATCTAGCAGAATGGGCGTTACAGCGTTACAGAGAGGGGAATTCCATTCTCGAGGCCCTCGATAAAGAAGTGATGGAAACAAGTAACTTGGAACAAATGAGAAGTGTTTTTAAACTAGGAGTGATGTGTACAGGAGCATCACCATCTGGTAGGCCTTCAATGAAGGAGGTTTGCTATGTTCTCCAAAGCTGCGGAGACTCTAGTATTTGAGAGAGACAAACATAATTGTAAATAGAGATGATTAGAGTCTTTGATGATTTATGCAAATAGTATCTACTCTGTTAGAATGAGAAAGATTTTGATAATTGACAAATACAGGAACAGATGAAAGAAACAGGACGTCCGACGTGTTTCTTACAGACTGAATCCGACTTGGATAAGGAGAACGTCAACCACGTGAATTAGAAGTTATATAGCTGTGAAATTTTTTTTTTTTTTTACAAGCAACCTGTACAAAAAGTTTCTTTTTATAAAGGAGTTCAAAACCAAGTGAAAGAAGGAAAACTAATTCCTATTTAAGGAAGAAAATTGTCTTTTCTTATTTATTTAAGGAAATTGTGCTTTCTTATTTATTTAAGAAAATTACGTAGAAAGGTTTTTTTCCCAAGACGAGTTCAACGAGGAATTCTACGTGAAGAAGGATTTCGAGTTAAACAAGGAATTGAAGATGCGGCGAAGACAAGTTCGAGTTGAATTAGGAATTCCACACGAAGTAGGATTTCTAGTTGAAATAGGTTTTGGATTCAAGTCCAAATCTATAAAGAGGGCGATAGATTCGCTTGAAGAAGATTGCGCACTTACATAGAGAGAAGATCAAAACACGATCAAGAGGTTTGAAAGAGTTTTGAGATTTATTGAGAGTGTTGCGATTTGTGAGGAAAAATTGTAAGATTGTATTCAAGAGTTTTGTTTACAATCTGAGTTTTGTGAGTAGGAGTTGTTCGACAAGTTGTAGAACTTGAAGAACATTTAAAGATATAAAACCGGGGTTTTTTGTGTCTTTGGGTAACTAGAAATTAGAGTTTATAATTTCTTAGCTAGGAATTAGAGTTTATAATTCCTCTAGGAATTATAGTTTATAATTCCTTAGGTTACATAGCTTTGTAATCTTTTGTTGAGACTTGAAGTTTAATAAAATGGAGTTAAATCCTACAGAGGTGTAGGTCGTGGTTTTTACCCTTAAGAGTTGGGGTTTTCCGCGGTAAATATTGTGTTATTATTTTATTTGCTTCACAAAACGTAACTGCTGTAATCTGCAAAGGAACATATAGAATAAGCCTGTTCCTAAGCCTGGCGACGGAATCGGGATTTATCGGTTACCGATCTGGTCTGTCCCGGTCCGGTTCAGTTTCGGTATATCTCGGTATGGACCGGTTCCGGGACAGGTTCCGAGATGAACCCGAGATTACCGGTTTGTCCCGGTTTTGTTAAATCCTAGTCCGTTACCGGTTCGATCGATTTATTTATTTATTTATTTAAAAAAAATTATGTCCATTTATAGCCGTTGGGTAACGGCTAGTGGGCCCCCCAACGGCTATTTCCCTCTTTTTTCAGCCTTTTACACCCCCTACCCCCTTAACTTTTTTAATACCCCTAAGTTTTAAAAATTACACTTTAACCCCTTTTTTTAACCTATAAATACCCCTAAACTTTCATTCTTTTCAATCACAAAATCATCTTCTATTCTCGCAACTCTCTACTTTCTACTTCTCTAATATATAATCTCTTAAAATTGTTGAAATTCCGATTTTGCCTTACTGGTCTTTGGAAATTAGATTTGGAGCTTCAAAATTCAACTTTCTACTTTCCACTTTCGGCTTTCAGCGGTCATTTTTAATTTACATTTCATTTATATTGAAATAATTATTTATTTACTTTGTGATTAAGTATTTATTTGCATTACATTTTTCGTATTATATATAATCTCACGTTTAATATTTTAATATGGATTTCGGTAAAAATGTTGTTCAAAAAGAAAAAAGTAAAAAAAGTGCAATTGAGCATGTTCAAAATATGTTTAACTTTAGATCCTCCGATAATCCAAAAACCGGTAGTTCTTCTAGATCTAAAACTAAAAAATCTACTATAGTAAGAATGAATACGGATGATTATACACATGTTAATGATACCATTTTTAATATTGCTAGTAATTCAGGATTAGATCCTTATCATTAATAGTTACAACGTCGCTTTGGTAATTGTGATGAGAATTTGCCTCAAGATTATGATAATGATAATGACATTGATGATTATACTGATACACCTACTTTTGATGATGATGATGATGAAACTGAACCACCTACGACTACTAATACTCCCAGTCCTGCTCCTAGTCCCGCTCCCTTTCGTTGTCCTGCCCCTGTTCCCTCCGTACATCCTAGGACTAAGGTAGAACGTGCTAAAAAATCGGTTGTTTGGCAATTTATGACACAATGAAAATAAAACACAAGCTATTTGTAATAAATGTAAACATATATTAAATCATAAAACTGTTGGTAAATCTGGTGGGACGGGACATTTGAGTAGTCATTTAATGTCTTGTTGTAAAAATGAATTTTTGCATGCTAAAGCGGTAGCGGAAGCTAAAAAGAACGGTACCCCCCCTTCCTGAAAATGTAGGAGTAGGCGGCTCTAACATGGTACAAACATAATTAAATCCTTTTAATGTTTCTGGCTCTAGTTTACCTCGTTCATATAGTAGAGAAAAAGATCTTGAAGAACTAGCTAAAATGATATGTGTTATGGGTTTGCCATTTAGTTTTGCTGAAAATCCTGGTTTTATACATTATATTCAAATTGTATATAATCCAAATTTTAAATGTTTTGCTAGAAATACAATAAAAAAGGTTGTATTTGATTATCACGCACAATATTTTCAATATCTTCGTTGTTTATTTTATTATAATACTTGTAAAATAGCTATTACTTCTGATATGGGTCGTAGTGTAAACGGTAACGATTATTTGACAGTTACTGCACATTGGATTGATGAAAATTGATATATACAAAAAAGAATTTTAGGTTATAAATGTTGTCAGATGCAAAAAAACCGGGAGTTATATAGCTCAAACTATTTTAGATATTTTACAAAACTATGGAATATGGTGGAGAAATCGCGGCAAAGGATTTCCAAAACTACAACCGATGGCTCGAGATATATTAGCTATACAAGCGTCGTCAGTAGCTTCGGAAGGTGTCTTTAGTGCAACAAGGTTTCAAATCGGAGATTATAGGCATTCACTAGCAGCAGATAGCTAGGAGATATCAGTATTATTTAGATATTGGATTAATGCCGAGAGAAGAAATTTGGATTGTGAACCACTACCGACCAAAGTTTAAAATGACGTTGATGAAATCATGCAAGATTATAGTGACGACGGGATTGAAGCAATGAAAGATTTATCTATTCAACCAATTTCCGAACATGTTACTATAGAAATGTTAAATGATTTAAGAAATGATCTATATGGTGGCACCGACTATTAGTAAGAGTATGATAATTCGAGATTTAATTCAAACAGAACCCTTCCTAGAAGATTGATGTGTAGATTAAATCTTTTAATACTCTACTAATATTTTTGTAGATGAAATTGTAATATCAAATAAATATTAATAAAAGTCTAGGTTATTCGCCTTAATTTTTTTTTTATTGTTGTATTAAATTTAATTTTTAATATTGTGAATTTTTAATTTTAACTTTAAAGTTTGAATTTTAACTTTTAACTTTTAAAGTTTGAAATTTAAAATTTATAACTATTATAATATAAATTATATTCAATTATAAAAAACTATTTCTTTAAATTTTAATTAATTTTATTAATTTTTTTTTTTAAAAAAATGGTCCGTCCCGATTACCGGTCCGGTCCGTCCCGGGCCAGTACCGGTTCCCTAGCTGACCGGGATGGCCTACACATAAAAATACTGGATTACCGATCCCGATCCGGTCCGGTTTTGGCTAGATGCTACCGGTTTCGTGCCGGTTTCGGCAATTACCAGTCCGGTCCACCCGGTTCTGGTACCATCACTGGTCTTACTTGTTCCTAAGGCGAATTCGGGGATCAGAATTCCAACAATTGGTATCAGAGCAGGTTATCTTTGAAGAGTTTAATAACTCAATATAAGATCATTATAAATTCTGCACCTCCTCTTGGGCATGGTCATCGCCATTTCTGTTTTATCGAAACTTTAACCTTTTATAAAGGTTTTCGCTTTTTAGAGTCGCCACTTAATTTTTAAAGAAAAATCAAGAAAACTATTGTTTTCAAATAACTTAACAGAGAAAATTGCTTGAAAACATTTAAAGGGTTCGGGAATTCAAATTAATGTTTTAGGAAGGTGTTAGGCACCTAAAACATCCGTCTAAAACGGTTTTCCAGCAACTAACAAATTTGGCTAAAACTTCGCTTTTAACTTAACTTGAATAAAATATTTGGAAGTAGAGAGTTGAAATACTAACTTATTTTTTAGGTCATTTCATTTTGCAAAATTATTTTAATTTTGAGTTGATAAAAACATTTACGACATTCGTGGGGATTCAGATTTTTCTAACTTTTAAAATTAACGACAAGTATGCAAACAAATAAGCAAATAAAGTAAAAGAGAGAAATAAAGAGAGAGAGGGAAAGAGAATTGGGTCCAAAATCGGATCCTCTGTCCGCCTTGACCAATTTTTGGACCCACCTGTTTTGGGTTTTTGACCCATTTTCCTTTCGTACCTGTCCTAGACTAAGCAAATAATTAATACTAAATAAATACAGTAAAGTAAAAGACGACAAGGGCTAATGCCTTAAAATAGGTACAACACGAAAATGCAAAATATAAAAAGGGTCTTCTAATTCATTTTCTCCGACTTTCTTCAATTCTTTAAATCTTGGGACCCGTCCATCGGCTTAATAGGTTGACTGGAAAAGAGGAACTTTGAGCCTTTACGGCTCTTCTCATGGAATGCAAAGGAGAGAGTGAGAGTTCACGTTGAAACTCGGACGAATTTTACATGCAATGAAGAACAAAAATAAAAATTAGCACTTGAAAATAATATCCCTAAATCATATCTTAAAGAAAATTAAACGATTTTAAAATAATGAATGTACCTAAACAGATTACAACTTAACATCTAAATCCAAAAATAAATAAATAAATAAATAAATAAATAATAAATAAATAAAATAAATAAATAAATAAATAAATAAAAAATAAATAAATAAATAAATAAATAATAAATAAATAAATAAATCAATAATAATAAATAAATAATAAATAAATAAATAATAAATAATAAATAAATAAATAAAATAAATAAATAAATAAATAAATAAAATAAATAAATAAATAAATAAATAAATAGTAAATAAATAAATAAAAAATTACCTGATTCTGGGCAGCGAACCGAGACTACGAGTTTGACGGAGACGATTCCACCACCTCTCCAAACTCAAACAGCCACAAAAAAAAAAAAAATTTATAAATATTAAACTATGGAACCAAGAATTCCCGAAAATTTCTGGGTACTCTTTGGTCTCCTCTCTATATCTTTTCTTTGGTGTAGTGAAGAGAGGCTTATATAGGACTAATTTTTGGTCCAAAAAAGATGTGGGAAGCAATGTGGGACAAATGCAAAAATTTCAAAATTTCTATTTGAATGGTTCAAAGTAATTGATTAATAGGATGAATTTACATAAATTAATTTAGCAAGCTTCTTAATCTTAACAAAAAAATAAAATAATTAATTTAATTGTAAACTTAGTGATTCAAAATAAATAATAATAAAATAATATATATATATATATACATATATAGATATAGATATAGATATAGATATATATATATAACTATGATTTAAACAAAACTAATTTAAAAGACTACTTACTAAATTTAAAATATTTTGAGATGATTTTTGGATAATCATAAAATATCTAATTATATACATAATTATGTAAAATATAGATATTACCTAAAAACTTTAAGAAATGGCAAAAATTATTATTCAAAATAACGCAATCGTTATGTTTTTCCTAAATTCACAAAACTAATTATTTTAAGTTGTTTGAGAATTTAAGAAGCTCATGAATTAATTTCTATTGTGGAAGTTCAAAATTGGGTGTCAACAGCTGTCCCTCGTTTGACTTGGATTGATGAAAGAAATTCGAGGCAAATGAAATTGACGAATCCAATTTTGAACGATCACATCTTCATCTTGGGGAAAAGGAATTTTGGTATGGGCTTTAGGAATTATGGCCAAACCCTGAAAATGTGTTTCCTACATGTCTCAGACTATATGAGAATTTAGGTCACTTGTAGTTCGATACGCTAGATTTAACGCACGATTTTGAAAGAAATCAAAAGTCATCTCGATACCGAGTTATGAGGGAATCGGGATGCTTGAGAATAAGATTCGAGTGGAATGTTAGAATACAACCGAGTTTTCAACATCGAGCCCGCCTACATATCCTTAAAGCATAGGAATCAGGCTGTTTGTAGTTCGACTCAATCGGTTGAAAAGGAAATCTATTATGCTAGATAACCTTTGGTTCTGGACAAGTGACAAAATTAAACGAGTATGAAAAGGAGGCTTGTAACCTCTTAGCCATGGATGTGGTGCACTTCACACCCATAATTAAGAACTCACATGGACATAATTTCCAAAGCTCTCGGTGCATTGTCACTCAGATTGGGAAACTTGCTTCCGGTAGACCAAAATTTCCGAATGCGAGATCGAAACTGACAATACCTAAAGAAAATCCCACATGCCTTCTGATAGGGGTGTGGTTTGATTGTGGTGGAAGTCGTCCCTCTGCTCGCGTCCTAAGAGTTTGATACTCCTCTTTGGACTATGTCCCAGTTCGCTGCTAAGAAAAAGTTCCACGTTGTGCTGCATCCTTTTTGATGTCGTCCGCACCTGTGGTTTGTTTTTGGAGAATTCATCCTTTCGGATGCTCTCGACAAAGACTGAGATAAAACTCGTCAGCATAAAAACTCAATTAAAAAGGGAGACAGTGTCTTTTACCATGTCGACACTTAATTGTTCTCCTTGACATTTGACGTCAACTCAATCAGTTTGACGTAAAGTAAATGGAGCTTATGTCTTATGTATGTAATGCAATCTTCAATGTATTCTTCATTTGATGTTGAAATAAATAAAAATAGATGCAGTGTGCTGATATTTATCTTGATGTCCTCTTTGATGTTCTTCTTGATGTTTACTTTTATCGAAAATAAAATGATGCCGATGGGTGAAGATTTCTTCAGATGCCCGATTCCCTTTCTGGCAGTGCATGATTCCTTGCGGAGCATGGGTATCTTTTCGCGATGTATGAATATTAACTCGCGATGCATGATTTTCTACAATGTATGAATATTAACTCGCGATGCATGATCTTCCGCAATACATGAATATTGACTCGCGATGCATGATCTTCCGCGATGCATGAATATTGACTCACGATGCATGATCTTCTGCTGGGCATGAATATCTTCCCGCAATGCATAAATTCCGCAAGGTATGAAATCATCTTGCGATGCATAAATTTCAACGAGGTATGAAATTTTCTCGCGATGTATAATTTTAGTGAGGAATGAAACCTTCTCACGATTAACTTGTGATACATAAATATTAACTCGCGATGCATGCTCTTCCGCAATGCATGAATATTGACTCGCGATGCATGATTTTCCGCGATGCATGAATATTTGTTCTTGATGTATGATCTTCTGCGGGGCATGAAATCTTCCCGCAATGCATAGATTCCGCAAGGTATGAAATCTTCTTGCGATGCATAAATTTCAGTGAGGAATGAAACCTTCTCACGATGTATAATTTTCTGCGAGGCATGAATATCTTCTCGCAATTAACTTGTGATGCATAAATATTAACTCGCGATGCATGATCTTCCGCAATGCATGAATATTGACTCGCGATGCATGATTTTCCGCGATGCATGAATATTTGTTCTTGATGTATGATCTTCTGCGGGGCATGAATATCTTCCCGCAATGCATAGATTCCGCAAGGTATGAAATCTTCTTGCGATGCATAAATTTCAGTGAGGAATGAAACCTTCTCACGATGTATAATTTTCTGCGAGGCATGAATATCTTCTCGCGATTAACTTGTGATGCATAAATATTAACTCGCGATGCATGAATCTTTCGCGATGCATGAATATTGACTCGCGATGCATGAATTTCCGCTATGCATGAATATTGACTCTCGATGCATGATCTTCTGCGGGGAATGAATTTCTTCCCGCAATGCATAGATTCCGCAAGGTATGAAGTCTTCTTGCGATGCATAAATTTCAGTGAGGAATGAAACCTTCTCACGATGCATAAATTCCGCAAGGTATGAAATCTTCTTGCGATGTATAAACTTTTTGCGAGGGATGAAATCTTCTCGCGATGCATAAATTCCGCAAGGTATGAAATCTTCTTGCGATGCATAAATATCTGCGAGGCATGAAATCTTCTCGCGATGCATAAATTCAGCAAGGTATGAAGTCTTCTTGCGATGTATAAATATTGGCTTTTGATGACATACTTGGTACCAAGTGAAGACAATGCTTCAATCGAGCAACATAGTGATCTTCTGGGTGCTTTCTAGATAATCATATCGTCTCAATTGAAAATGACGATAACATAATTCTTCCAGATAGTGTATTGTCCTGATCGATAATAAAATAAATGACCCCTCCGTGTAGTGTAGTGTCTTGATCGACAATAAAATAAATGAGCCCTCCAGGTAGTGTATTGTCTTGATCAACAAAAATAAATGACCCCTCCGGGTAGTGTATTATCTTGATCAACAATAAAATAAATGACCCCTCCGTGTAGTGTAGTGTCTTGATCGACAATAAAATAAATGAGCCCTCCAGGTAGTGTATAATATCATATCTGACATTATGATGCAACTGACGTCCTTTACGTAAATCGTAAACTCTTCCTTGAGATTTCGTTTGATTTACCTTCGAATCCAGCTGGACGTTCCTTGCAAACTTCACGTTGTTGGGAATTGACTGAAATAAACAAATCATATTCCCAAGTTTCCGCCATAAGCGATATAACATGATTTCTTTATTTAGGAGAACAATTGATTTTGGGGGAGTTTTCTTTTCCTTTGACTTTCCAATATTCATCGATCGGAAGAAATCTGTTGGTATCAAAGCAAAGCTATAAACCTGCATCCACAGAAAAATTGTTAGTTTTAAAAGGACTGATCTGTGTCGATTCTTCAGTTGTCTGCTCCTTGTCCTGCTATCTCCGGTAGATCTTCCTGATCTTCCAACTCTTGATAAATAAGACAAAATATTTTATGCCAAAACAAATGAAACATAAATGGAAAAACTTTAAGAAAATAAATTTTCGAAAAGTAACTTTGAAAAAAGGTCACTGCCAAGTGTCGTGTCACGTTCGGCTTAGTGAACGTATTTGAGTTTGATGACTGGAGGTATATCTGATTATTCGCTGGGAAGTATTCAAAGTCACTCTGGACTTGTCGATAAATCCATGTGTGAAATTTTGAGGCCATCCTCAAAATTTCTGTCCCAGTTGATTGTCTTGGCTTATCTTCGACTGTCGCTGAGTAAATTGCAAAATTTTTGAGACCCTCTTAAAATTCTGTCCCAGTTGCAAGTCTCTAAATATCTTTAGTCTTGACTTGTTGAGGAAACATTTTATTCTCAGTTTCTATTATAAGAGGAATAGAAATCTTTTGGGAGATATGACCGAACCCTTGTGGCGCCTACGTATCCCGTTGAGGCAGGAATCAGGTCAAACGTAGTTCCCCCTCAAAGGTTAATAAAGTTAAGAAAGTTACAAAGAAATCGACCGAGGCCGACATAGGCCGCCTACGTATCTCGTTCTTGAGAATTCAGGTCGAACGTAGTTCAAATACAAAGAAATATTAAAAGGGATAAATGGGGTGACTGGAATAACATTTGCCAACCAAGTCGGGTATTGCGTCACCTCTACTAATCGAGACTCAATCTGTTTGGTAATCTCCCCTTTAATCTTTAGACTCAACTCGGGCTTGAACTTCTAAACTTTTTGCTTCACCGGATCGAACCCTGGATTAATCGGTAGTTTATGAGATACGACATCGGTACTCAACCCTTGCATATCACCGACTTCCCAGACGAACACATCAATGTATTCGGTGAGTAAAGGAATTAGATCATTCCTCTGAGTTTCATTCAAGTGAACGCTGATTTTGGCCTCTTTGACACATTCTTGGTCTCCCAAATTTATAGTTTCAGTTTCCTCAAGATTCGGTTTGTGCTGATTTTCAAACTGCAGAAATTATTTAGAAACAAATTCAGGTACTTTATTTTCTTCTTCGTAATCATCCACCTCGTCATCACCTGCCTCACTTTGTTCATTCAGCTCGTGACATGACATGACATTGGCAGGTTTAAAACTTATATTACTCAAACCATAAATAGACAAATTTAGATAAGTAAAAATATAGCGAATAAGTAAATAAATTAGATAAAAGAGGGTTTCAATCAAAATAGGAAATAATGCAAACTTTGGCTTTGGCAAAAGGCCATATTGCCTTTTTTCAAACATCACGAGGGAAATTTAAAACGCTAGCAATTAATAAAATGCAAAATGGTGGGTTTCGGGCCTCTTCCGGACTACCACCGATTTAAATATGCATTAAACGATGCTCTTCTACCAAGGAGTTTGGGGAATCAGAATCGGCGTGAAGGTCCAATTCTGCAGCATCTCTCCTGGTTTAGCATCACGGATACCAGCTAGCTCGACCTCTTCCTCAATAACAACATCGATCTCCTCAAAAAGGCCGCAGATTCCTTCCCCAACGTTGTCAGGGACTATTGGAGTTATCACCTTTATCACACACCAATCGTCGTCTGTCTCTATCATATTCACATTGCTGCCTCCGTGATTTGGCAAAGGGTTGGTATTGACATTAGGTGCAGCTGGTTGTAGAGAGACCACCTCTTGGTCGATTAAATCCTGAATCTTGTGCTTGAGGTTGATACAGTCCTCAGTATCATGCCCAACACTGTTGGAATGATAAGCACATATCTGATCCGGCCTATAGAATTTTGAATTGATATCCACAGGTTTGGGCCCTACAGGGTGGATATATCCGGCCGCAGCCAGTCGCTCGTACAGCTTTGTTTGGCTTTCTGCGAGCGCAGTGTAATTTCTCAAAGGTTTCTTCTCGAACCGAGGTCGAGGGGGATCATAACTTCCTTGTGGGGGAGGCATCTGTTGATAACCCCGGTTGTTCGGACGGAGAGCTTGATTTATGGGATATGGATTTGTTTGGTAGTTTGGCAATGGAGCTTGGTAATATGGAGAGGAATTTTGGTATAGCGGAGCATGGACTTGATAAACGGGAGAGGGTGCTTTGTAACTCGACTGCACGTTAGCACAGTTGGGGGCAACACCTTGATAATGAGGAGACAGAACTTGGTAAAGTGGAGGATGGCTTTGGTATGTGGGAGATGGATTTTGGTAAATTGGAGGTGAACTTTGGTAGACTAGAGGAGGATTTTGGTATAATGGAGGAGGATCTTGGTATATTGGAGGAGAATTATTTTTCTGACCAGCTTGGTAAGAGTTTTGAGAAGGTCGAGAACGACCTTGGAAATGGGAGTACAAAGATCTTCTTGGGTTTTTCTCGCCCTCATATAAAATAGCAGCCACGTCTTCTCTCTTCTTTTTCAACAACCCTGAAGATCCGGGCGATGCGGCTACACGGGCTATCTTCCCTAATTTTAAACCGTCCTCGATAATCTCACCAATTTTGACTATCTCGGCAAACTTTGCTCCCACGAGCAACATGATTCTGTCATAATATTTAGGCTCTTGCACCCGCACGAACACTTCAACGATTTCTTTCTCAGACATGAGCGGTCTCACTCTCGCCGCTTCTTTTCTCCACCTATAAACGAATTCTCTATAGCTCTCGATTGATTTCTGCTTCATTTTCTCCAAAGAGTAACGATCAGGAACGATTTCTACATTATAGGCAAATCGCTCGATGAAATCCTTTGCCAGAGTATTCCAGCTGGGCCATTGCCGGGTTTCATGCGAGGTGAACCATTCAAGAGCTTCTCCGCATAGGCTTCGGCTGAAAAGCCGCATCAGCAAAGCCTCGTCCCTTCCAACTCCCACGAGCTGGTCACAGTAAGCTCTAAGATGAGCCATAGGGTTGCCTACTCCTCCGAAGGTGTCAAACTTCGGGATCTTGAACCCTTCTGGAAGGTCCAAACTCGGGTGAATGCACAAATCTTCATAGTTAAGTCCGGCGGTATCGAGGACGCATTGAAGCTCTTTCATAGCCTTCTTAATCTCCTCTTTTATGTCTACTTTTGCTTCTTCCTTTGCCCTTCACTCTCTTTCCTGTTCCTCATAGTGGTCCAACTCAGAACCGTGCACGTCGTGCTCAGCATGGACAGGGATTTGGAAAGCGGTTATTTTAGGCAAGGGTGGAGCTATGGAAGGACTCTGGGCATTTTGAGCAGCTTGGTAATTTTGTGGATAAGTTTGAGGATTAGTATTTTGATTTATGTGGTGGTGGGATATTTGGGGATTAAAAGCGTTTTGATTTGGATTTTGATTTTGGTTTTGCGGTGGTGGAGCGGATTGAGGTTGGGTATTTTGAGGGTGAGAGGGCGTTTGAGAATGATGGCTCTGAGGATGTGGTGGAGTTTGATAAGAGGCTGAAGCATATTGCGGATTTTGGGTAGTTGGGTCTATAGCGGGGGAATTCTGAGCGAGCGGCACGCCTTGAGCTGGATCCATGTTAGAGGAAGGGAAGTAGATATGAGGCCTTCCATCTGCAGCATTAACAGCAAAACCCGGCGGAGGTAGATCCTGTCTCCTTTGCATTTCTATTCTCATTTCTGCAATTTGCTGCATCAACTGCAGAATCAACTCGTTTTGGTCCGCTATGGTGGGTTGAGCCACCACAACATCAGTAAGACCTACTTCCTCGCTATTATCTCCCATAATCGTCTTTCCTTTGTTAGAATTTTTCCTTGGGAAGGAATCTGCAGGACCTTTTGACCTAGTGAAGTAAGAATGATCTGCCAGCTTAATCAACACAGATCAGTTCAAAATACCTGACAAAGAAAAACAACTCAAAGGCAAAATGTGTTAGTCTGTGTCGATGATAATTAACACAAAATATCACACACATTATTGTAAACACATAAGGGTCGCTTCATTTGAAGATAAATTAGCCCACGTATATAGAAATATGACTAAATAGACAGAAATTTGTCTATATTATTTTAGGACTAATGAGTCAGAAATGACTTAAGTCGGGACAAAGTAAATTGTCGTACTTCTGATTTTTTATTGAAATGTAACTCTACTTTCTTTATAAGAGTTGTGAAAGATAAAATTTTCTCAAAATGGGGACCGAACCTTGGAAGGCTGCCTACGTATCTCATAAAAGAGAATTCAGGTCCTACGTAGTTCGACCCATTCTTGAATCTTCTTCTTCTTCTTTTTTTTTTTTTGATATGAGAGAGTACTTTTTGAAAAATAAAGTTCGAATTTATTAGGAGACTAAAGACTCGAAGAGTATTTGGACGTACTTTCGATAGTGATTTGATATTTATGCTTAAGGAGTTCTAGAAAATATTTTTCGAGAATGAGTAGGCTAGAATATCTCCAAATGAAGCAACATAATCATACAAACAATTATAACACATAAACAGTTATTGCCCGTTCTAAACAGATATGTGACCCTTTTATGCCAAGGGTAGGCCTAACGATTTGAAGGATGTATATGTCATTTGAAATATCCCATTGTCCCAAAACCCAAATTTATACAAATTTATGAATAAAACTT
The DNA here is from genome assembly GCA_016801875.1 of Solanum sitiens. Lineage (NCBI taxonomy): Eukaryota > Viridiplantae > Streptophyta > Magnoliopsida > Solanales > Solanaceae > Solanum > Solanum sitiens. The sequence continues at coordinate 345,598 of JABWTJ010000507.1, read as the reverse complement.
AAATGGGGATACATAATTGGGGAAAACGGGATACAAAATAATCAGTCCCACGCAGGGGTACAATTCTGAACTATGCTTCCACAGAAGGTTCTTTCCTCTTCATTTCTTCTCCTCTCCGGGTTCCCACGTCTTAGACTAGTAACTTGTGAGCTCTTTCTTTGACTAGAATAAGCTACAATATACTTCCAATCCCGAGGACAATGATTTTTTCAGATGATGTATATATCCTTCAAATTTAAACAAATAAATATGATCGCCCGTTCAGGCCGTAGACCCTTTTGGACTCAAGGTGGTCTATCTAATGAGCCCAACACGCCTTGGGTGTTAGGTCATCTTAGTTCAATGCTTAGATTTGAATTTGGTTTTGCTCTATCTTAGGCTCACTAGAATAGTTTTCAAGTTGACGGTTACCCGAGTCGGACAAACAACGGGGTGAAGCTACCAAACGACGTCGGATGACCGCATTCCAACTATTCGTTTGATACTTCCAAATGAAACTCTTGTGTATTTCTGAAAAAAGCCGTGGAAAGCCACGTAACTTCCGTTTTTCTAATGCATACTATTTGCCATTTGGCGGAAAGATGACATGAAAAATGCAACAATTCAAAAACTAAGATAAACTAAACAAATAAGCATTTAAATCACATAGCCAAATAAAATTAATTTTAAGGTTAGAATCCTCCAATTCCCCAGCAGAGTCGCCATTTCTGTTTTATCGAAAATTTAACCTTTTATAAAGGTTTTCGGCTTTTTAGAGTCGCCACTTAATTTTTGAAGAAAAATCAAGAAAACTATTGTTTTCAAATAACTTAACAGAGAAAATTGCTTGAAAACATTTAAAGGGTTCGGGAATTCAAATTAATGTTTTAGGAAGGTGTTAGGCACCTAAAACATCCGTCTAAAACGGTTTTCCAGCAACTAACAAATTTGGTTAAAACTTCGCTTTTAACTTAACTTGAATAAAATATTTGGAAGTAGAGAGTTGAAATACTAACTTATTTTTTAGGTCATTTTATTTTGCAAAATTATTTTAATTTTGAGTTGATAAAAACAGTTACGACATTCGTGGGGATTCGGATTTTTCTAACTTTTAAAATTAACGACAAGTATGCAAACAAATAAGCAAATAAAGTAAAAGAGAGAAATAAAGAGAGAGAGGGAAAGAGAATTGGGTCCAAAATCGGGTCCTCTGTCCGCCTTGACCAATTTTTGGACCCACCTGTTTTGGGTTTTTGACCCATTTTCCTTTCGTACCTGTCCTAGACTAAGCAAATAATTAATACTAAATAAATACAGTAAAGTAAAAGACGACAAGGGCTAATGCCTTAAAATAGGTACAACACGAAAATGCAAAATATAAAAAGGGTCTTCTAATTCATTTTCTCCGACTTTCTTCAATTCTTTAAATCTTGGGACCCGTCCATCGGCTTAATAGGTTGACTGGAAAAGAGGAACTTTGAGCCTTTACGGCTCTTCTCATGGAATGCAAAGGAGAGAGTGAGAGTTCACGTTGAAACTCGGACGAATTTTACATGCAATGAAGAACAAAAATAAAAATTAGCACTTGAAAATAATATCCCTAAATCATATCTTAAAGAAGATTAAACGATTTTAAAATAATGAATGTACCTAAACAGATTACAACTTAACATCTAAAACCAAAAATAAATAAATAAATAAATAAATAAATAAATAATAAATAAAATAAATAAATAAATAAATAAATAAATAAATAAAAATAAATAATAAATAAATAAATAAATCAATAATAATAAATAAATAATAAATAAATAAATAATAAATAAATAAATAAAATAAATAAATAAATAAATAAATAAATAAATAAAAAAAATAAATAAATAAATAAATAGTAAATAAATAAATAAATAATTACCTGATTCTGGGCAGCGAACCGAGATTACGAGTTTGACGGAGACGATTCCACCACCTCTCCAAACTCAAACAGCCGCAAAAAAAAATATTTATAAATATTAAACTATGGAACCAAGAATTCTCGAAAATTTCTGGGTACTCTTTGGTCTCCTCTCTATATCTTTTCTTTGGTGTAGTGAAGAGAGGCTTATATAGGACCAATTTTTGGTCCAAAAAAGATGTGGGAAGCAATGTGGGACAAATGCAAAAATTTCAAAATTTCTATTTGAATGGTTCAAAGTAATTGATTAATAGGATGAATTTACATAAATTAATTTAGCAAGCTTCTTAATCTTAACAAAAAAATAAAATAATTAATTTAATTGTAAACTTAGTGATTCAAAATAAATAATAATAAAATAATATATATATATATACATATATATATAGATATAGATATAGATATATATATAACTATGATTTAAGCAAAACTAATTTAAAAGACTACTTACTAAATTTAAAATATTTTGAGATGATTTTTGGATAATCATAAAATATCTAATTATATATACATTATGTAAAATATAGATATTACCTAAAAACTTTAAGAAATGGCAAAAATTATTATTCAAAATAACGCAATCGTTATATTTTTCCTAAATTCACAAAACTAATTATTTTAAGTTGTTTGAGAATTTAAGAAGCTCATGAATTAATTTCTATTGTGGAAGTTCAAAATTGGGTGTCAACAAACACATCAACAGACCACCATTATTTAATGGAGAATACTACTTTTGGTGGAAGACAAGGATGGAAGACTTCATTCAAGTTGAAGATTACGAACTATGGATTAGAATTACTAATGGACCATTAACTCCTACTATTACAGTATTACTGATAGTGAAGGGAATAATGTACCTAAACCTACAGAAAAATACGGAGAAACTGACTACAAGATGCTAGGAAAGAATGCAAAAGCTAAGTGCATTCTCGTATATGGACTAGGACCTGATGAGTTTAACCGCATTTCTAGTTATACCTCTGCAAAACAAATATGGGACACTTTACAAAATGCTCACGAAAGTACAACTCAAGTTCGTAAATTCAGATTTGTCAGACTTTGTTCTGAATATGAAGCCTTCAAGATGAAATTCGGAGAATCACTTCAAGATATGATCACCAGATTTATCACTGTTGTAAACGAGTTAATATCCTTGGGCAAAGTATACACCACTGAAGAACAGGTAGACAAAGTACTAAGGACTCTGCCTAGATCATGAAAAATAAAAGTTACTGCAATCAGAGAAGCCAAGGATCTAACCAATATGACTTTGCATGAATTAGTAGGAAAAATCTCAAAACTTATGAGATGAATGTTGACAAAAGAGGTGAAGGAAACAAAGAGAAAAATCTTGGATTTAAAGCAACTGAAAGTGATGAATCAGATATGAATGATGATGAATTGGCACTGTTAAGTAGAAACTTCAAGAAATTCTTCAAAAGGGGCTTAAATTCTGGAAAAAAAAGTAACACACACTAAAGAAAAGAATACAGAGAAACCACAAAATGAAGGATGCTTCAAGTGTAAAAAAACTGATCATCAAATTAAGAATTGTCCTATGTGGGAGATAGAATGGAGAAAAGAAAGAGCTGAAAAGGAGAAGAGAGAACTTTAAAAAAAAAAAAAAAAAGAGAGAAGGAGCAAGCGATGTATGCTGCCTGGGGAACAGGTTCAGTGAGGTATGACGAAGATGATGAGGACCTCACGTTGATGGACATAGAAGAATCAGAAACTGAACCTGAATCAGACTCTCAAGGAATGGAGGTAAATTTTTTTGATTTAAAAGATAAACTAGTAAAGTCTATAAGAAAAAAATATCCTTCTTATTACTCACTTCCATAGATACAATTCAAGAACTAGTTAAAACCAAGAATCAATTGCTTGCTTCCATGACTAGTTTAAAGTTTGATTATTTTGATCTTGAAAAAGTTAATTATGATCTCAAGAAAGAAAATCAACTCCTAAAGGAACAGGTACATCAACTTGATTCCTGCACTTTGGCTCTCAAATCTGAAATTCTGAAATAAAGTGTTACTGGGAATGAAAAAGAAAAAATTAATGGTGACCAAATCAGATGTGACCAAGATCTAATGAGGTTAAACAATGAACTATCTTTTGAAAGTGAAAATTCTAGGAGAATGAATCTTGAATTGTTTAGGATAAAAATTGATCTGGAAAGAGCTAATAAATGGACAAAAACTTCCATGATAGTAACACATCTAGGTCACAATACTCGGAACATAAGAACTGGAATAGGGTATGAACAACCTATGATTGGAAATTCTTTGTTATGTATTATTTATAGTAACTCAGGCCACTTTAAGGAAAATTGTCTGAAATACAGAGAGTGTAGAAAATAAAGCAAGAGGAACTTCTAAAACTGTTCAAAGGAACATGTATACTCAAAGGAAAAATAATCTGCCTAAGTGGGCTTATAGAGATCTTATTCATCCTTTTTATCAATACAAAGGACTCAAGCTAGTCTAGGTTCCTAAATCTAACCTTTGAATTTGCAGAAAAAGTGAGAGGAAGCAGGCAACGTTCACCAATTGAATATGTTGTTTCAGATGCATGATTGAAACTAGAAAAAAAATTCTCTCACTTGGAAAAAAAAAAGGAATTGATGAATAACATTGACTGAAAAAAAAAGAAAAGGAAAGACTGAAGAAGCATGTGAAAGGAACATGTCCAAGCTATGCAGTATCTAACAGTTATGCGCACTCAGATGATCAATCAATCAAAAATATAATCAGCCAAGGAAAACACTTTCAAAATGAAAATTTTGGAACTTGGGGATGATTTAAGGTCACATGAGTATCCCTAAATGGCTAATGAATATTGCGCATACTGCCCTCTAATCTTGAATTCTGTGCTCAATTTTGTAGATTAAGTTGTATGTCTCTATATCACTTTTAAAGTCATGTTACTCATGCACTATAACATTGTATTTGCATCTAGCACAGGAAGAGAGACTTAGTAAAATTGAAGCAAGATTCAACATTATCCAGAGATCTAAGATATGTGCACTACAATTATTCATGATTAAATATAAAGTCAATGCACTTGAACCTATTTCTTCCACTTATTCCAAAAGATATTCATGCCCTAAATACTACCAAAACAAATATCTTCTTAAAAAACCTTATTCCGATGTGATGGTCTATGGTTGAGATGAATTTGATGGAGGGCACCTCTACTTTGGCGCCTTATAAATATAGATTAAGAAAGTAGACTGTGTTGGTTCTTAGGAGGAATCTTTTGTATTGAGCAAAATCTTAGAGGATTTACATTGTGAGGGGGAATATTTTGGGGACTCTACACTTGAACAAAGTTCACTTGTTAGGCTCAACTTGGGTGCATCTAGTGAGAAGGAATCGATGGGAGACCCATCTGTCGAACCTAGTTCTTCTATTGTGAATCATATAAACTGGAATTTCAGATTGATATAAAATAAAAAAAATTATAGTTGATGTTACACTTGATAGTACATGTCCAGATTAAGAGAACATGTTCCTTTACAAGTGATATTCAAGAAAATTCGTTCCTCTTACTAACTCTATTGAAATTAAAGATGAGTGAACTATTGTTTCTGCAGAGGGAACATGATTGATTGAACAAGTTCTTTAAAAGTGATATAAAAAGAGAGAGAAAAAAAGGATTGAGCGTGCATAGACCAAGGTTACCTTTGAAATTGAGAAGGCTGCTAATCTTGTTAATCCAAAAGATATCTTTGCTACTGAAAAATGACTATTATTTATCCTCTCATGCCCGATGTTTTGATATTACCTAGCCACTCTAGCCTTGGACTTCCCAATTTTTTTTCTCTCATCACAAGTGCTTGATTCTATCTTTAATTTTGATTACATTTGTGGTGTATATGCTTTTTAATTAATGCTAATGTTGGGTTTGAGTTTCAGGTTCATGTCTATCTCCTATGTTTGTGCAAATGCTTTGCTATAGCTAACTGAGTTATTGACTTTTAAGTGTTTGTGTAGGTGATAGCCCCAGTGGTCATGAGTATCAAATTTGTTTCTCTTAGTGTGGTGTATGCCTTCACAGTGTTTTATTTTTTCCTAATGTCAAAAGGGGGAAGCAACTGCATATGAGTTATGTGTACCTATTCAATGCAAGTAGAAAAAAATTGCCATAGTCAAAAAGGGGGAAAGTCTCGTTATTTTGAAGTATGGCAAAGTTAAGAAGTTGTAGCAGTAACATGACAAAAGGGGGAAGATGTGTGTCTTATTTGCTAAGTTCGGAATGTATATTTGTCATCATCAAAAAAGGGGAAATTGTTAGAATGAGAAAGATTTTGATAATTGACAAATACAGGAACAGATGAAAGAAACAAGTTGTCTGACGTGTTCCTTACAGACTGAATCCGACTTGGATAAGGAGAACGTCAACCACGTGAATTAGAAGTTATATAGCTGTGGAATTATTGTTTTTTCGACAAGAAAACAGTACAAAAAAATTTCTTTTATAAAGGAGTTCAAAACCAAGTGAAAGAAGGAAAACTAATTCCTATTTAAGGAAATCTATTTAAGGAAATTGTGTTTTCTTATTTATTTAAGGAAATTGTGCTTTCTTATTTATTTAAGAAAATTACATTAGAAAGACTTTTTTCCAAGACGAGTTCAACGAGGAATTCTACGTGAAGAAGAATTTCGAGTTAAACAAGGAATTGAAGATGCGGCAAAGACAAGTTCGAGTTGAACTAGGAGTTCCACACGAAGTAGGATTTCTAGTTGAAATAGGTTTTGGATTCAAGTCCAAATCTATAAATAGGGCGATAGATTTGCTTAAAGAAGATTGCGCACTTACATAGAGAGAAGATCAAAACACGATCAAGAGGTTTGAAAGAGTTTTGAAATTTATTGGGAGTGTTGCGATTTGTGAGGAAAAATTGTAAGATTGTATTCAAGAGTTTTGCTTACAATCTGAGTTTTGTGAGTAGGAGTTGTTCGACAAGTTGTAGAACTTGAAGAACATTAGAAGATATAAAACCGGGGTTTTTTGTTTCTTTGGGTAGCTAGAAATTAGAGTTTATAATTTCTTAGCTAAGAATTAGAGTTTATAATTCCTCTAGGAATTATAGTTTATAATTCCTTAGGTTACATAGCTTTGTAATCTTTTGTTGAGACTTGAAGTTTAATAAAGTGGAGTTAAATCCTACAGACGTGTAGGTCGTGGTTTTTACCCTTAAGAGTTGGGGTTTTCCGTGGTAAAATATTGTGTTATTATTTATTTGCTTCACAAAACATAACTGTTGTAATCTGCAAAGATACATATAGAATAAACTTGTTCCTAAGGCGAATTCGGGGGTCAGAATTCCAACATACTCATTTATCAGGTACTGGTTTTGAAGATTATAAAAAACTTCACGATTCCTTGTGACTAATCCTATTTCGAGATTAAAATCTACATGATTTGTCCTCGATTTTTTACATTAACTCTGTCTGTATGACTCTCATTTTTTCTGTTAGCAAAGCATGTCTTCTACTTGTTTGCATCAGCAGTAATTTCAGTTTTATTACAGTTTCATATGAATAGTATGCCTTACAATGTAAAAAGTAATTAAAAAATTGCAAACAACATATACATGAAAATTTATTTGAAAACTCTTAATGACTCTACATTACAAATTTTATTGCGTCATTTTCGCGTAAAAACACAGCAAACAAAGTATACATGTATATTTATTCGAACACTCTAGATGGATTTAGATCATAAATTTTATTGAGTCACTACTGCATAAAAAACATACTTGATATTCATGACCATTTCAAGTCATGGGTTCCAAGGAGTTTAGTTATGCATCTTGTTAACAGAGCACATACAATTTTGAGAGCCAAAATCATCTGCTAGGCAAGGAGGCAGAGCTTTTGCATCTTGGTACCACTTATAATTCCTCTCTTGCATTAGATCTTTGAAGAAACTATCTATAGTTTCTCTTGTAACACCTGGCATAACGACAACATGTGCCATGCCTCTTAAGCAACACAAGTTCCAACGACGAATGAATTTATGGTCAAAAGGTCGTTCAAAAACAACAGTAATACTAAACTCATTCAGCATAGCACTAATTCATGCTTCAAGAAGTCTATCTTTCAAATATCGAGCATTTTCAATGCATGTTATGGAATCTTGTTGCAATCTAGCATGTCCTTTCTTGCTTAAACAGTACCATAAGAATATTGGTGTTAATCCATTTCGACTACCAGAAATTGTAGCATCTATGGAATTGGCAATATACTCAATTTTTGAGAGGGTACTAACATAAGTTTTCCTTGTTATCTGAATGCCACAAGGCATTGGACATCCCAAGAATTTGTGCCCTGAAACTGAAATACTATCAATTGGCTTCTTGAAGGTAATTTTTTTTGCCTATTGTCAAATACCATAAAAAGAAACTATGTCATTGTAACTTTGATCGAAAAACGTTGAAGGAAAATTGAATAAAAATAAGCTTACATGTATGATAAAGGGGAGAATTAGCCCACATAATGCTGCATCGCAATGGATATAATAATTGTCATTTGAATAACCACAATTTTCAAGTGTTTGTATGACGAAATCGAGGTCATCAATAGCTCCTTTGAAGGTTGTTCCTATAAACACATACATACTAATTTACCAAAAGTGATGTTATAAGATGTAAGAATATATGTATGTATTTTTACCAATATTGATATTGATGATAACTGGTTTGTTCTTGTTGACAAGTAACTTTGATTGTAAATCTTCATAATCAATTTCCCCATTAACTAAAGTGTTAATAGTTTCTAACTCCATTCGATACAATCTTGCTGCTTTGAAAATCGAGTAATGTGAATCTTTTGATGCATATAATATCCCATTAGGAAGTAGCTCTCTTCTGCACAAATATATAATATTGTTCAAATGCTTTATGAAAGTGATGAAACACTTGCATCATTAAACATAGGAAAAAACTCAAATATGTTATCAAATTTTTTTAAAAAAAGACTCATTTATGTCATTCATTAAAAATTGACTTATCTATGTCATTTCCATTTGAGAAAAGACTTATTTATGTCATTATTTGTTGAATGAAATGGCATTTAATGAGTCAGACTTTAAACGGATAGCATAGATGAACCTTTTCTTTTCTCAAGTTCAATGGCATATTTGAGTCATTTCGTTTAAAAAATGATTTAATTAATGACGTGGCCAATAGAGCCGTCAATATGGGCTAGGCCTGTTGGGCCGGCCTTGCCTAACCCGGGATTTAATATGGCTGTGCTAAGATTTTTGGAGCCCATTTAAGAAAAGAGCTTTTTAGCCCGGCCTGAATGGGCTTGAGAAATATCGGTATGGCCGGCTCGTGGGCCAATAAAAATTAATTAAAAAATATAATATAATATTAAAATTTAAAATTAAAGAGATTTCAAACTCAAAACAATTAGGTTAGTATTTCTATTTAGATATTTATACTTTATTTGAAAAAAACTTGATAAATATTATAAAGATAATTTTATCTGTGAATTTGATTAACAAATAGTAACATTCCTCATTTGTTTCCATTAAGATTAAGACGTCTGAATCTGAATACACATCTGAATATTAAGATGTTGTCTCTGAATCTTAACACTGAATTATTGAGACGATTTGTTTTCGATATCTGAATGCACATATGAAATTAAACGCTATATCAATAGATATTATACAAAACCTTGTTCGTAAAATAATTTTTTTTTTCATATAAAATAACATTTTGAACATTTTTACCATAACAAGGTAATATGATTTATCTTTTAAGAATTTAATACAAGTTACATCATTAATATGACTATTTTTTGCACTCAAATACTTTGAAAATCTAATATAATGCAATGTAAAATTATTTATATAAAATAGTTAATATATTGTTTAGGAAAATATTTTATTTTATAATAGACATTTATTATTGTTATCCATCAAATAACTAATACTTTCTTATTTTTTGAAACCCTACTAAATATTATGGGAGTGCTTATCAATTCAAATATATTGATTAACTGATGAAAGTAAAAGATGTATATTAAGTTTATATGAATAAAGGAAATTATAATGGTAAGCATGTAATTAACATTAATTAAATAAGAAAATAATTTTTATGAGTTGTTGTAATTTAGTTGAATTAAGATAGAAGTCTTATTTTTGAGTTTGAATAGTGTTAAGAGACTTATAAGAAAATAAACAAACAAACTTGATGAATTGAATCTCAATAACTAAGATTCAGTTCTTAAAAACAAACACACCTAATAAGGCAAATCTAAATGATTAAGATTCAGACTTCCATTAGTGCAAACAAATGAGGTCTAACATCATGTAATATTGTTTTGTCGATATTTATGATAATATTTTTAAATTATAATTTATAATTTAATTTAAATGGGCTATCCCGGCCTGACCCGTAAAATGTCAAAGCCTGTATGGATTAGGCGGATGGAGTGGGCTAGCCCATATTGACAGCTGTAGTGACCAAATCAAAATTGACCACGTGTAATAAATGTCTTTGTAAAATCGAAACTTTTTTCGGTTAATTACAAATAATGACATGAATGAAACTTTTCTCAAACGAAAATGACATAAATGAGTAAAACTTTAAACAGATGACATAGATAAGTCTTTTTCTCAAAATTTAATGGCATAAACTCGTAGCTTAAAAACTATATCCGCCTCTGAAAATGATACCTACCCAACCATAAGGCCATGGAGATTGCCCTCAGTACCACCACTAGTAATATATCCCCAATATTCATCTTTCTCAATTTCCCAGAGTTGTGCAAACCAATCTAAAACAGCCACTTCAAATTCTTTTGAATGAAAATCCACAGGGCTCTGAGTAAAGGGATCTCCACAATTGTTCAAGGAATACTGTAAAAGTGGTGCTAAAATAGCATGATGCTCATAATGCATGTTAGTTGGATAACCTGTAAATTAAATAACCAAAGATATTATGAATAAAATCGTAAAACATTATTTGGCCAAATCAAAAATACTTATAAGATATGTAAAATAAAGTTAGGGATGATTTATTAACGTATAACTTTTGATTAATTTTGCTTAGAAATACTTTTATGTTTATTACACGCGTTAAAATAAATCAAAATGTATTTATTTAAATAAAATTGAGATTAAATTACCTCACTAATGTTTGTATAATTTTGTTGAGTAAAAAGTGTATGGAAAGACTATACATATGTATATGCTTACCTATATGATACTTTTTCCGCTTGGACAATGTCTCTAAATATTGAGTTAAAATCATATCTAGTTCTTGAGCATGCATTTCATCTTTTATATCAGGTTCCACCACACTAAGACACAAATTCTTCCTTGGCGAGGATGGTGTGTCGATTTCACCTTTTGTTGGAACTATCATCGAATCAAACACCTATATCATAAAAATAAAATAAAAATTAAATCTAAGATATGTTTCAGGATTTAAAATGATCAATAAATTAATCATGAGTATATGGTTGAAACTTGAGATAGACATATATAATTAAAAAAAAATATTAGAAAATATGATACCTTTTGAATTCCCATTCTTAGAGATGAAAGTTTTGTGCATCTTATTATCTTTGGTTCCTCCAATTTATAACAAATGAATTAAGTTGCTTTGCCTTTTTAACCTTTTTTTTTTTGGTTGAATCTTGAATTGAATTAACACCTGTCAAAGTTGGTGCATCCATTTAAGTTAAATAGTTTTATAATAATTGGTAGTGTTTGAAATAAAATTTTTTTATTTTTTTATTTTCAAGCTAAAATTAATATACGTACTAATGCGATGCACGTAGACTCTTTTATATTTGTTTTATATTACACATGTTTTCTTACACATTAGCAATTTTGTTCGTGTTTTACAATGTTTAATTGGAAAAAAAAAACATTAGTTACTAAATTTTATTTCTATTTTCTATAAATTTTGCTTGATAAAAGATGTAAAATTTTGGTGTATGCACATGTAGTTTTAATTCTATAAATTGAACAAATTACTTTTATAACTATTTGTTTTGTTAGCTCCTACACTCTTTCAGGTCTATGTTAACAAGTTTGGGGACTTAAAGTTAAACTTTATAGAGAGCTTTTATTTTTGTAAAAGTGAAAAGTTATGCTTAGAGCCTGTTTGGCTGGGCTTAAAAGCTGGTCAAACTGACTTAAAAGTCAGTTTTTGACTTATTAAAGTGTTTGGCAAATTTCAAAATGACTTATTTTAAGTAAAAAATAACTTATTTTAAGCCAAAAGCTAAAAGCTAGGTGAGGGGTGCTCTTTTTTTTTTCAACTTAAAAAGTCATTTTATGTTGACCAAGTATATTATCTTTTTGCCCTTAATTCTTTTATTATTATTATTATTATTATTATTATTATTATTATTATTTATTTATTTATTTTTAATTATTATTATTATTATTATTATTATTATTATATTTTTTAATTATTATTATTATTATTATTATTATTATTATTATTATTTTGTGATTATTATTATTATTTTATTTTTATTATTACTATTATTATTATTACTATTATTATTATTATTATTATTGTTGTTATTATTATTAATATTATTTATTATTATTATTATTATTATATTATTATTATTATTATTATTTTTATTATTATTATTATTATTATTATTATAATTATAATTATAAAAAATTTATGATGATAAAGAAATATGTGAATGATAGGAAATATTATTACTTATGGATGTAAAATATAAATTAATTTTATTTTAATTTTTTTAAGTATAAAAACCTTAAATCAATCAACTTTTTATCATGTTAACAGTTCTAAGGGTATTTCAGACATTTTCATAAAAAAAGTGTTTACCAGCACTGCCAAACACATCAATAACTTTTTTTTCAACTAAACCACTTTTATCCAAACACATAACTACTTATTTTAAAAATAAGTTTCAGCACTTTTAAAAGTACTTTTTAAAAGTTGCTTTTTTTAAGCTCATCCAAACGGATATGACTTAATCTTTTTTTCTTAAATGGTGTGAAACACCTCAACAATTCAATCAATTTGAAATGGAGGAAGTATATATAAATTGAATTATTATAGTATAGTGTAATTCTATAAATGAGGTCTGTAGAGAATGTTATGTGCGGATATTATGATGTAAGAATATAAACAATACAATTTTTCAATGAAAAGTATATAAAATAATGTTAGAATAATAAAACCAGACTCAGAAAATTGAGAAGTTAATATAGTAATAATAATAAGAGAAAATAGACAAATACCTCCCTAACCTATTACCGAATTCTCGACTACATATTTATACTTTGCGGGAGTCCTATTACCTCCCTGAGTTTTTTAAAAACAAAATATATACCACCCTGAAACTAGACAACCACATTCTCAATATGTAGTGATAAACACTCGCGCCAGCTGTTATTTATTATGATTTATATTTATTTTTTTCTCTTTATCACTTTTTTCATTAATTACAAAAATATGTATACTTTTTTGTTCCTCCTCCTTCTTCTTCTTCTTCTTTTTTTTCATTCCCTTCTAATTTCAAATCACTCACCCAAGAAGAAAATCAAAGTTATTTTTATTATCATTTTTTAATCATTTCATAGCATCCTTCAGGCACCTTGACAAGCTTGATGTATAAATTCTTGGGTCTTCACCCAACAACAATAGAGATTGAATATAAGATCTGATGGTTGATGTATGTTACTAACCCAAAATCGGTTAGAAAGTAGATTAATGGTGTTGATATATGAAATAACTTGAGATTGATAAAAATGAAAAAAAGTTGGATGATGTCCCAAGTTATATACCCAAAACTTATGTTTGGTTGGTTTATGAAATTCATGATCGAAAAATCAATTATATAGTCATACTTGTTTTAATTGCCTTGATTTTTCCAATAATTTAAGAAAATCTAATAATAGAATGAATTTTTATGATGGAAGGTGTTTAATAATTCTATTTTTTTTCTGATTTTGTTTTTGATGATTTGCAGCTTTAGTTTGTAGAAACTAGTGAAGCAAATTCTACAAAATATTAGATGGACAAAAAATGTGGTTAGTGCAATGATGGTGGTTCAAGATGGAGGAAATGGTGGTGGAGTGAATCTTGAGTAATGAGAAAGAGAGGGGAAAAAAGAAAAAGAAACAAAAAAACTTAAAGAGAAAAGTAAAAAAATATATATCTAATAAAAAGTTAAATTTAAAAATATTATTATAATATTATTTATTAATTCTGCTGACTTCCACATGCCTCTAAGAGAGTGAGAACACTCTCTATGCCACGTCAACATCTAAGGGTGTAATTATTCAGTTTTAAGATAGTTTAGGGAGGTGATAGGACTCTCGCAAAGTATAAGTGTGTAGTCGAGAATTCGGTAATAGGTTAGAGAGGTATTTGTCTATTTTCTCTAATAATAATAATAAAACAGTGTTAATTGGTTTTAATGCTTGAAATGTGAAGAAGATGTCAAAAAAATTTTTGATCTTTTTATAAACACACAATATATTTTGCACAATGTAGAAGGTTTGTCCATTTGTGAAACTTCAAAATATTTAACAATGAGAAGAAAAAAAGACAGTGAAAGGAGAGTAAAAAAAGTAAATATAAGAATAATAACGTTGGTTTATGATAATTGTTAGAATATAAAAAAGGCAACAAAATAAATAGTCACATAAAAAACGATGCTACATTAACTAAACACTAATTCATTTTTCAATTATTACGACAATTCCTATATTAAATGAGGTAAAAAATTGTTAGATTTTCTACCCCCAACATTTTTCTTCAAATTTATCAAGTTAAGAATTTTAATAGTAAGAATTTTCTTCACTTATTAATTGTAATTTGTATATATGAAAATAATAAGAATTTAATAGTAAGAATTTTCTTCACTTATTAATTATAATTTGTATATATGAAAATAATTGTGTTGTCACTCATCCTAAAAAGATTTATTACTTCATTATAATTGGCCGGGTTGCTTATTCAATATTCCGGTTACACTCCATTTACTAATTGTTTTAATAATTTGATGTTATCATCCAATAATAGTACGAGGAAAAATCCTTTTTTGGCAAGAAAATGTGGCCAGAATTTGGCTAAAATAGCATTTTACATATATTATTTTATATTTTAAATATTTTTATCATTTTAATTTTAATATCTTTTAACTATAAAATAGAAAAAAGATTAATTTATTTTAAAATTAAAAAAATATAATAGATTTTTAATTTTCTGGCCAAATACTGCCCATTTAGCATTATCGTTTCTTCAATTTAGTATTTTGGATGAGAGAGATGTCATAGTTGAATTAATTATTGAAATTTAATAAATTAAAGATAAGTTTTAACTATAATTAAGATAATTAATTTCTTTTATTATTTCTTCATAAAATACTTTTTCCAACAATTTTAGTTGTACATAATATCTTTCTTAAATATATTTAAAACTTTTCGTACTTGACTTTAGTCAAAAAAAATTCGTACTTGCTTTTGATTTTTATTTATTTTGGCTACTATTTTTCATTCCAAATTTTTTCTAGTCTAATTTGAATGCTTTGGAAAAGAATCGTGATGCTTAAAGAGAAGAAAAAATTGAATCCTCTCACTTCTAAAAAATCTATTACTAAAAATTTAGAATTTTACAATTGAAAAAAGCAACGAGAAAGATCAATCATAAAATATTAAACTAACATTACATTCAAACTATTTTCTGAGTCCCAATTTTATGTGAGCCTTTTGTTTTCGAGAGTCAAATAATATGTATTTTAACTGAAAATTTGTGCATGAAATTTTTATTTTTTTTTAAAAATTAAATTTCTATATTTGTAAACTATATAAAAAGTACTACGATGCATAACAATTGACAATTCAAAATAATTTATAGCTAAAAAATAAATTTGTTTAAATCTCAAAATTTAGAATATGTCACATCACATGAATTGAAACAACGAGAGAAGAAGACTTCTTCAATCTTTCTTTCTAACCAATATAACATAGCATTTATTTTATTGATTAGGAAGATAAACGATTATACATACTTTTATTGTTCTGTCAGTTCATCTTCAATTGTTCACTAATTTAAAAAATTAAGAGATAATTTTTTCTTTTGTATTAAATATTGTACTTTAATATTTAATATATTTTTTAAAGTATTAAATTTAATATATTCAAAGGATAACTTAGTCATATTACCCCTATTATTTATTAAATATTTTTTAAAATATGTGTTAAATCAATAATGGATAACTATTATTGGAAAGGCGGAGTATAAAATAAATGGCTACAATCACTTCATTAGAATGAAAAAGAATTGCAAATTTAAATCTTCTGTTATGAGTCTTAAATATAGTGATTAATTGAGTGAATTTATTTTATATTTTAAGAAAAAACAGAGGAAGGAAAAATAAATGTTGGCCGAAGAGACGTCTTAAACTCCTAATGTCTAAGCTATATTTAGATAATACAGATTTATGTTATTTTATTGCATAATGATTTAAGATCAAATTACTTCTTAACTTTTTTGCTAATATACATGCATTTTTCTTAAATATGCTCTATCATACAATCTATTAAGTATAATTTAATTTTTATGATGTTGTTACTGATATTAATTGTTTGACACTTTGGCTGAATTACAAAAATTAAACTCAATCAAATCGAAGAAATCGGATTAATTTGATATAATATTTGATACACACTATGAAAAAATAAAATTTCAAATTGAAATTAGAAAATCGAATCAAAGTACCAAATACCCACTCCTAAACTTTATTAGGATGAGAACCTGCAATATTAAATCACTATTTATGAGTCTTAAATATAACGATTGATTGACTGAATTTTTTTAAAAAAAATTAAAATAATCTGTCAATGACTTATATAGGGGGAAAGGTACATGTAAGGATTAAAAAATCAGAAGAAGAAAAATGTTCGCCAAAACTAGTCCTAATGTCTAGGCTATATATTAGCTGTATAGATTTATATTATTATATTGCATAATAAATATCATTAAATTACTAATTAGTAAAATATCTTTTAAGCTTTGTAAATCGAAAAAAAGATATTAATAATTAAGAAACATTTCATAGGCTTTTTATTGTATCATATAAATAGAAATAATTAAGAAAAATGTCAAAAATGTTATAAAATCAAGCTCATAATATAATAGAAAGAGAAGAAGACGAAGAGTGAACTTTTCTTCTTATTCAAGTATATTATCAAATGGTGAGTGATATCTCTATTTATAGTGTTGAGATATCACTCAAAAGGTTACCACATTAATAGATACATAGTTATCTCTTAAGGTTCTTATCACCTTGGAAACACTTATACATGAATCCAATTAATTGTTAGATAACTCTAATGGATCATCCACATAAAACAATGGATTTATAACACTCCCCCTTGGATGTCCATAGATAATGTGCCTCGTTAAAATCTTACTAGAAAAAATCCAGTGTGAAAAAATTCTAGTGAAGGAAAAGAGTACACATATCTTTTGATACACTTTATTTGTTGCCTCATTAAAAACCTTGCCAGGAAAACCCAGTGGGACAAAACCTCGGTCAAGGAAAAAGAGTGCAACGCGTATTATACTCCCCCGATTAAAACATCACTTAATTTCTTGCGACGATGTCTCCAATCTTCGTACATTGTAGTAAGTATATTCTTTTTCAAAGAAAAACCACACATTTCCTGAATATGGTGTCATTTATCTCAACCAGACGCACTCTCGACTTGCTTCATGGAGGGCTTTTATTTATGCATAGCAACATTTGCTTCATTGATCGCCAGGATATTCTTTTATTGTGCCTCCATATGCAAACAAATAGCGTCTTTGAGATCGTACTTTATGCGGATCAGATAAATATTCTGCATCTGCGTAACCAATCAGCTCTGACTTGAATTCTTCGGAATAGAATGAACCCATGTCTATGGTCCTTCAAAGATATTCATGTATATACATAACACCATTTCAATGTCCTTTTGTTGGGGAGGAACCGAATCTTGCCAGTAAATTTACTGCAAAACAGATATCTGGTCGAGTATTGTTAGCAAGATGCAATAGTACCCTGATTGCACTAAGATATGGAGTTTCATCACCAAGAAGCTCTTCATCCTTCTCTTAAGATCAAAATGAATCATCATTTATTTCAAGCGATCTTATAATCATTGGGGTACTCAATGAATGTGATTTATCCATATAAAATTGCATCAAAACTTTTCTGTGTATGTTGATTGATGGCAAATATTTCATTCGTCAAATTTTCAATCTTAGGTCAAGATAAAATTTTGTCTTTCCAGAATCTTTTCATTTTAAATTCCCTTCTCAAATACTCAATAGCTTTTAAACGCTCCTTAAGAGTGTTAGTAATTTCAAGTCATCTACATACACAATTTATAACAAATTCAGATCCTGACTTTTTCATAAAAATTCAAGGACAATTAGGGTCATTCTTTTTGTACCTTTTTCTTCCTTGATTATTTAAATCCATATAAGGATTCTTGAAGTTTTATAGAAAAAGTTTCCTTCAAACTTTTATATGCTTCAAACACCTCGATTACTTCAAGAATTTTTATATAACCTTCATTATTGTTTAGCTAGACATGATAATTATTCATTATATGCATTCAAGTGTTTCATATATTGCCAGATCAAAACAAACCTCATTGCATCCACCATAGGAAAAAACATCTCCAATAATGTCAGGAATTTTGCGACAAACCTTTATGCCCCAAGGCACAAGTTGTACTTGATATTACGATTATACCATCGAATAATAATTTATTGTATCCCACTGACATTATACCTTGATTTATGGATTATCAGTCCAAAAAGTCACTTTTTTAAGTGAAACAATATACTTGAATTATGCATTTTACTTGGCCAACCATTTATCTGTCCACACTTTATGACAAATTTGAATTCAAGATCCTCGTCATAATTTATATCATTGAGCGCTACCTCATATCAAAGATACCGTCGACGGTTATTTGATATCGATTCCAATATGACATAACTTATCGAGATCTCTACATTTTTCATCATTTTTCAGGTACCTGAATCTTTTCCAAGGTTTTATGAAGTGTTATGTCGTGGTGCTCTTTTATAGCACTTGCCTCATTATCATGACCATATTGATCATTTGCTCCTCTCCTTCTTCAAAGAATTTTATATTTGGAATCGATTGGTCTATTACGCTTTCGGCGTATCATAGACTCCGTCCTTCAAGGACTTCATATTGGAGCATTTCCAGCTGAATTATATCATAGGGTCAGTAGATTCATCTGGCAATTGATTTGCAACATTATGCAAATGAATTATCACTTGAACTTTAAGCTCACATATTTACTTAACTAGGACCCAGATAATTCATAATTAACCTCATAAATAATTTTCAGTTGTCAATCATCTCTCCACCTAATGTTAGGAAATCTAACATTCATCCCAACCTTATTTGGGGATTCATCCTTGTGCATGGTGGAACAATTAAAATCATAACCGCACATGCAATATTTTAGATGAAAATTATTTGGTTCCTGACCCTGAATCAATTTTTAATGGGAAAACCTTGTTGGCTTGATGCATACATGTGTTGCTACATGTTAAATAAAATTATCTCATACCAAATTTTAATTGGGAGTTTTGTTCTCATAACCATGATTTAGCTATAATTGGAGGCATACAATTTCTGCTAAATCAACCAACATTATCAATATAATTTCATAATTTGGAACTTTGCTCTTAATTTAACAATTCGAGCAAACAACCTTACAAAAACCAATTTGTAAGTTGACAACAAAGCACATGTGACCATCACATAGATGCATCGATCATATGGTTGCAAATGATCCACATGGCAGGTGAACGGGCCCATCACCTTTTTATATGTTCCAAATATTTTAGGGATTATAATCTCAACCTTATGGTACAATGAAAACAAGCAACACAAGAAATTTTTTGAAGAATCTTTTATTTCTTCATCATATAATCCACATAAATTCTCAATTACATTTGCATCACATTTAAACCAGAATGGTCAACCGGTCATGCCAACTGATCTTTATTTCAGTACACTTATAGTTTACTTTTGAATGTGAATTCATCAGCATGTCCATGTTTGTATACAAAAAACAAGAGGAAACAATGGGTAACCTTTTACATAAATATTTGTAACCCGCTTCGATTGTAGTAATCTAAAGATAATAAATCTTTTCATAATTTATAGTCTCAATATTTCTTTTCAATTCATCCAAAACTTAAAAAGTTTCTTTTGAGACTTACTACAACCCCAATATTATTCCTCTGACAATAACGCAACTCGTTAGAACTTGCAATCCCCTCAAGGAGAAATTATATCATTATTGTCATGGTTAAATTATTACGAGCAAGACATGTTTCTAGCTTTACTTTTGTTGTACCATAGGTACACAACCAATGACAAATTTGTATTGCCACACAGTATATTTGATCATGGCCACAACCTTTATAGACAAAAAATACTTCTTTCTTTTTGCCCTTTCGGTAGTTCATAACAAACATACCATAATATTCATGACGTATAAACGCACACGAACATTGACCGTTCATGTCAAATAAAATTTATTTATTTCTCTCAAACCTCCCGTAGAGGTGAGTTTGACATATATCCAACCATACATGAATATATTCACCATACATGAATATATTCTTATTCATATTTTTCCTTCATATTTTTCCATATTCACTTTCAAGAATAGGCAAACATCACATGCTTATTACAAGTCACAATCTCTTCTTGAGTTGACTATAACCATTTATACATGTCATACCTTTATATTTGGCATATTTACATGATCTACCTCAACATCACTTTGAAAGATAAAGTGCACTACCACTTTATATTCTTTTATTTTGATGGAGGATTTATAAAACTTATCAAAATAAGGTCGCATGACAACCGCGTGTCCAACGACCTTTCATACTGTTTTGATGATAAAATTATTTTTCATAGTTTGAAGGACTATTTGAAGAACTCATATTATCCTTCCTTTTTATAATTACCACAATGATGACTATTATGATTTGTCCCTTCAGCCCCTATTCATACATTTAATCACATGTCGTCTTTCAGGCTTATTATTCACTGCTACCACATCCATATGATAGAATGGAGCAATTGGGCTGATTTCAAACTTATCATATACTACTACCACATTCGATTTAGGGAATGGAGCAAATTCAATGAGACGAATTTCATTTCATCAAAAATATATTATTTTTCCTTAGTCATCATTTTATCATCATTATGGTGCATTGAATCAAACTCAATGTCTTACCCATATAAGGCATGTCACGCCATCATTCTATGTTACTTGCACCCAATCATGATGCATCAAAACTCAAATTGATGTCTTACCCTATTGGTGCGATAGAACATAAATCTACCGTCTTACCCTCGAACATTTTTCATTATGATACATCCGGACTTTAACCTGATGTCTTACTCTTTTGGTGCGATGAGACTTGAATCCACCGTCTTACCCTTAACCAACGGTATAATAAACCGAAGTACAACATGACTCACCCTTTTAGTTTTTTAAAACAATCAAAACAATATTCAAACTCATGCTATTAAAAGTTTATACCTTCTTCCATTTAAGAAGTTTTGTATAGCATGTCATATTCAACCAATGGTAGTATATGCCTTTGGTTCTCGATAATTATTAGTGACTGAATACTATTATATTCTAAATCATAAAAATATTTTAGAAAATACATACTTGATTTTATGCATATAATACTTGATTCTCATAACGAGATCAACCAAAGCATGAGTTAAAGAAAAACTAAAACTCAATCTCAATTGGCTAGAGTCTCGTGCTGATAACGTGTTATAAAATCAAGCTCATAATACAATAGAAAGAGAAGAAGACAAGAGAAGTAAGATAGAAGAGATAACTTTTCTTCTTATTCAAGTATATTATCAAATGGTGAGTGATATCTCTATTTATAGTGTTGAGATATCACTTCCAAAGGTCACCACATTAATAGATATATATTTATCTCTTAAGGTTCTTATCACCTTGGAAACACTTATACATGAATCCAATTAATTGTTGGATAACTCTAATGGATCATCCACATAAAATAATAGATTTATAACAAAAAATAATTTTTAAAAAATCAAATATCATTCTTGATTTTAAAAGCCTGCCACATCATATCTCCCAAGTCTAGCTAGGATTTAACTAATACTTTAGTGTTGTAATGAATAGTGTAGCCGGTAACCTAAAAACTCAAAGATATTACAGACGACTAATTTATCCAAATAATGAGAAAAGAAATGGGGTGTGAAGGAGAGTTATAACATCATTTATTTTTGTTACAATTGTAATTACATCAATAACTATTATGTTGTGAACGTTGGGTATAACAATGGGGCAGGGTGAGTTTAAGACTATGCGAGCGAGTTTAAGGTTGTGCCGGGCGGGAGGATATGTTGAAGTGTGTTTTAAAAAAAATTAATATAGGGTGGAGCGGATTTGCGGATATATGTGATTTTATGTGGAGTCAAACTTAAGTTTAATTTTTTACATGTTATAAGAGAGGTAGAACATTATTTATTAAGATGATTTCTTTGAAGCTACTAAAATATTTAAGATAATAAATGAAAATGGTTCAATAAAAAATAATACAATTTCTCACATGTTACCCAATTGACCTTTAAAAAATAAATTTCTAAGTCATTATCTATAAAATTAATATAATTTAATGAAAGTGAATTTATTTTTATAAATTTTATTTTTAATATCAAATTTAACCAAAAAAATAAAATCTTAAGAAAATTACGGGGCGAGTTCATGTGGGTGGGTTAAAAATAAAAATATTGTTATGCGAGGCAGGGCGGGACAAGGCGGAGTGAACTAATTATTTTGTGGGTTAAACTAAACCCGCCTCGCCCCACACCGCTCCATTATTGTCCCTAGTGAACACGGCTGGGTAAGATGTTCGATCTAGAGTTAAACCATTAAGAGCCTCAAGAATTTGACAACTCAATAATAGATTTGTTTGCGATTTAGATTAAGTAGAAATTAAATAATTGTCACATGCGATATCGAAGGATTACGCATATTGTTGAGTAAAGAATATGATTCTCTTGTTTCCATTTTCAAGAATAATACAAATTCATATCTAATTTTTTTTCGTAATTTTCTTAATGAAATTCATGGAGGTGGATATACCATAGAGAATTAATAATATCATTGAGAATTCTTGAAGTTAATAAGAGAACAATAAGAACAAGAGTTTTCATCCTAATTAGCTCCAATCCATTCACGGAGAAAACTCAAGCATACTCCATATATCTAGTGTGTACAAAATCGAATCAAATAGCAAATCGAACAATAAAAAAAAAAATTTAACTAATGGTTTGGTATTGAAAAAAAAAAAAAACTTGACTATATTTCGATTGGTTTGATTTAACTAAAAAAATTCAACCCGACATTAGATATGTAATTTTAAAATATTATTTTATATATAAAAATATTTACTTTGATATCATTTTAAAATATTTCTTATACTATTTTATAGTTTTTATCTTTTAATATATTATTTCAAGGTTAAAACTTAAAATTCGGAATGGTCCAACAAAGATTATTGTTCATAGATGTTGATAATTATAATAAAACTTAAATCAAAGTCAAGTTAATACTAATGCACAAAGAAAATCAATTCAACACTAAGAATGCCAATAATATTGAATATTTTTTCTTTAGTTTTACATTGGTTTAGACAATTAAAATACATAATCTAATTTTAATTTTCCTTAAATATTTAGTGATGTAACTAATACTTATTAAACTTATTTTAGCATGATTTAGTACTTTTAAATTATAATTATTTTCATCATGACTTTACAATATTTATTTTATATGATGATTTCATTATTATTTTTTATTGAATATTTTTGTGTTGTTAATACTCATCTCATATTTTGTGTTAATTTTTTAAGAAACACCTTAGATAATTGTATTTTGGTTGGACTAAAGAAACATTTGAAGCACATGTTATATGTTTGTATGTAAACTTAACCGAAAATTCTAAAATCTGGAAAAATCCGAAGTTTATTAGTTTGGTTTGATTTTTAAATTCAAAAATTTGACGCAATGATTCGGTTTGGCATTTGAAAACCCCCAACCAACCCGAGGTTGAATAATCCAAATTTTATTAGTTTAGTTAATAAATTTAAAATTTTTATACGAATGGTTTGGTTTGATATTTGAAAAATCCGAACCAACCCGATCATGTACACCCCTACGGCTATGTCCCTAATTACTTGTCCATTTTTCTTTTTTAGTTGTCCTTAATTACTTGTCTATTTTAACAAATCAAGAAAGAACAATATATTTTTTTTTACCTATTATACCCTCAATTCATTATTTAGAAAAGGGAAAATAGTCAAATATGCCCCTAAACTATTCGAAAAGGTCTAGATATACCATCCGTTTAAAGTTTGGTTCACTCATGCCCTCGCCGTCCAACTTTTGATCCAAATATGCCCTTATGGGCGTTAGTTTGGACATATCAAACTCATTTTTCATTTCTTTAAATGTCACATGGAATTGCCATGTCATCTTGACTTTACCACATGTCATTTATATGAAAATTGAAAGATATTCGGACTCATAAACACCTAATCCGACCCATAAATCAACCCCTTTTAAATAAATTATCCGAATGATTTTCAACAATTTTGTTTAATTTTTAATTTTTTGGTAAATCCCGAAAATGAGTAATTGATTAATAAAAAATAGAAAAAAATGAAAAAAAATATAAAATTAACTCCAAAAATTCACAAATAAATATAGTAACCTTAAATCTAACATTTCAATATTTCTTAAATTTTTTTATTTCTTTTGTAAATCTCAAAAATGAGTAATTGATTAATAAAAAATATGAAAAGCATGGAAAAAAAATTAACGCGAAAAGTTCACAAATAAATATAGTAACATTTCCTTCTACAATTTTTTTAAAATTTTTATTTTTTTTGGCAATTCCCGAAAATGAGTAATTTATTAATAACAAAGGGAAATATGAAAACAAAATAAAAAATTTACGTTAAAATTCACAAATAAATATAGTAACCTTAAATTCAATAATTTAAACAATTTTTTTATTTTATATTTTTTTCATATTTTCCTATTTTTTATTTGTGAATATTTTGCGTACTTTTTATATTTTTTTATATTTTTTGTTAATAAACTCATTTTTGGGATTTTCCGAATAAATTAAAAAATTAAAAAAATGTTGAAATTGTTGATTTTAAGGTTACTGTATTTATTATTTAATTTTTGGCATTAATTTTATATTTTTTTATTAATCAATTACTCATTTTAGGAATTTATCGAAAAAAATAAAATTTTAAAAAAAAGTGTTTAAATTGAATTTAAGGTTAATATAATTATTTGTGAATTAATGGCGTTAATTTTATATTTTTTTCATATTCTTCCTATTTTTTTATTAATCAATTACTCATTTTTAGAAAAAAATAAAAATTAAATAATTTTTTTGAAAATCGTTCGGATAATTTATTTAAAAGGAGGTTGATTTATGAGTCGGATTAGGTATTTATTAGTCCGAATATCTTTCCATCTTCATATAAATGACATGTGGTAAGGTCAAAATGACATGACAATTCCATGTGACATTTAAAGAAATGAAAAATGAGTTGGGTATGTCCAACATGACAACTAACGCCCATAAGGGCATATTTGGACCAAAAGTTGGACGGCGAGGGCATGAGTGAACCAAACTTTAAACGGAGGGTATATCTATACCTTTTCGACTATTTTGTTCATTTGACCTAACTTTAAATGATTGACATAGAACTTCTTGAAAATCATAAATTTTTAATTCATTTGCTTCATAAATAATAGGGTAAAATGATAAATTCACTATGTCAATCATTGTTTTCTTAATAGGTGTGTCAATTTAAAAAATGGACAAGTAAATAGGCATAGAAGGAGTAGAGAACAACCTTATGGGCCCATTTAGCCATAAATTTCCCAAATAATATTTGGGAAAATATTTGACAAATAGTGTTTGTCCATATAATTTGCTATTATTTGGCAAATATCCCACATTTCCAAATACTAGCTTTTCCTAATATTTGGATCAAATCTCATTGTTTTGGATCTTTCGAAAATTGAAATTTTACACCAAACTTTTGTCTTTTACAAAAACACTCTCTATAGTTGCTTGCATTGTATTATATAATTTTTTACGTGAACATCAAAGTAGTGATGAAATATTCAGTGAATATGAAAGTGATGATATGATTGTTGATAAAAATGATGAACAATCGGTTCAGGGTAACAAAGTCATGCGCTTTATCTACTTCACGATGTATGGAATGATGTTTGTTGCACTCATTTCAAACTACCACATTGTTCTAGTGTCATGGACACTACTTGTCATTTGTTGCAACAAAGATCCAATTGACTTGTAATACAAACTTATGGTTAGTTTTGATAGTTTTTAAAACTTATGTAGATAAATCATATTTTTCTAAAAAAGTGAAATATATTTCTCAAATTCTATGGTCAAACACATGAAAAAATTTCACTAAATTTTTTATCCAAATAATATTTACCAAGAATATTTGAAAATATGTAATCAAACGCTAGCTATATATTATAATCGCTCTGGATACTTGAAGTACAACTCTAAAATTAAGTTCGTTCTTGAACCATGAGATATATTTTTTTGAAAGCATTAACTAGGATTGTAGTGCGTAATTAATTATTAACAATTAATTATTTTGCTTAGAAATATATGGGACAAACTTACCTTAATGTTAGGAGGTATAAGAGTGACTTTTATCTGCTCTAATATCATGTTGAAATGTGTGATAATCTCATCTAAAAAATTAAATTGTTAGATAGAGCACATTTTATTTAATTAATGATATTCTCAACGAGAACCATCAGAATTGGATCCTTATTCCTTAGATGTGTCCTTCAATTCCTTGGAATAGAACTCCACAAGACGAGTTCTATTTCTATTAAGGTTCTTGTAGGTTACTGTAAACTCTAGCCCATGCCGTTATAAAAGAGAATATATCTCTTAAAGAGACATTCCGAATATCTTATAAATTCTTGGATATTCACAAAAAGATCAAGAAAACATCAAATATTGTCTTGCCTATCAAAGGATAATTTTTTGCCTATATAAAGGGTAATTTATTCCTTGAAGAGGCATCCTAAATATCCCATAAATTCTTGGATATTCACAATGAGATCACGAAGACATCAAATATTGTCTCTTGGATATTTATAAAGATCAAAATCTCCAAAATTCATATTCATAAAGATCAAAATTTCTAAAATTTCATAAATTTATGAGATATTCATAAAGAGATCAAAATGTGGTCTCTTATGTTCATAATCACATTACCAACCGCCCTCGAACCATGAAGAAATCCTTAGAAAAGAATCAAGTTGTTGTTTCAATAACATTCTTGTTTCTTTAAATTTTATTTATGATTGATCTACTTTTCACACATTCAAAACTTATTGCAAACTACATGATAATGAGAAACTTTTCATTTCAAGAACGAAATAAAAAAATCAAATAAAAAGATACATGAAAATTTATTTTCAAACTCTAATAACAATTTTTTGAGTCACTCCAACATACTCCATAATCAAAACCATTCCAAAAGAATTTAGTGATGCATGTTGAAGTCGCCTCAACGTAGTGGGAATGAAGAACATCTTCTGCTGCCATCTCTTGAAGTCGACTCTAGAAAAGTTTGCAGGTTTCTTAGCCGGTGCTAGGGTAGCAGTTATTGCAACACTCACTGTTTCAGCATATACTTGACTTGAATTAGTCATTTTTTCTGTCACAAATTGCAGACAATTTTAGTATGTGAAATACTAACAGTAAAGAATAAATCCTTACTCAGCCTGTTTCTAATTTAACGATAAAGTTTTTATGTTATTTTAATCGTTAATCGAATGAATTTTAAAAATTCAAACAGAGTATAAAACCATAAATGTTTTAATCTCTAGAAACCTCAAATACAGAAACCATTAAATTTCTCAAGATTTTTATTCTTGTATTAAGGTTAGTCAAAAATACAGAAACAGAAATAAGATGAAATAGAAAGAAAACTTTTAATCCGAATCCACATAAATCACTGTGTTTCCTTAAGAAATTTAATCCCCTCACTGTACCCGAGGTTGCAGATTAATTTCTCCCAAGATAAAACGGATTAACCTGTTAGAGAAGTAGCGGTATCTCAAACTTCAATAACTTCAACGAACGTAAGAACATTAATAAGCACACACAGACTCAATCGATCGACAATTTTTTATTGAGAAAAATGTATGCAGAGAAGAAAAATTTTTATAGCCATTTTTAGCAAGAAACGTGTATGTTCAAATTAATCTGTTCAGACCTGTTTTTTCCAGAAAATTATCTTTTGGGAAAATAACGAATTTTCGAAAAGGAATAGGTCCCTTCAGATCGTTATTACCATTGCACGCGAATTTAAAATTAATTCCGTTGTGCCAAAAATAATTCTGTTATTTAACTAACATTCTGAATTAATTTATAAGAGAAAATAATTAATAGGATTTATTCGATTAATAAAATTAATTAAATAAATTTTATCCAAAAAAGTTATCAATCAATTACTTTTTCATTTTTCTCTTCTCTTTTCCCGTTCACATTTTGCTAAAACCCAACACATTATTATTTTCTTAACAGGTGTATTAATTTAAAAATGAACAAAAGTAATTAGATACATAAGGAGTAGAGAACAACCTTATATATTATAATCGTTGTAAATACTTGAAGTACAAATCCAAAAGTTCATTCTTGAACCATGGGATAGATTTTCTTGACAGCATTAGCTAGTGTTAGCGAAAACGTGAAATTAAAGAATAAGGAAGAACAACAATACTTAACGTGGTTCGGATCAAAATGATCCTACATCCACAAAAGAACAACTGCACCAATATTTATTTCACTCTACAAAGAATACAAGTGAAATACTACAAGAGAAAGAACACAAATGCCTTAGAAGGTGAGAAGTCAAGTGAGAGGATGATTTTGAAAATGAATTAAGAGCTACCTATTTATAGGAATGAATTCATCCTATTGATGTCATCCATGACATCACTATATGTCAACAATGTCAAGGTTAAGAATATGAAACCATTTTATGGTTTGCCTACACTTTACCTACCAAGATACTATCTTGACTTTTATTTTGTACTAATTATATTCCTACCAAATATTCATGTTAATTCATCTTCCATTTAGTTTGATTCCACAAGAACCAAACCAACTCTTTTAATCTCCACCTTGGTTTGTGTTCCGAGCATGCGTATAAACAACTCCAGCCAAAACTTCTAAGCTTACAGGGCAATCCCGTTGTAAGAAACAAGAAGAATCAAACCTTTGTTGAACATAATAGCTCCACGTAGCAGTTGTTCCCCCAGAGTTGCATCACTTGATGCATACTCTCGCCAAGTCCTTGCAGTGTGCAAACTTGCAAGCGGGACTATTTTGGTCAACATGTCTGCAGCGTTATCGTCTGTGATAGCCTTCTCAACCTTGATAGCTCCCTCTTCTACGACATCTCGAATAAAATGGAATCTGACATCAATGTGTTTGGTGCGCTCATGAAATCTTTGATTTTTAATCAAATGAATAGCACTTTGACTATCACATCTTAGAATTGATTCAGGATGAACCGAACTCAATTCTGCCACCAAACCTTTCAACCAGATAGCTTCTTTCACTGCCTTCTTTGTTGTTATATATTCTACCTCTGTTGAAGACAAAGCGATAATAGACTGTAAAGTTGATTTCCAACTAACGGCACTGACACCGAGTAAAGATGTATCCAGTTGTGGACCTTCTTCGATCAAGATCCCATGCATAGTCAGAATCTACATAATCGAGAATTGAAATACCTTCACTTTTACAGAAGGTTAGGCCAACATCAGGAGCTCCTTTGAGATATCTCAATATCCACTTGAGAGCTTTCCAGTGCCTTTTTCCTGGATTTGCCATGTACCTGCTAATCACACTTACAGATTGAGAAATATCTAGACGTGTGCACACCATAACATACATAATGCTACCAACTGCGCTCGCATAAGGAACCTTTGACATATGCTCCAACTCATCCATAGACTGAGGCATTTGTAACTCTGAGAGCTTGAAATAAGGAGCTAATGGTGTACTTACTGGCTTGCTCATATGCATATTGAATCTCTCAAGAACTTTTTTGATGTACCTCTTTCGAGAAAGATGTACAACACCGTTTTCTCTTGAAATCTCCATTCCAAGAATTTTCTTTGCAACTCCCAAATCCTTCATGTCAAATTTCTTGCTCAACAGTTTCTTTAAAATATTTATCTCTGTGATGTTGTTAGCAGCAATAAGCATGTCATCAACATACAACAATAGATATATTATAGAATTACCAGACATCTTCTTGTGATACACATAGCTATCAAATGCACTCCTCGAAAATCCATGTGTACTCATGAATGCATCAAATTTCTTGTACCATTGTCTGGGGATTGCTTCAAACCATACAAACACTTCTTCAGTTGACATACATGGTCTTCTTTTACATCCAAGTGTCCTCATCCCCTTTGGCCTTTTAACTAAGACCCATGTCTCATTTTTGTGAAGAGACTCCATCTCTTCCATCATGGCTAACTGCCATTGTGCAACATCTTTGCAAGAAGTTGCTTCAACATACAAAGAGGGCTCAAGATCCTTAATCTCTTTTTCTGCAGCTACGAACGCATGTGTCAGATTATTTTGCTCTATAAGATGTTCCGGTTTTCGTATCTGCCTTTTGTCCCTTCCTTCGCAATTGTGTATGGTTCATTGGCACTAAGTTCTTCAAGATCTGCATCTTTTGACTCATCAATTTGAGTCTCTTGATCTCGTTCCTTGGTAAGCTCCACCGGTAGCTCCACCTGCTTGTTGTTCTCGTTTTTTGATAACTCTACGCAAACTTTACGAGGATCAAGTATAGATGATTCATCAAAGGTAACATCTCCACTTACAACAAATTTGAGTAAAGACAAACACC
Organism: Solanum sitiens; assembly: GCA_016801875.1. NCBI lineage: Eukaryota > Viridiplantae > Streptophyta > Magnoliopsida > Solanales > Solanaceae > Solanum > Solanum sitiens. The sequence continues at coordinate 314,560 of JABWTJ010000507.1, read as the reverse complement.
AAAATTTGTACCCTTTTACTCCATCTACATACACTACGAATATGTCCTTTTTAGCCCTTGGTTTAAGCTCTCCTTAATTAACATGATAATAAGTTGGACACCCAAATATTCGAAAGTATGAATAGTTAGAGGGTTCACCTGACCAGACCTCATTCGGAGTCTTAAAGTCAATCGCTGATGCTGGATATCGATTGACAATATGAGAAGCATTATGAACTGCTTATGCCCAAAATACTTTGGACATCTTGGCTTGTAAGAGCATACAATGAGCCTTCTCGAGAAGAATTCTGTTCATTCTTTTGGAAACTCCATTCTGCTGTGGTGTGTGCCTGACCGTCTTATGTCTTGCGATCCCATGAACCTTGTAGAAATCATTGAAATCTTCACTGCAAAACTCCAAGCCATTGTCTGTGCGAAGATACTTGATTTTTCTCTCCATTTGATTTTCAACCAAAATCTTCCACTCTTTAAATGCTTCAAAAGCATCACCTTTTGTCTTTAGAAAACGCACTCAAACCTTTCGTAAAAAATCATCAATGAATGTGAGAAGATACCTCTTTCATCCCTTCGATGGAAGCTTAGAGGGACCCCATTAATCTGAATGGATGTAGTCGAGCACCCCTCCGTCTTGTGTTTGCCAGTGCTGAAGCTGACCTTTTTCTGCTTTCCTAAGATGCAGTGCTCACAAAATTCAAGTGTGCTGATCTTCTCACCATTCAAAAGGTTGCGGTTGCTCAACATCTTCAATCCTCGTGCGCTCATATGTTCTAGTCTCATGTGCCATAATTTTGCCTTGTCATCATTAGATAACTGCACTGTAGATGTATTTACATAGCCAATAATGGTGCTTCCCGCAAGTGTGTAAAGGCCATCCTCCAGCTTGGCCTTCAACATGACTAAAGATCCTTTAGTCATTTTCATAGTTCCTCCTTCACTGATGTACTTATAGCCTTATTTATCCAAAGTACCCAGGGAGATCAAATTCTTCTTCAGATCAAGAACATGACGGACTTCTGTAATAGTCCTCATGATCTCATCATCGCAGCGAACACGAACTGATCCAATGTCAACTATTTTACAAGTTGCATTATTGCCCATTAATACAGTTCCTCTGCTTTTTTCATAGCTGCTGAACCAATCTTTTCGAAATGTCATATGCAGAGTACAACCAGAGTCTAAGACCCATTTGTTGTCTAGACTCCACTATTTCATGATGTTGTTAGTACATAATCATTATCATTATCATGTACTTGCTCAACAATTGATGCACTCGCCTTTTTTTTGGACTTCGACATAGGACAATATCATTCGAAGTGCCCCTTCTTTTGACAGCCCCAACACTCCGCATTCTTTTTGTACACACGAGATTTTGATATGTACTTTGATTTGCTCCTTCCCTGTTGTCTAGTACGACCTCTTACAAAGAGTCCACTAGCTTCGTCACTTTTGTCACCTTCAAAATGCATCCGTACATCACAAGAGTTTAGTGTTTGCCGCACTTGCTCAAGTTTGAAAGGTTGTTTGCTATACATCATTGAATTCTCAATATCATGATATTTTGAAGTCAATGAAAATAACAAAGAACATGCAAGAGTCTCCTCGTCCTTTTTAATTCCAACAGTTTGTAAATCCATCACAAGTTTATTGAACGCATCAAGATTGCCTTGCAACAAAAAACCTAAATCCATCTTAAATGTATGAAGACGCTGTTGTAACAACATTCTTGTCGTCACTGACTGGTCCTGGTAAAGCCCTTCCTGCTTTTCCCATAACTCTTTGGCCGTCTCTTTGGTACTTGTACTCACTTCACAAAGTACGTTAGGTGCAAGGGACAATTGAATTACACTCAATGCATCTCCTTCAATCTTCTCCTTGTCAGAATCCGATATCTTATAGGGGTATTTTCCGTCAATAGCATGGATTGAACCTTCCCTCCGCAGTAACGCCATTATCTGGATTTTCCAGATATTAAAGTTGTTGCGCCCACTAAATCTATCAATTTCAAACTTCATGGAACTTATTTTTTTTACTTGTTCTTTCTTTTCTACTACAATGTATTTGGAACTACAAAAAACCAAAGTAATTCTTTTCTGATGTGGAAGTTCAAACCGTGCTGCAACCACAGAGCATACTCAGATAGAACCTTGGCTCTGATACCAATTGTTAGCGGAAACGTGAAATTAAAGAACAAGAAAGAACAATAATCTTTAACGTGATTCGGATCAAAATGATCCTACGTCCACCAAAGAACAACTGCATCAATATTTATATCACTTTACGAAGAATACAAGTGAAATACTACAAGAGAGAGAACACAAATGTCTTAGAAGGTGAGAAGTCAAGTGAGAGAATGATTTTGAAAATGAATTAAGAGCTACCTATTTATAGGAATGAATTCATCTTATTGATGTCATCCATGACATCACTATATATCAAAAATGTCAAGGTTAAGAATCTGAAACCATTTTATGGTTTGCCTAAACTTTACCTACCAAAATACTATCTTGACTTTTATTTAGTACTAATTATCTTCCTACCAAATATTCATGTTAATTCATCTTCCATTTAGTTTGATTCCACAAGAACTAAATCAACTCTTTCAGCTGGGATTGTATTGCGTGATTAATTATTAAGAATTAATTAAAATGCTCAGAATTATATGGCAGAAACTTACCTTAATGTTGGAGGTATAATGGTGTGTTGATATAATTTGGGTGGCGTAAGATTCGATTATAAGACCTTTGTCGGCTCTAATATCAAGTTGAAGTGTGTGATCATCTCATCTAAAAGTTTTAACTGTTAGAGAGAGCACACTTTAATTAGTTAATGATATTTTTAACAAGAACCACCAAAATTGGATCCTTAGATGTGTTCTTCAATTCCTTGGAATTGAACTTCACGAGGCGGGTTTTATTTCTGTTAGGGTTCTTGGAGGTTACTCTACACTCTAGATCATGTCGTTATAAAAGGGTAATACATATTCCTTAAAGATGCATCTCGAGTATCTCATAAATTTTTGGATATTTACAAAAAGATCCTGAAAAACATCAAATGTTGTCTTGCCTATATAAAGGCTAATATATTCTTTGAAGAGGCATCCTAAGTATCTCATAAATTCTTGGATATTCACAAAGAGATCATGAAGACAACAAATATTGTCTCTTGGATATTCATAAAGATCAAAATCTCTAAAATTTCGTAAAATTTATGAGATATTCATAAAGAGATCAAGATGTATTCTCTTGTGTTCGTGAAATACATTAATTACAAACAACCCTGCCTCGAACCAAGGAGAAATCCGGAGAAAAGAATCAAGTTATTCTATCAATAATATTCTTGTTTCTTTAGATTTTATTTATGATTGATCTACTTTCCGCATATTCAAAATTTATTGCATACAAGATGATAAAGAGAATCTTTTCATTTCAAAAAGTAAATAAAAAAATCAAATAAAAAGATACATGAAAATTTATTTTCAGACTCTAATAACAAATTTTTGAGTCACTCCAACATGCTCCATAATCAAGACCATTCCAAAGGAATTTAGTGATGCATTTTGTGATAGGAACATAGACAATTTTGAGAACCTATATCATCAGCAAGACAAGGAGCCAGAGTTATTCCACACCATTTTTCCCTCTCTTGCATTAAATCCTTGAAAAAATTGTCTATGATTTCTGTTGTTGTGCCTGGCATAACCACAACATGTGCCATATCTCTTGTGCAAGATAGTTGCCAACGACGAATAAACGTATTATCACAAGGTCGTTCAAACACCACGATATTGCTAAACTCATTGAGCATTGAGCTAATTCCTGCTTTATGAAGCCGGTCTTTCAAATACCTAGCATTTTCATAGCATATTTTGGCATCTTTTTGCAATCCGACATGACCTTTCATGCTTAAACTGTACCATAAGAATATTGGTGCCAAACCATTTCGACTTCCAGAAATTGTATTATCTATTGAGGCAATATACTCAATATTTTTTGAGATAGTAGTAATGTAAGTTTTTCTTGTTATTTGAACTCCACAAGGCATGGAACATCCCAAAAACTTGTGCCCTGAAACTGAAATACTGCCTATTGACTTCTTGAAGGTAATTATTTTCGCCTATCGACGAATACAAAAGAGACACGTGTCATTTTCGATTTGCACCCTTAAAAGAAAATAATGGACTAAAGTAATTATATTCTTACATGGTTGATGAAGGGGACAATTAGCCCATATAATGCAGCATCACAATGGATGTAATACCTATCATTGGAATAACCACAATTTTCAAGTACTTGTAGGATCATATCAACATCATCAATTGCTCCTTTATAGGTAGTTCCTACAAATACATAAATTAACATAAATTTTTAAAAAAATAATAGTATTCCACATATGATCTAATTAAAAACATATACTATATATATGATGTACCAAAATTGATATTGATGATGGCTGGTTTGTTCTTGTTGACAAGTAACTTCGATCGTAAATCTTCATAATCAATCTCCCCATTAACTAAACTGTTAATAGTTTGTAGCTCCATTCGATACAATCTTGCTGCTTTGAAAATCGAGTAATGTGAATCTTTTGATGCATATAATATCCCACTAGGATGTAGCTCTCTTCTGCACAAATTGTGAAAGTAAAGATAGGTATGTTAGACTCAGTGGCGGAGGCACGATTTTCATCGAGGGGGTTCAAAAAGATAAGTAAGCACGATAATAGTATCCATAAAAGCGGAGCGGGTCAAATATAGATGGATCAAATCAGATATAAGCAACTAAAAAAATTCAACTCCACCTCAACCCAAACAATAAAATCGAGTAAGTATATGTTTGACATAACATTAAAATATAAGTACGAGAGAATATATTTTTTAAACCTATAATTATGGATTTTATCAGTGTCATTGATGTATATAAACGTTATTCAATTTTTGAAACTAACAAATGAATAATTTTGAATCTGATCATATTGTAGCAATAGAATTTTTATCGAGAAAATAATTATCAAGATTGAAAAATATCGCGACAATCGTATTTATTTATAAATTTTAAATAAGCACTCCTATATTTTAAATTTTTATCAGTGTCATTGATGTATATATTCATTCGACTTGACACATTTTTTGTTGATGGCTTGAGTTTCTTAAAAAGAATAGACAGAATGATGAATTTTGCAACTTTTGAAATAGTGCAAGGATGTTTTTTGTTCACTTTTATAATACAATGATGTACTTTTGAATTAGGTCATAATTGAAGAATGATTTTCGCCAAAAACTCTAAAAGTTACCGTAAATAATAGATTTTGTCTTCATAATTCTATTGTAGCAACATATACATATGCATGCAATTTGCTATATTAATCAAGTGTTTATGGGCTAATTATTAATTAAGCAAAAAAAGCAGATTCCATGTCTCTTTCAATTAATTAAAAATTACATATATTTAATTAAATATTATATACGAATTAAAATCAGAATTAAGGAACTAAAAGTGTTAATACAAGTTATTGACCCCCTAAAATATTATTGGATAGTTACTTACTTCCTAGCGAAGATAGAAACCCATAACCAACCTAAATATAGCAACCAACAAAAATTACTATAAAATGAGACATCTTAATCAACTTTAGCATGGGTCGATATCATGCATAGTGGAACAACTAATTAATCGCTAATATAAATAGTGGTGAAATGGTTAGAATTGTATTATTTATAAATTTTAAATAATTACTGAAGAAAGTGAAACTTACCCAACAAAAAGGCCATGGAGATTGCCCTCAGTGCCACCACTAGTAATGTAACCCCAATATTCATCTTTCTCTATTTCCCAGAGTTGTGCAAACCAATCTAAAACAGCCACTTCAAATTCTTTTGAATGGAAATCTGTAGGATGCTGAGTAAAGGGGTCTCCAAAATTGTTCAAATGAAATTGCAAAAGTGGGGCTAAAGTGGCATGATGCTCATAAGAAAGGTTAATTGGATAACCTGTAAAATAAACAATCTAGAGTGATCAAATTTACATATATATGCTCATAATAAAGGTTACTTTTGCACTACTATCATCATAATACAAACTGGGTGATGATCATAATAAATATTTAATTTTGTCTAGTTTTTATTTTCTTCATGCAAGTTAATTAGTAGAGGTTTCTTACCTCATCAGAACTAGTAAGATAATGTCTAGTCCTCCTTGTATGTACTGAATTCTGTTGAATTTCTTTTAATTATATTATTAATAAAAGGCTGCTAAACACAGTGTCTAATTGTACAAATTCACTATAAAAAATCTATGTAAAATAATGTTTTAATTTCTTTGTTAGGAGTGTGTGTGTCTCTCTCTCTCTCTCAATATATATATATAACAGTACAATAACAATAACACATTCGATTAAATTTTCATTAAATGAGATCTAAGAGGATAGAGTGTACGCAGACCTTATCTCTATCTCCATGAGGTAGAGAGGTTGTCTCTTAAATATCGCATCAAACCCAAGTAAAGGAGAGGAAAATAAAGGGGAAAACATTACCGTCAATAAGAAAAACACTATAGAGCCTACAAGTTACGAAAGAAACAATACCAATAACAAAATAGTATAATAATCGAAACACAATACACAACATGTGATAATAGATTAAGAAGAAAAATAAAAGTAAGACAAGACAACACTCTATCTCTACCAACTTTCTATCCTAATATACAGGACCTCCACTCCCCTCCTATCTAGAGTCATATTCTCGATAATATAAAGTTGTAGTAAGAAGTACAAAGGTTTTATATTTTTTTTCGAGTGAAAAGTCAAAACACACCTAAGATATCTTATTTTTTTAATTTGATATCTAAATTATTGGAAGTATGAGTTTTATACCTAAATTGTCACGTATTAATTTGAGAAACACACAAATATTTTCTCCCAGATTTATACAAAAATAGTGTATACTTACTAATTACCTATATGATATTTCATCCTCTGGGATAATGTGTCAACATATTGAGTCAAAATCATTTTCAATTCTTCAGAAGATGCTTTATCCTTAACATGAGGTTCAATCAAACCAAGACACATATTTTTCCTTGGAGACGATGGTGCATTGATTCCTTTTTTTGTTGCGACTACCATTGAGTCAAACTCCTATTTCATAATCACACAAAAAAAATTAAAATTTAATATATATGTATTAATATGATTTAAAATGAATTGAGTATATAAAAGAAAGAACTAGAAAATTGAGCATAAATATATTACGTACACTTTCAGTTCCCATTCTAATCAGGGGCGGCTCAACACAATCGGAGGCCTAAAGCGAAATTTCAACTAGAGGCCTAAAATCTAATAAATTTCATATGCATTATTTTTTAAAAAAAAAAAAAAACTTTGCATTTTTAATGCAAGGTATATTTAATATTTATTTTTATAAATGATTTATTCAATTTTCTTTTTAATTATTAGCTTTAGATAAGATTTTATCAATTCCACGTTGAAAAACATTTGCTTACTCGGGCAATTATAATATAAACTGTTAACATAGAAGTTGATAATTTTGTGTACCCCACATTTTACTATGCTTGTTGTAATGCTTGAAACTCTAAGAAGAAATAGAAAAAAAAATTTAAATTGACTTGCTCAACACTTTTTGACTATTGATTCATATTTTTGATAGAATATGACTCTAACTTAGTAGAAATTTAAAGAAGAGAGTGTCAAAGGAGTTAAGAGAATAAAATAATGTGAATATTAGCATAGAGACTGTGAGAAAATAAAACAATTCTTCGTGATTTCTTTTATTTTAAATTAGATTAAAGAAAATAAAATAATAATTTTTTTAATATATATATATATATATATATTCATAAATAATTAATATTTTCTTTAAAAAATAACACAAAATTTATTATTGGTAAAAATTGAGGCCCCCTAAAATTGGGGGCCTAAGGCCAATGCCTAATTCAAGAAGGCATAGAGCCGGCCCTGATTCTAATAGAGCTAAAAATTATAATAATTGGAGATGAGAATAATTGTCTCAAATTAAAGAGATGAAAGTTTTGTGCATCTCACTATCTTTAGAACCTTCAATTTATAACAACAAAAATTGCTTTGCCTCCGTAACTTTTGTTTGGTGAATCTTAAATTTCATCACTGTCATGTTGAAAATAACATAAATTTGAAAAAATATTCATTTTTTCTCCCTTAATAATTAGAAGATAGGAGTCTTAGGTTCGGTTAGTCAAAAAAATTTAAGAACATTATCTCTAGGAAAATAATTTTTTTAAATATAAGGAAAATGACTTCTTTAATTAATGAAAGTCTGGAAAACAAGTTACTAACATTCCACATTGGTAGTAATCCTCACCTTCCAACGCGCCTCATCTTCACCCCCGTCTCTCTATCTTCACCTCTCATAGTTTTTGTCTAAATTATATTTAATAATATGTTTAAGATGAAGAAAAACAATTATTTACCGAATACAAAAAAAATAAAAAAAATAAAAAAACCCACTTATTTTCCTAAAAGACATTTTCTTATATGAAAAATATTTTTCGTTTTACCAAACACTCCCTTCATGTCTCATTTATTTTGTCAATCGCACACTTAGATTTTGTGGAAATTCTATTGTTACATTAAATATTTTGGGGGATTCTATGATCCCACTAAATCTTGTGGGATCGATTATATTATTCCACGTTCGTGTCTACAATACTCCCTCCGTCCAGAAATAATTGTCAGGTATACTAAAAATAGATGTCCAAGATTAATTATCAATTTAAATAATCAACAACTAATTAGCTCATTTTTTCCAATTCTACCCTTAATAAAGAGAAAGTGGGTGCTACTTCCTAATTAATTGACAATAATTGATTGTAGGGTTATATTAGTCAAATTACATATTATATTAAATTTTTCTTGAGGGATGTGTATTATCTAAACCTGACAATTATTTCTGGACGGAGGGAGTATTAAATTATTAATTTAAAATATCAAAGAGATAATATAATGCATATATGTTTCAGCAGGAACCACACAAATATATAGACCTTACTGGCTATTTTTCAGCAGGAACCACACAAATATAAAGACCTTACTGGCTATTTTTTATCCTTGATAGTATAAAGAGAAATTTTGAAATTTCTTGATTTTATTGCTACACAATTTTCAAACTAGAAGAAAAACTTAGTAATATACTGTTTACCTATTCCCTAGATGTAATCGGCAAATTCAATTTTCATCCCTTAATCATTAATTTACAACATTTAATAAAATAAATATGTATTCAAATAAGGGAAAATGGTCAAAAATATCCCTCAACTTTATTTTATTGGTTGAATTTACCCCTGTCATTCAAAACAAGTTATTCTTACCCCTGCCGTTAATAAACTTAACAAATATACCCCTGGATAGAAATTCCCAAATCAATTAAAATTATTCAATTTTAACCCGACCCGATCCACTTAATAATAGAACCCACTTTTTAAATCCAAATCAACTTTACTTTCCCCACCAAAGTCACCACCACTAAAGCCACCACCCTCTCCGAGATCTCTTTCACCATCACCGTCGGAATCACTACCTCTCCCACTACTCTACCAAACCCATTTGGAAGACGAATCATTTGATTGATACCCTTTCTCTTTTCCCTGTCCATTTCTGAAGATTTTGATACAAACAGACTTATAATTCTATCATTTTGACCAATTACAACTATATTTGGAGATGGGGGTGGGTGGGACAACTTGGCCATTGTTCCCTTCAGTCAGGTGATAAGGAACTCTTACCTAGGCATTTAGTTTCCCTTGATGGCATATGTATAAAAGAAGTTGCATGTGGTGGTGTTTACACCTGTGCTGTGACTGAAAAAGGGGCTCTTTATGCTTGGGGTGGAGGTCAGGCTGGGGAATAGGGACTTGGGCTATTGGTAGAGTAGAAAAAAATGAGTTATATTATTAATTGGGTCGGGTCAGGTCAGGTTAAAATTGGATAATTTAAGAATTGGGTAATTTTTTATCGATTTGGGGCTTTCTATCCAAGAAGGGGTATAGCTGTTAAGTTTATTGAAGGCAGGAGTACAAATGACTTATTTTTAACTGCAGCGGTGAATTCAACCAATAAAATAAAGTTGAGAGGTATTTTTGACCATTTTCCCTTCAAATAATATAATAATCAGTTATGAATAAATAAAATCTCAAAATATTAATTTGAAATTCTTGCCCGAATTCCACACTGTCCATGGAGCATATATGACAACTACATTTGTCCTCTCTCTTCACCTCTAATAATACTCTCATGTCCCTAATTGCCGATCCACTTTTAAATTGACACACTTATTAATAAAATAACTAGTCACATCGTAAGTTTGTCATTTTACCTCTATGAATTGTGAAGTGGATAAACTAAAAAATTAAGATTTTAATTAATTGAGGGTATAATAGGCAAAAAATATTCTTTTTGATTTGTCAAAATAAACAAGTAATTAGGGACAACTAAAAAAGGAAAAGTGAACTAGTTATTAGGAACAGAGGGAGTTCTAAATTTTATAAGAATACTTTTAAGATAATTTTTTTTACTTGCACAAGAAAATAAATGTTAAGAAATTCACCTATTTTTCTAAAAGCATTTCATATATAAATATATATATATATAACTATATATATATAACTATATATATATAACTATATATATATATATATATATATATATATATATATATATATATATATATATATATATATATATATATATATATATATATATATATATATATATATATATATATATATATATATATAGTTATATATATATAGTTATATATATATAGTTATATATATATATAGTTATATACCAAAAACACCCTTCATGTCTCTCTTTTTTCATTTCCACACTTAAAATTTTATAGAAATTCTATAATCCCATGATCTTGTCTACAATATTATATCATGCATTTCAGAACATCATCAGATAATTTGGTGCAAATCAGATCTTATTCAACAGAAATTACACAGGAATAGATTAGAAATTTGTAACGATCCTCTTAGTCGTTTTATGAATTTTACCATTTATCTAATATTTAACCCTTTATAGTAACTTTTATAAATAATTTATGATTTTGCGAAAATGAGTGTAACTATTTTTAAATTAAATTAAGAGTTATTTAAATTTTATTACATAAATAGGCTAAGCCCAAAAATGATTTAAAAAGGTAATTGGAAATAATAGTAATTAAAATAACTAATTAAAGAAAAGGGCTGCTACGCCCTAATTGAAAAATGGGGCTGAAGTTGTTGCATTTGTCAATAGCACGCTAAAACAAATTAAAATACCTACGCGAAGCTTTGCAGAGGCATCTTTTCCCAGGTAATTGTTCAATTTATAGATTTATGTATATAGGTACAAGTCTATATAATATTATAATAATTATGTTGGAGTATTGGTACAGAAAAAGGAGAAGTTGGAGTTAAGATTAATATGAAATTTATTAGGCTTGCACTGACGTTCTGTTACTTAAGGAATTGAGAATTTTGTTGGTTGTTATGGTACATATATGGCTAATGGTGGAGGCAATCATTAGGAAAAGTATATAAATTGAATTATTTTGATGGATTTAGTCTGCCTCTCTTGGAAAATATAACTAATGGTGTAGTCTATCGCTGACTTGAGTTGTTGTTTATTTTTGTTTTTTCTTACTGTATTGTGAATCAAGTTTTAACATATTAAGATAGATAATTAAATATTAGGTGTATTATATTACCTGAAAACCTTTAAAGTAAATATAGTAATTGGAGAAACTAAGACTTAACCTTAGCGTTGAAATGTGGAAAATATGAGAGTTGACAAGTTAATTGACATCAAGATTAGGAGTTTGATTATAATTCGGGTTAGTTTTGGGTCTAAACTAGTCATATGATAATATGAGTATTATTCGTTCGACAGTCTTATTTTCATTACTTGTTTGAATAGATTGCATTTATTTGGAGGCTGAATGAAAGGGAAAGACTCAAGTCCAAGAGTGATAGTTCGACTACTTGAGGCAAGTGGATTTCTAAACCCTTATTAAGTGTATGAAATGTGTGTATTTTCTTGTGGTATATGTTTGGGAGTAACGGGATTGGTGATGGGTTGACTTGTCCACATTGATTAATTCTAATGATGAAAAAAAGGGATAACAAAAGGCAATGTGATTAATTGTTTGTGTGATGTGTTGAGAAATGTTGTTGATGTGATTTCATGTTTGTGTGTTTGTGAACTGTGCAATGCTATGAAAATGATCATCTCCTCATTATTTGTGTGAACATGTCATTTGCATTATTCGGAGACATGGTTGTGACAAGTGTTATGTGCATTGAGAAAGAATGAGAACTTAAAGAGGATGTACCATTTCGAAAGACGTATCGCGCGCCGCAATGGATACTATATTTCGAGGGACGTATCGCGCGCTGCGATGGTTACTATTATCGAGGGTCGTGTCGTGCGCCGCGACAGATGCATGGACAGATATGTCCCCCATGGGTCCCGGACTGAGAGACAACGCGTGTGTATCACTAGGTCAGACATACATCATTATACTTGACATTGCATTCCATTGCATTTCACATGCTTATCATTAGTGAACTTGATATTGTGTTTTACTGATCTTGTGAATGCCTTTCTGTGGAACTTGTGATTGATGAATATTGAGCTTGTTGTTGAGGATATGTAACTTGTCTAGGTGTTTTTGTTGAGCTATGTGCTATGTAAATTGTGAGTTGTTAGGTTGGACCGATTTTTATGCAGGTTGTAGTTTTTGGAGGTTCGGTTGGGGTGGTAGGAGTACCCGTATTTCATCCCCTTAGCTTGTGTTTAGAGGTTTACTTGTTGAGTACCGTGTGGTTTGGTACTCACCCCTTTCTTCTACAATTTTTTTTTGTAGGTTACTAGCTCGAACCTTTATGATATATTATCTTCTTTTCCGAGGCTTCCTGGAGATTTGTGAGGTAGTTGTTGGTCATCTGAGCATCCCTTCTTACTCCTGTTTATGATTTTGTTCTACTCTAGAGACAATATCAAATGAGACTTATATTTTCTTTTGATTCAATTGTAATACTTTAGAGGCTTGTGCACGTGACAACCAGGTTTTAGGGTATAATGTAAGTTGATAGTAATTTTCCGCATTTTATTGTAATAGTTGAGTTTTAGGCTGACTTGTCTTGGTGGGATAAGATGAGTGCCATCACGTGCATTTTTGGATTGTGACAAAATGGTATTAGAGCCCCAGGTTTATAGGTCTCACGTGTGTACAAGTCAAGTCTAAATAGAGTCTCGAGGATCGGTACGGAGACGACTGTACTTATCTTCGAGAGGCTATAGTGACTTTTAGGAAATATCTTCACTTCTTGGATCTCTATCGTGCGTACTTGATCCCATTTTGATTCTTATCGCTTCACTCCATTCACTCTCATTTATGTGATGACTCGTGCGTAGTTCTTTTTGTGAATCTTTGGCGTGTCGTGTATTGATTTGATGTTAGATCTGGTATTAAGGTGGAAATGATATACTTATGAAACGAATGTGTGATCATATTTGAAAGGGTTGAGTAAGGTTAGTTATCATAGTAAATAAAAATAATAAATATAGTACTTATCTGGTATAAGCAATAGATGGAGTGGTTCGACAATTAGAAGTTAAATGTTTGAAGAATTGGCTAGATAATAAATAGTGTAACCTTGAAAAATACAGTTGATATAGTTGTCATTCCATTAATGGGTTGCTTAGCAAATGATGTTGCACTAATTCAGGTCAGAATCCCTTCTGTGATTTCACAGATTGATTGTATACCAAAGAAGGTCATGATACGACTATTACAATGGTACTGTGGTTTCACAGATTGAGTGTATACCAAAGAAGGTCATGATACAACTATTACAATGGTACTGATAGGTACTTGGTTAGAATTATGGAGTGTCTTACTTTTGTTATCGACCTGCCCTACGAAAGAATACATATAGCTTGGGCTAGATATGGAGCGAATTTGATAATATTTTAAAGTTATTCGATAGGTAAAAATATGTGGGTTATTTGGATACAATCTTCTCGATAGGTATGATGTGTTCTAGTGGTGGATGTAACAGACTTTCACAATGTGGTTCTAATGGTTTATAAAAATAGATATGTTGATTATTAAGCATGAATACTAACTACTTAAGGAGTTATCAGTTGTATCACATGCTCGTATAATAAGGTTCGATGTCACATTCATATTTGAGAAACCAACCAGCTTGTTACTAAATACGATTGACTTAAGCATTATTTATAAGAAAAATTTTAGTGATGGGTCTTTAGTATGACATTAATACATTTAGGTTGTGAAGTGTATTCTGAAATTCTAAATGAGGTCAAATAATTTTATCTTATGCTCCAAATGAGTAGATTGTTATCGAAATAACAAACTTATGGGTAAAGAAAGTCTTAGTGAGTATACTTGGGTGAATGAAATTGAAGAAATTGTTTTTTGTAAGAAAGTGTGTATAAATTGAGAAAGTCCCTTGGATGGTTGGCATAGCTAGGTTTGGGATGTCATTTTGATGGCGAGGTTGAATTCATGGGGATGGAAAGGACTAACTAAGCATGACGGTAATAAGGTTTTATGATGAATTATGGCTGGAATGCAACTATATGTTAAGGTTTGTAGGGTAAAAGGATTTTGTATTGTAATGCTGACTTTTTAGTATCTAAGAATATGGTTGATACTATTTGGTAAGTAGTGTGGTTTTATGAGGAGTTCGGATGTCGCTCGAATAGAATTTTAAAAAAAAGAAGCTAAAGTCATAATAACAAGGATAGCGGGATGTAGTTTAGCTTTTATAAAGAAGTGAGAGCATGAATATTTTCTCTTATTACAAGGGCTAAAGAGGTATCTTAAAAGGAATTGAGAATTGGGTTCAGAGATGTGTGATTTAATCCGTTTTGCTTTGGTTATGGTTTCACGAGTTCATTAAATTGGTTAAAAACTATTGAATAACACTTGAGAAAGCAGTGTACATATGTTCAACTCGAGTGTGATTATAAATTCTTTCGTGATTTTGAGTTTGATAACGAGTATGGTTGAATTTTTAGTGGAGCATATGATAAGATCGATAGAGAGACAACCAATGATAAGCTAAGATACGTGAATTCATAGAGAAAAAAAAAGATTTCAAGGTATGAGTTAATGTTGATAGATAAAGGAATTGGGTTACATAGTTGGGTTCAAATTTTAAGTTTTTCATGGTGAGTTTAGGTTTTTGATAGTGTGCTTTGTCGAGGTATGAATAAGTAAGGTAAGAATTGATTGATTGCATCAGTTATTGAGAATTTAAAAGAACATGTACAAGATTTGGATCGTAGAGTTTGTCACTTTTGATTGTTAAAGGCCTAAAAAAGTATTTCTCTTAAGGAGTTGGTTTACAGTATATGGGATGTTGGCCAAAGAAAAGATTGGTAAGGGAGTTAGAAAAGGAACAAGAGTCTGGTGTATTGTAGAGTTCAAGATATTCAGAATTTTGTGTCATGGGAATAATTTAAGAAAAGTGAAGGAATAAGACCTCTCATATAAGGCCTTGATTTGTAGTTGAAGGATTTATTGATTTTTTTGCCTATAATGTAGATATTAATGTGAGATGTGAACTAGTAAGGTACAAACTTACAAGAAAGTTATCATGGACTTTTCTAAATATTAAGTTTTGGTTGGGTTACAATAAATGATGTGTGGAAGACTATATATGATTATGTCGAGCTAGATTGTTCAAAATATGATAGGTAACAAATGGATGTTAAACAGTATGGACCTACAGTTTTATATGATTAGTGAGGATATGAGGGGTTTGAAACTACTTTGTTAATGAGACAAAATGGATGGTGGTTGAAAAATGGTATGTGAAAGTTTAGGTGAAGTTGACATTAAGTGAGACTAAATCATTTTACCCCGATGGAAAAGTATATATTTGAAATTAGTGCTATCGGTTTTGGCTTTGCTTATATTTGTCATGTTATGCTTAAATGGAAAGAGAGAGAGCGTCATAGTTTGAAAAATTTAGAGGCGATAATGTGTGTGTAAAGAAAATTTTGATATTAGTGACAGTTTGAGAGTAGGTAAATGACTTATATAGTTATGATGGTTGTTAGTATTCAGAGTGTTGGCTTCTGTGGAGTATTCTGAGATGTATGTTGGGTTTGATGAATCAAGTACATGTTATATTGTAATGAGGATTAGACTGGTTGTGGGTGACTAAAAATAAAAGAGGGAGTCATTAAAATGAAATGTTTGATATGGACACTATGAAGAGAATATATGTATATTCGATTTTTTTTATGTACATTCTTATGTGACACACTTACTTTGTTTCAGACATGATTTGGAGTATAATTCGATGTATCTGTCCATGTGTTTTTCTACATATATGAGTAAAGCCCTAGTGGTGGATCGCATGTACCGATCCTCTTATGTCCTCTTGATATGGACAGACTTAATCATTTCAGTTATGATAGATTTAGCATTGTTGAGATAGTTGAAGTATACCAATAGTTCTACGTGCACAACCTTACTTATGAGAACTTATATAAGAGTTATAAAGAGTTACAATTATATTAGAGTGTTGTTAAAGGTTCTGCATTTTAAAATGTATCGTTTGTTGGGTATTTACTTGATCTTTTTCTTCCTTGAGTTAGATAAGTTTGATCCTCCCTTGATGGGTACCTAATGTCTAAAGATCGATTTTTTTTTTAACTTAAGCTCGTGAAAAGATTGTGCTGTGAAAAGGCAACTGTGATAAGATATGTGATAGTATGTGCAATATGAGTTTCCAGTGGTTGATTCAGGCTCACTTTTGGTTGTAGTCGGTATTGAGTTGAAAGGTTATCTTGGTTATGTGAGAAAATATTCGTCATGATTGTTATGCTAAGGTCCAATGAATTTCAGTCATGGGTTAGTCTATGACTTGGTAATCACTCCTTATTTGTAGGTCTTCCAAAGTTTGATTCGAAATTTGAATTTTTAGTTGTTGATCTTGATGTAATGATTGTAAGGAGGAGCTCACATAGAGAGATGACCACCGACTTGTAGGTCATAACTCATATTTTTGGTATCATTGGTTATTCTACCTTCTTCTTTATGTTCGAGGACGAACATGATTTTTAATGGTAGATAATGTAACGACCCTCTTAGTCGTTTTTGAATTTTACCATTTATCTAATATTTAACCCTTTATAGTAACTTTTATAAATAATTTATGATTTTGCGAAAATGTGTGTTACTATTTTTAAATTAAATTAAGAGTTATTTAAATTTTATTACATAAATAGGCTAAGCCCAAAAATGATTTAAAAAGGTAATTAAAAATAATAGTAATTAAAATAACTAATTAAAGAAAAGGGCTGCTACGCCCTAATTGAAAAATGGGGCTGAAGTTGTTGCATTTGTCAATAGCACGCTAAAACAAATTAAAATACCTACGCGAAGCTTTGCAGCGACATCTTTTCCCAGGTAATTGTTCAATTTATAGATTTATGTATATAGGTACAAGTCTATATAATATTATAATAATTATGTTGGAGTATTGGTACAGAAAAAGGAGAAGTTGGAGTTAAGATTAATATGAAATTTATTAGGCTTGCACTGACGTTCTGTTACTTAAGGAATTGAGAATTTTGTTGGTTGTTATGGTACATATATGGCTAATGGTGGAGGCAATCATTAGAAAAAGTATATAAATTGAATTGTTTTGATGGATTTAGTCTGCCTCTCTTGGAAAATATAACTAATGGCGTAGTCTATCGCTGACTTGAGTTGTTGTTTATTTTTATTTTTTCTTACTGTATTGTGAATCAAGTTTTAACATATTAAGATAGATAATTAAATATTAGGTGTATTATATTACCTGAAAACCTTTAAAGTAAATATAGTAATTGGAGAAACTAAGACTTAACCTTAGCGTTGAAATGTGGAAAATATGAGAGTTGACATGTTAATTGACATCAAGATTAGGAGTTTGATTATAATTCGGGTTGGTTTTGGGTCTAAACTAGTCATATGATAATATGAGTATTGTTAGTTCGACAGTCTTATTTTAATTACTTATTTGAATAGATTGCATTTATTTGGAGGCTGAATGAAAGGGAAAGACTCAAGTCCGAGAGTGATAGTTCGACTATTTGAGGCAAATGAATTTCTAAACCCTTATTAAGTGTATGAAATGCGTGTATTTCCTTATGGTATATGTTTGGGAGTAACGGGATTGGTGATGGATTGACTTGTCCACATTGATTAATTCTAATGATGAAAAAAAGGAATAACAAAAGGCAATGTGATTAATTGTTTGTGTGATGTGTTGAGAAAGGTTGTTGATGTGATTTCATGTTTGTATGTTTGTGAACTGTGCAATGTTATGAAAATGGTCATCTCCTCATTATTTGTGTGAACATGTCATTTGCATTATTCGGAGACATGGTTGTGACATGTGTTATGTGCATTGAGAAAGAATGAGAACTTAAAGAGGATGTACCATTTTGAGGGACACATCGCGCGCCGCGATGGATACTATATTTCGAGGAAAGTATCACGCGCCGCGATGGTTACTATTATCGAGGATCGTGTCGTGCGCCGCGACAGATGCATGGACAGATATGTCCCCCATGGGTCCCGGACTAAGAGACAACGGGTGTGTATCACTAGGTCAGACATGCATCATTATACTTGACATTGTATTCCATTGCATTGCACATGCTTATCATTAGTGAACTTGATATTGTGTTTTGCTGATCTTGTGAATGCCTTTCTGTGGAACTTGTGATTGATGAATACTAAGCTTGTTGTTGAAGATATGTAACTTGTCTAGGTGTTGTTGTTGAGCTATGTGCTATGTAAATTGTGAGTTGTTAGGTTGGACTGATTTTTATGCAGGTTGTAGTTTTGGAGGTTCGGTTGGGGTGGTAGGAGTACCCGTATTTCATCCCCTTAGCTTGTGTTTAGAGGTTTACTTGTTGAGTACCGTGTGGTTTGGTACTCACCCCTTACTTCTACAAAAAAAAATTGTAGGTTACTACCCCGGACCTTTATGATATATTATCTTCTTTTCCGAGGCTTCCTGGAGATTTGTGAGGTAGTTGTTGGTCATCTCAGCATCCCTCCTTACTCCTGTTAATGATTTTGTTCTACTCTAGAGACAATATCATATGAGACTTATATTTTCTTTTGATTCAATTGTAATACTTTAGAGGCTTGTACACGTGACAATCAGATTTTGGGGTACTATGTAAGTTGATAGTAAATTTTCCGCATTTTATTGTAATAGTTGAGTTTAAGACTGACTTGTCTTGGTGAAATAAGACGAGTGCCATCACGTGCATTTTTGGATTTGACAAAATTTCTGGTATAATATCTGCTCATAAACCAATACACTGTAGAAATTTCACTTAAACATGAAGAAATTATGCGTTGTATTGATAAAAATATTGTTGAGTTACAAATTTCTTATATAGGAGAAGAATCATATTCTAATTAAACTAGGAACACTATATCAATATTAAAATATTATTTACGTGAGTGGTATATTATTCTATAACTCAAATACCTTATCTTAATCGACTCCTAGTAGCTTAGTCGTACATAACTTAGAATTTAGTAGTTTAGTCCTAATGCGACTCTAACTCTAACTCGTCTGCCAACTCCAATGGACATGTTCCATCAGACTTCAGACTTCCGTCAATACTTCCCCTCAAGCTAGTGAGTGGAGAAACTATAACTCTTAGCTTTCTGTGAAAAAACCTGTTTCGTTAAGGCTTTGGTATGAATATCAACTAGCTGATCCTTAAACTTCAAAAACTGAGTAAGAAGTTGTCCGCGGCCATTTTCTCACAAACAAAATGATTGTACGTTTCAACATGTTTGATTCTAGCATGCATAATTGGATTAACCGTCATGTACAAGACACTCATTTTATCACAATACAACGAGGGTAAGTCTTTGCTGAACTTGTTGCTATCCTTAATATATGGAAAACAACTACACTCAAACACTTTAAAATTGAGGAAAATGACTTTCTTAAGAAATGAAAGTTTGGAAAACAAGTTACTAACATTCCCCATTGGTAGTAACCCTCACCTTCCTATACACCTCATATTCATCCACATCCCTCTTTCTTCTCCTCTCATAATATATATATATATATATATATATATATGTATATATATATATATATATATATATATATATATATATATATATAATGTATAAGGTGTTAAAATAAAACACAACACAAAAAAAAAAAAAAAAAAAAAAAAAAAAAAAAAAAAAAAAAAAAAACTTATATGCCTAAAAGACATTTTCTTATATGAAAAACATTTATCGTCATACCAAACACTCCCTTCATGTCTCATTTTTTGTCAATTACACTTCAATTTTGTGGGGATTCTATTATTCCTTTAATTTTTTGGGGGATTCTATGATTCAATAAAATTTTGTGGGGATCGATTATATTATCCCACATTCTTGTCTATAATATTAAATCACTAATTTAAAATGTCAAAGAGATAATTCAATGCATATATATTTCAACAGCAATCACACATGAATATATATACCTTAATGACTATTTTTTATTCTTGATAGTATAGAAAAGAGAAATATTGGAATTTCTTGATTTTACTGCCACGCATTTTTTAGATTATAAGAATTTTTTAGTAAATATACGAGCTAGTAAAACAATAGACAGTATATAATCACATTTTAAACTATCCCTTAAATATGACTCGCACCCGCCATGTTGGATTTTATTTATCATGATTTCTTACCCTAAATAGTTTTTCCTTTTAGGAAAAGGTTATGTCTCTCTGGTCCTTTTCCTACTTTTCTCGTAGGAAAAGGTTTAGGACTCCATAAATATAGGTTTGTTCCTTCTAACTTAATCTATATTTACAATGTACTCTTAAACATTGAGAGTTTTGGTTAGGGAGAGAATTTGTGGGACACAAGCTTGATACATTATCACTTATGCGAACCTCCCATTCATTTTGAGTGAATTCGTTGAGGTTATGTCTCTCTATATTTATAGTAGATTGCTCATCTCCTTTGTGGGCGTAGGTCAATTGATCGAACCACGTTTAAATCTTTGTGTTTTTTGGTGTGTTTCTCGTTTGTCTTCTTACTTGTGGTCTTTCGAGGTTTGCTTTGCTAACTTTCGCGTTACACCTGCTTATTTTCGATCCTAACATGCCACACTCCAGAGGCCAGGCAATTTGAATTTCATCTCTTAATTATTAATTTGCATCATTTAATAAAATAAATATGTATTCAAAGTTATATTAGTTATGAATAATTAAAATATCAAAATATTAATTTGAAATTCTTGCCCGAATTCCACACTAACCATGGAGCACATATGAGAACTACATTTGTTCTATCTTCACCTATAATAATGAAAATCATCCTACATCTTCATTCATCACCTCTAATAATTATTTGTTTAGATTTTATAAAAATACTTTTAAGATAATATATTTTAGGGATAATGTACATAATAATAAATTATTAATATAAAATAAATAAAGTAGTCACCGTTTCATTTATTTTCTTTAAGGAGCGAAGTCTCAGTCAGATTGCTATAAATGAGTCTCAAATTTCTATAAATAAAAAATTGTGTTTAATTTTTTCATAAAAAATAATTATATATAATAAAAAGTGTATATATATATATATATATATATATATATATATATATATATATATATATATATATATATATATTTGCTAACACTCACATTATTTATCTTTTTTTAACTCTTTATGCACTCTATTTCTTCAAATTTTTAATAATTAGATTATATGATTCTCTTTCTTATCTTTATTTAAAATCTATCAACTTATTACTTATAGAATTATATTATTGATTCATATATTAATTGTCTCAATAACATGATGTTTTCAATGTTAAATTGACCGAATCTTGCTTTAAAATAATAATTAAAAAAAGTATTTGAAAAAATCATTTATAATAAAGATATTAAGTAATAATTTACATCTAAAAATTTAGAAAAATAAATAAATACAAATAATATTTATTTAAATTTTAAGTCTCTAATTAAAATTTCGCTTTAGGCCTCGAATTATGTTGAGCCGCCCCTGGCTGGAGGGGGGGCATCACCCAACCCATTTAGTCCATTTGAGCGATGACTAAATCAATTTCTATTTCAATCAATTTTTTAATATCTTCAATCTTAACTCAATACGCCGTTTGACACCCCTAATTAGATTTTTCGCAAATAGAAATTATCCGGTTAACATAATATAGAAGACATATTGACATTTCAGTGTTCCTTCTTCTTTAAAGATAAAAATTATCGGGTTAATCTAATATACTAAACACGTAATTCCTTCTCAGTTTAAGGCCACCGCTTATGAAACTTTATATATGATTATTTTTTTCAAAACAAAAAGACTTTTCTTTTCGACTCAGAGGAATCCAGGATTTAAAGATAGGGAGTGCACTACTATGAGTGACTCAAGCATAAGGTTAAGAGTGACACAAGGGTAACGTTAACAACATAAGCAAAATACAACATTTTTTTTTCCATATTATACTCCAACCATCTAGAAAATGAACCCTTAAACCATGCATCTTGAGAAGAACTATTTTTTTTCAAAAAACTATCCATCTCAAAGCACAAAAATCAACAATAAATTATTGTAAAAAATAGCTTATAAAGTAAAACTTACCAATTTACACAGAGATAATAAGAGTAGGACTTTAATTTTGGAGTCTTATATTTTATTTACAATTTTGTTAGGGAAAATTATTTGTTTTTAAATTCAATTAGAAAGGAATGAAACCAGATGAAAAAAAGGGTGGTTAAGAAATGAGGCGGCAAAAACGAGTTCTAATTTGGGGTTGATTCTTTGCCACAAATTACTTATATATATATATATATATATATATATATATATATATATATATATATATATATATATATATATATTCTTTGGAATTTCTAAAAAAGTATGAAATTTGATTGAGATGAAGAAGGAGAAAATTGGACAAGCTTTTCGGCTATGACTTAAAAGGGGAACGAGAAAGTTTTTGGATCTATTTAGTGGAACTCATGTTTAAACTTAACACAAAATTTTGATGACTTTTTACTTTTAGGGAAAAAGATCAAATTGAGTATTATTTATAATACATTAAGGACTATATGGATCATGCAAAATATATAAGGATCAAAATAAGGCAACCCCCATACATTAAGGACCATTTTGATAATTTTCTCAGAGAAAAGGCTTCAAATTTAAAGTTAAAAAACATTAAGGATCATTTTGATAATTTTTCCAGCGAAAAGGCTTTAAAATTTAAAGTAGAAAAATTGTTGCTTCCGCTGGGAATCAAACTCGCGTAACTGCGCAAAGAATTCGCACGTTCGAGCAGTGCACCAAAGCAACTTTTGGATATTAGGGTGCACAATTAAGTATATGTTCATTTTATGAACTGTCTATACATATATATATGAGTTTTTTTTAAAAGTTATCGGGTAAACGTGCATCCTCATAAGTGTATGTGAGTCCGCCCCTGCATTTCGTTGATACTTTTTTTTTAAAAAAAAAGGTTTCTTGAAAAATAATCATAAGAAAAATGAAGAGATACGATCGATAATAATATGCATGTATTGTATAATTTTTAAAAAAAATTGTTTATAAAAATATCTTATACAAATATGGTGAAAGGGATATGAAAAAAAAAAGTATTTTCAATCATGCATGCATTAATTTTACATAATGCATACTTTAATACAAAATATACCAAACAAGAAGAAGAAAAAACAGTTAAAGGTATGTTTTAGTGTATGGTTGGTCTTTCAAATTGAGATAGACATAATAATGATATATAAAGAAAATTGAGCATGAATATTACTTACCCTTTGGGTTGCCATTTTATTTAATATAAAAGAGCTAATTAAAGAGGTCTCTATATCAAATTTGATTTGTTTGTCTCAAAGATATGGAAATTAATTATTACTACCATTGGCTCCTCCAATTAATTATATCTATGAAAGTTGCAAGTGTCTCCTTTTAACTTTCGTTTAGTGAGTTTTTAACTTGGGAGGGCTCACCTCCATAGTATTATTCCCTCCACTAGTATTCTAGGGAAAACTTTTAGAGGTATACCAACTCATACTTGTATGATGGTGTTTTTATATTAATTTTAATGTGTTATATGAGACCTACAATGCCAATTTAACTTTTCCTCAAACATTTTTTTCTCTTCCATTATTGTTTCATTTTCTATCTTTTCGGTAGTATTTATTTTGAAACCAATTTTATTGCTATCTCATTTTCACTTTTGCTTATCATAGAAATAAAATTTTCTTTTCTCTTATATAATTTGTCAAATAAAAAATATATATTATTTTAAATATTATTTTATCACTAAATAAATACATAAAATATTAATATTCAAACTTATTATTTTAAACCATAAATAATAAGACTAATTTAATAAAATAAGCCTCTAATAAAAGGCAAGTGAATTTATGTATAAAATAAAATAATGGAACACATACTATTAAATTATATATTATTGGCATAGAAAATATGATTATTATTATTATTATTATTATTGTTATTATTATTATTATTATTTGACCATAAATTCTAAATAAATATTTTTAGTTGCAATTTATGGAGTTGACATTAAAGATGAAATTGTGTTGGTCATATATTTTGTAATGAATGTTTAAAATGATGTTCCTTTTTTAGTGTACTTAGATACAATTTTAAAAGTGAACAATGAATTTTAAAATAGATTATTAGATGTTCAAGTTTTTTAATATAACTTCGAATATATAAAAAAAATCTATTTCAAATTTTAATGGCCAAACATTGATTTTAAAAAATAAATAAAAATATTATTACGAAAAAAGTGAATATTTTTTATGTTGGAATGAATCCTAAAACTAGAAGTTGAAAAATATAGATATAAATATGATTTATTTTAAATTACGATAAATGAAAACAAAGAAACGAAAAGGATTTTCATAGACAATTTTCAAAATAATAATAATAATAATAATAATAATAATATTAATAATAATAATAATGATAGTAATGATCGTAACAACCATATTTTCTATGCCAATAATATATAATTTAATAATATATGTTCCACTATTTAATTTATATATAAATTTACTTGCATTTTATTAGAGGTTTATTTTATTAAATTACCCGTTAGGTTTTAAAATATTAAGTTTGAATATTAATATCTTATGCATTTATTTAGTAATAAATAATATTAAAAAATAATATATATTTTTTATTTGATAAAATATATAAGAGAAAATAAAAAAAATTATGGTAAGCAAAAATAAAAATAATATAGTAATAAAATTGATTTCAAAATAGATACTTGCAAGAAGATAGAAAATGAAACAAAACATGAAAGAGATGTAGCGTGGACCCCATAATGCACATTTTAATATTTTACTAATATATTTAATGGAATGTAGCGTGGATCCCATATTTTTCAATCAAAACTTATATTCTCTCGCGTTTGATTTCTTTAGCAAATTTAAAGGACAAATTGCTACCACAATTCCATGTGTTAAAATGCTCGAGTGAATCCTCATACAATTATGATTGGTTGTACCTCGCTCAAAATAAAAAATTTCTTATTCTAGACATATAAGAACAATAACAATAATAACATATTAAATGTAAATTGACAGGTGAGATTTGAAAAGATGGATATATACGGATTGTATTTTTATTTTTATGAAATAAATAAATTATTGTGAGAGATTATCGACCTAAGAAAAATATTTTTCAGGACATGATTTGAAAAAAATGCGACAGTAAAATTCATGATGAAAATATTGGGGAAAAAATTAGCTAATAAAAATTATTAGAAATAACCAAAAAAAGTGTAGAAACAAAATCGTAGAACAATATAACTCTAGCATAAAACCAATAATACTAGCGAGGAAACATATATATATATAGAGAAAAGACATAAAGTCACCATTGAAATTGTTTTGGTGTTTCAAAAATATACTTTAACTTTGTTATCGTTCTATTTCAAAAATACACTTTAACTTTGTCACCGTCCTGTTATCCACTAAACAATTTTAAACATTTATTATTATATTATTTTTCATTCACCTGACATAAAGAGTGATGTGCACTCTCTCAAAAAGAGTGGGCAACCTAAAATAACAATATAATTTTATTTTAATAAGCATTTTTTTGTAAAATATATTTTCTTATTTTTTTATTATTTTAACTTTTTTTTCCTTTTTTGAAATCCGGAATAAATTCAGTGGTGAGTTCTTATGTTTTTTCTCATATATATATATATATATATATATATATATATATATATATATATATATATATATTAACAAGGAAGAGAGAATTATGCACGACTACTTACTTAATAAAATTCATGTGTTCATATATAGGTTTATGTCCTCGATGAGTTGAAGATCATGTCTAATCATATCTCCCTAATTCTTCTTCGATCTACATCTACCTCTCTGCAAATCTATCATTGTATACCTCTCGCATCTCCTTACTGGGACATATTTGTTTTTCACATTTCGGAACTATCTCAGTCCACTACCCGAATTTTATCCACAGTACACTATCATTTTACCCAATATATCTTCATTCTTAATCTTGACTCTTCTAGTATGTCCATACATCCATTTAAGCATCATATTTATGATAGAGAAAAGACATTAAGTGACACCTAAGTTTATCCAGAATTTTCAAAAAGACACTTTAACTATGCGTACATTCTATTACCTCATTGAACACTTTTGAACTGATATTATTACATCATTTTTTCTTTCTTCTTCAAAAATTCATTGTTATCTCCATTGAAGCTTCTCACTTTTACTGCTATTAGTTTTACTCTCTTTAATTTTAAAACTTCATCTAAATATTTTTTTACATTTCGAACAACTTGATAAACCCATTAGATTTCAAGATGATTAGGAGGTAACATAAAAAAAATCAATTTCAATCAAGTTTTTTCAATTTTTGGAGAATTTATTCATTCTTTTAAAATTTTCATCTATAATTTTGAAATTATATCAAAAGTTGTTTTGATGATACCTTCAAAATTTTAAATTTTCTTAGAAAAATAATGATTTTGTTATCAATAATTCAATAAAGTTTAGAAAATAGTATGATTTTTTAATTATCATTGAAATAAAGAATTTGATTGGAGATGAAGAAGAAAAAGAAAAGAAAAAAAGGGAGAGGGATTCAATTTTGACGTGGGGGTGGGGTGGGAGGTGAAGAAAAAAATAAAATGGAGGATTAACTTGAAAGTATGGGTGGCCACGGAACCGGTAGGTCCCGGTTACCGGTCCGGTTCCGTTCTGATCCATCCCGGTAAAGAGCGGTAAGAGCCGGTTTCGGGACAGTTAACGGGACGAAAACCGAAATTTACCGGTTAGTCCCGGTTTCGGTTCATCCTGGTCTGGTTCGAATTTTTATTTTTTTTATAAAAAAAAAATCTGCTCGTTTGGAGCCGTTGAGCAACGGCTAGTGGGGCCCCACAACGGCTCTTTCCCCATTTTTTCAGCCAATTAAACACCCTACCCCCCCCACACACACACACACACACAACTTTTTTAATACCTCAATGTTTTAAAAATTACACTTTAACCCTTTTTTCACCTATAAATACCTCTTAACTTTCATTTTATCAATCACAAATTCACAAAATCTCTTATATTCTCTCAACTCTCAACTCTCTACTTCTCTAATATCTAATCTCTTAAAATTGTTGAAATTTCGATTTTGGTCTTTGAAAATTGGATTTGGAGCTTCAAAATTTAACTTTCCACTTTCCACTTTCGGCTTTCGGTGGTCATAAACGTCTACTTTTTTAAGTAGACGTTCGGTACATTCGTTCCAACTTCCAACTTATAATTTACATATTATTTATATTGCAATAATTAATTATTTATTTTGTGATTAATTATTTGTTTGCATTACATTTTTCGTATTATATATAATCTACTCACGTTTAATTTTTTAATATGGATTCCGGTAAAAATGTTGTTAACAAAGAAAAAAGTAAAAAAAATGCAATTGAGCATGTTCAAAATGTGTTTAACTTTACATCCTCCGATAATCCAAAAACCGATAGTTCTTCTAGATCTAAAACAAAAAAATCTACTATAGTAAGAATGAATACAGAGGATTATACACATGTTAATTATACTGTTTTTAATATTTATAGTAACTCTGGATTAGATCCTTATCATGAACATTTATAACATCGATTTGGTAATTTTAATGAGAATTTGCCCCGAGATGATGATAATGATGATTATATTGATACGCTACTTTTGATGATGATGATGATGAAACTGAGCCACCTACGGCTACTAGTACTCCCAGTCGCGTTCATAGTCCCGCTCTCTTTCGTTGTCCTGCCCCCGTTTCTTCCGTACATCCTAGGCCTAAGGTAGAACATGCTAAAAAATCGATTGTGTGGAAATTTAGGACACAAAATGAAGATAAAACACAAGTTATTTGTAATAAATGTAAACATAGATTAAATCATAAAAGTGTTGGTAAATTCGGTGGGACGGGACATTTGAGTAACCATTTAATGTCTTGTTGTAAAAATAAATTTTTGCATGCTAAAGCGGTAGCCGAAGCTAAAAAGAACGGTACCCCCCTTCCCGAAAATATAGGAGTATGTGGATCTAACATGGTACAAACACAATTAAATCTTTCTAATGTTTCTGGCTCTAGTTTACCATGTTCATATAGTAAAGAAAAAGATCTTGAAGAACTAGCTAAAATGATAGTTGTTATGGGTTTGCCATTTAGTTTTGCTTAAAATCTCGATTTTATACATTATATTCAAATTGTATATAATCCACATTTTAAAGATTTTGCTAGAATTACAATAAAAAGGGTTGTATTTGATTATCAAGCACAACATTTTCAATATCTTCGTTGTTTATTTTATTATAATAATTATAAAATAGCAATTACTTCTGATATGGGTCGTAGTATAAATGGTAATATTATTTGACTGTTACTGCACATTGGATTGATGAAAATTGGATTATGCAAAAAAGAATTTTAGGTTATAAATATTTTCAGATGCAAAAAAACGATGTTATATAGCTCAAACTATTTTAGATATTTTAGAAAGCTATGAAATATGTGATAAAATAAGTAGTATAACCTTAGATAATGCTTCAAATAATAATGTTGTTGTTCAATTGTTAAAACCTTCTCCTTGCCCTATTTATGGTGATGATTATCATATTAGGTGTGCTGCACACATATATAATTTGATTGTTAGAGATGGTATACAAATGTATGATAACGGATGCACAAAAGTTGAAAATGCATGTCATTTTATATTTAAATGTCAAGTTAAATCTAGACGTAGAGATTTTCAAAATCGTTGTTTTGAATATAATCTTCCACCTAGAAAAATTCCAAAAACAGTATCTACTAGATGGAATTCTTTATATGAAATGCTTATAGTCACTTATGAATATAGAAAACCGTTACAAATGATTTGGAATGCTCATAATTCAGATATGTCATATAGACTCGATGATAGTGATTGGCGTGACATACATGAACTTATAGATTTTCTAAAAGTTTTTTACTTAACTACTAAAAGAATATCTGCACTTTATTATCCATCTATTTGCACTTTTTTACCTGATATTTGTATGATTTCTTCTAAATTTTATAAATTTAAAATTAAACCAAGATTTGAAGAAACTATTAATAAAATGATTGTAAAATTTAAAAAAATATTTTATTCCTATTCCTCAAATTTATTTAACCGATTGTTTGTTAAACCCTCATTACAAAGATATAGATGCATCTAAGATGGTTGATAAAATATATTTCAACATAGATATTGATAGTGAAAACGATGAAATTCCTAGTTGTCAACAAGTTAAAGATAGCATTAAAATTGAAGCTAGAAAATTGTATGAATTATATAATCTCTAATATAAATTTATCAAGTGATCAAGAACCTGAAAGTTCTAGGAGTAGACTTAATGAAGATAGTATTGATGATTATTTAGATTCTTATCTTGAACTTTCTCACAAAAATAGAAATAATTTTGATGCATATGTTAATCAAAATACAGAAAAAACTGACGATGTCCTAGCATGGTGGAGAAATCGCGGCAAAGGTTTTTCAAAACTTCAACCGATGGCTCGAGACTTATTAGCTATTCAAGCATCTTCGGTGGCTTCAGAAGGCGTTTTTAGTGCGGCAAGGTTTCAAATTGGGGAGCATAGGCATTCACTAGTAGCAGATAGCTTGGAAATATCGGTATTGTTTAGAAATTGAATTAATGCCGAAATAAGAAATTTGGGTCGTGAACCACTACCGACCAAATTTCGAAATGACGTTGATGAAATCATGCAAGATTATAGTGACGACGGGATTGAAGCATTGGAAGATTTATCTATTCAACCAATTCCCGATCATGTTACTATAGAAATGTTAAATGATTTAAGAAAGGATCTTTATCGTAGCACCGACTATTAGTAAGAGTATGATAAATCGAAATTTAATTCAAACAGAACCCTTCCTAGAAGATGGCTGTGTAGATTAGATTTTTTAATACTCTACTAATATTTTTGTTGATGAAATTATAATATTAAATAAATATTAATAAAAGTCTAGGCTTCGCCTTAATTTTTTTTATTATTGTTGTATCAGAATTTAATTTTTATTATTGTGAATTTTAAATTTTATAACTTTTAAAGTTTGAATTTTAAATTTTATAACTTTTAAAGTTTGAATTTCAAACTTTCAAACTTTTAAACTTTGAATTATAAATTTTATAACTTTAAACTTTGAATTTTAAAAGTTTATAAGTTATAACTTTTAAAGTTTGAATTTTAAATTTTATAACTTTTAAAGTTTGAATTTTAAATTTTCAAACTTTAAAAGTTTGAATTTTAAATTTTCAAACTTTTAAAGTTTGAAATTTAAATTTTATAACTTTTAAAGTTTGAAATTTAAATTTTATAACTTTTAAAGTTTGAATTTTAAATTTTATAAGTTATAACTTTTAATGTTTGAATTTTAAAAGTTTATAACTTTTAAAGTTTGAAGGAAAAAAAGACAAATATATCTCCGAACTATCGTAAATGTTACGCAAATACTCTCCGTCATACTTTTGGGACATTGGTGCCCTTACCGTCCAAAAACTAGAACACATATGTCGTTTATACTAACGGACATACACGTGTCATAATCTTATCCATCGATCCGATATTTATCCACGGATAAGATATCGACGGATAAGATTGTGTCACGTGTCCCTATTTATTCTTTTGTTAGAGTGATGGGCATAAATGCTCAAGTTTTTGGACGGCAGGGGCATCAATATCCCAAAAATATGACGGAGGATATCTGCATATCATTTAAGATAATTCAGGGGTATATTTATCCTTTTTCCCATGTTTGAATTATAAATTTTATAACTTTTAAAATTTAAATTTTAAATTTTATAACTTTTAAAGTTTAAAATTTTTATTTTATAACTTTAAAAGTGATATATTATTAATTTTAAATTTATAATTATTATAATATAAATTATATTCAATTTTTAAAATTAATTTTTTAAGTTTTAATTGATTTTATTTAATTTTTTCAAAAAAAAAATGCCCAGTCCCGGAAACCGGTCCAGTCCGATCCGATTTGGTACTGGTTCCCTGGCGAACCGGGACGGGTATAGCATAAAAATTCCAGATCTACCGGTACCAGTCCGGTCGGATTCCGGTACGTTCCGGCTGGAGGATCCCGGTTCCGTGCCGGTTTCGATAACTATCGGTCCGGCAGTTCGGGACCCGGTATCGTCGCCACCCTTACTTGAAAGTAGTGGGGTGTTGGTGGAAGATAAAGTGGAACTTAAAATGAAATCAAAGCGAGCTTCAGACTCACCCACCCAACTATAATACGATATGTCATTACTCACTCGCCTTGTTATTAATCTTAAATGTATACTAATTGGATACAACATTAACTTGTTTTAGACTGACTAACTTATCTGAAACCTCAATTGCATGTTGGTTTTTTTAATTCTTCAATGGGATATCAGTTGGATACCAAATTTATATCAATTGAAAATAAAATTAACTTGTTTTAGACTTGACTAATTTAGTTGAAATTTCAAGTTGTGTGTTGTTTTTCAATCTTATCAGTTCGATACCAAATGTATATCAATTAGGTACAAAGTTAACTAGTTTTAGGTTAACTAATTTAGTTGAAATCTCAGCTACATGTTTTTTCAACTGGATATCAGTTAGATACCAAATGTATACCAATTGGGTAAAATATCAACTAGTTTTAGATTGGCTAATTCAGTTGAAGTCTCAATTACATGTTGTTTATTCAAATTATCTAATAGGATAAAATCAAATGTATAAAAATTGGATATAACATTAACAACCTTTAGGTTGGCTATTTCGATTGAAATCTTACATATATTTTTTACAATTTTATCATTGCGACATCGGATACCAAATGTCAATTGCATGCCAGCATTATCTCGTTTTTTACTATACATTTGAAAAACACTAAATACACAAATGATTAAATTATTATTTTTTCAACAGGGTAATTTGAACATGTCTTCTCGTTGCGTTCCTCCAGACGACAGGTACTACATGTAACCTTAGACCTCTTGAATTTCACATCAGCAAATTCTTTTCAGCGTTCAAGTTATGGTCTCCCTTCAGTTCTAGGCGGCAATAATATGCTTCAACACTTTTTTAATTGCATATTTTTATTCATCATAAGTTATTGTATCGGTATTACAGGATACGAAAATACAAATAACTTGTATACATGTTATTTTGAATTTCATGTCATTTTTATGCATATTTTCTATACCTATTTCATGTCAAAAGTAAATCAATAATTCATACCAGATTCATGTCAAAAAGAATACAAGATCATAAAATTTATAACAAGTACTTCTCTTTTATTAATTAAATAAACAGTGTACCAATTTCATCCAACTATTATGCACAATTACATACCAATATAATTCCAAAAATGAAAATCAAATTATACTAGATTTGTGCCATAAAAATTATAAATTTCTATACAAATTTGATCTTACTATCATACCAATTTTATATAAAATTTACTTCAATTTTATACTAGAGTCATACCAAAAATCAATAGTGGTTCATACAAAAAATGAACAAATTTAGTAGTTGACATTTATAATCAGTGTTTATCCACAAATTAATCAGTAAAAATATTATACAAAATTTATATTTCATCAGTATTCATTCACAAAATTCATAGTATTTTCTAGTAACCTTTTACCATATCAATTTTTTAGCATTTTATTTGTATACAATTAGAAAATATTCATTTAGAAATTCATTGCATTCTCACTGAATAGAAAAAAAATACACAATATTATCAATATAGCCAATTCAAAAATAAGTTCTAGATCATCACATCGACCATCATGCTTTAGTAGTATTGTTAAGAAAACCTTTCATGACAATATGAACTAAAATAAATTCTTGATAGATCAAAATGTAGATGAAGAATAAAGAATATTGAGAAGATACAAAAATTTACGAATACTGTAAAAAAAGACTTTTTGAAAGATAATAAACAAGGGAAAGAAAACGTCATTATAGCTAAAAAAGAAAAACAAATATAATTTTTGTTATGTCTCTCCTAATTTTATGCCTCCTATTAATAATTAATTACTGTTAGAATCTGTGCGTCCACTATCAGTCAATGGACCAGGTCCCTTGACTCACTCAAAATATGAACAACTGTAAATAAAGGCAGAATATCAACACCAGCAGTTTACGTGGAAACCTCCTTGCTCAAGGGAGTAAAACCACGACCTGTCTCACAGGATTTCCAAAACCGTTTCACTAGTCTTCACAAGCAAAAGTAAACCGATTACACAAAATGTGAGAAAAAGTTTTTAATCTCACAGACAAGCAATAGCTCTATTGCTTGATGAGCCTAAGTAGATGTTACTCTACCCACTAAGCTATCACTCTAGACAACTTAGGATTTTCTAAGCAATCTCAAAGACTGCCCACTAAATCACTAACCTACTAATGATTTAGAATTTCAGATCAAACAACTATCTGATTCCTTTATAAATGGAGGAACAGATTTACAATTTACGCGCAGAAGAAATAATCCTAAGACAACTAAGCTTCCAGCTCTTTCAGATTTGAGTTGATCTTGAGGATGTTTCTTCACTCCTTTTGTAAGCCTTTGCAAGAGTTCTTGAAATCTTTTTCAAGTTGCAAAAACTAATTGTGAATATAGGGATGTTTTATTTATGTAGAAAGGTCACAAAACGTAAAACAATCCCATTGGCTGAGGTTTCTGCCGCGTCTGCCACTTCTGCCACTGTTGGAGACTGTGCACCAACTTTTTGTACTTTCTCCAGCTGGCAGCCAAAAAGCATATTGAGCCAAGAACCAGGTCCCTTCATAAGGTCCCTGAGTTTGTCAAATCATCAAAACTACAAATAACATTTTCCCTCTTTTTGATGATGACAAACAATACACCAGTGTCTACATGTTCTTCCATGTTTCCTTCCCTCTGCCGATAAAGACCTTACAGTTGCATATACATTTGCACAATGAATCTGATCTCTTCACAAGGTCTATGAGTTTGTCAAATCATCAAAACTTCAAATAACATTTTCCCCCTTTTTGATGATGACAAACAATACACCAGTGTCTACATGTTCTTCCATGTTTCCTTCCTCCTGTCGATAAAGACCTGACAGTTGCATATACATTTACACAAAGAATCTGGTCTCTTTCACAAGGTCTATGAGTTTGTCAAATCATCAAAACTTCAAATAATATTTTCCCCCTTTTTGATGATGACAAACCATACACCAATGTATGCATTTCTTCCCCCTGTCGAGTAGACACACTCCTTAGTTTCCTACACCATGCACCAGGTACCTTTACAAGGTCCCTGTGGTTTTGTCAAATCATCAAAACTTCAAGCAACATTTTCCACCTTTTTTATGATGACAAACCATACATCAGACTTCAAGACAGGATCACAAGATATTGCAAAGTTTATTGTTCCCCCTGAATCAGTTATCTATATACCTGCAGTGAACAAGAAAATTCACAAGAACCATAAACCAAGCCCAGAAATAATATTTCCTGTTTCCCTTGAATTACTTCTCCCATCCCTGAAGTACAACATTCTTGCATAAAGTACATCTCCCATTCTTACATAAAAATTCCCCCTTTTGTCATCATTAAAAAGAGACAGAGTAAACCAATGTTATCAATAATGCAATCAAGTAAGATCATAGCCTTTTAGCAATCAGACATAAAGGAGTACAAAGTACGATAAACAATTTGCCAGAACAAAACAGGAATAGGATTAATAGCAGTTCAGAGGCATCATTAAATACATTAAAATTAAAATAGAGTACAACAGACTGAGTAGATAAGCCATATACAAGAACCATAAACGAGAAGAAGATTGAAAAAACGACTATGAAGGAGGAGGCTGATGAGAAAGGGACTGAATGATAAGAGTAAGTCGAGCATTAGCATCATCATTGTCTTTTATTGCTTTCTCTTGTAAAGCAACAATTTTGGCCCTCAGCTCTGCATTTTCTTGCTTCAGCTCTTGAATAACCGAGGTACCAGGTCCCATAGTATGTGCCTTAAGTAGTTCTACCTTAAGAATAGCAATTTCAGCATCTCTACTACTCAACCTCATAGTCAATTCTTCCAACTCATGCTTCAATTGATCCTGGTTCTCCACAAGTTGAGCCACTTTGCTCTTGGGATTTGCTTTTCCTTCTATGCACTCACATTCAACCAGAGTTGACTCTGAGAAGGTTTGCTTCACTGTACCAACTTTTCCAACACCAAGAGGAATATTAAAGTGTTTGAATACTTTAGTTAAAAAGTATCCATAACCCATACCATGCCTTCCCTTTCTCTCGATAACAATTTTGTACATGTGTTCAAGCATAAGACCTGGAAGATCCAGAGGTTCAAATTTGCACAACAGCTCCATGACAAATAGATCAGCCGAAGTTGCTGAAGTTCTCTTTTCAGTTCTTGGAAGGAGAATTTTGTTAACAAACTCAAAAACCAACTGGAATTCACTCTTCATCAGTTTCTTAAATAACCCTGCACACCTGGTAGTTGGGAGTTTAGAGCAAGTCGTGACAAATTCCACCGAACAATTTTTTTCAACCACAGACCTGATACCTCCTCGAGGTACTCCAAGAATCTTTCCCAACAAATCTTCATCAAGATGAACAAGTATGTTTTTCACTCTGGTATTTATACTGCCGTCTTCTTCAAAAGTAATATTGTAGTAAAATTCACGGACCTCTTCCTCATGAAGGACAGAAGACTTAAAATCGAATAAATGCATCCATGATTGAATTTCTACAATATCATGAAGAAAGTCCATACCTGGCTGATGAACAATATTCATGTTGAATACCCTTCCAGCCAAAACAGATTGTTTACTCAAGTTATCAACAATTTCGTGTTTGTTGATGACATCTTCATCAACGTGCACTTCAGGACCAGGTTCCTGCTCAGACTTTTCAGTTTTTGTTGCAGAATTCTTTCTCTTCCTTTTTCCTTTCACTACCGTCTTTGTGGATTCTGTAGTGTTGGACTTCTTTTGGAAATTTTGTTTCACTTTTCTTGAACTTTTCTTACAAGATCCCCCATCAGACTCTTCCTCAGAAACTTCCACCACATCAGTCGAAGGCATTTGGAATTTTGACACTTTGAAGGTTCTTTCACTTTGATTTCTGGCTGTAGATTTGGCACTGGCTTTCATAGCATCGACTAGCATTTTCTTAGAGTCAGATCTAGTAACTGGCCGTCGTTTAGGTTTACCCTCTACAACCTTTTCTTTCCCTTTTTAGAGACATTTTCCTTTCTCTTCTGCAGTGACCACTGAATAGGACGATTAACATCTTCTTCATCAGAAGAATCAGACGAAGGGTATCTCCCAAAATCCGGAGTTTTATCAAAAATAGGTTGTGTGTCTCTGATATCGTCATTCATGGGGTTTTCACATTCCTCCAATCTTGCTTCTTCTCTCATTATTGTGAGGCTCTCAATGACCAGTCCTTCACTAGCAGCCAAGATATTGGACTCAGATGTTTTACTCTCTGGTAAGTCACCCTCAAAAAGGGTATCTGAAAGAATTTCCATAGAAGGACCAGGTACCAGGGGAAGACTAGGACTGTTTAGATCTATAGACTGAATGGGGATGATGGAGTTATCTAAAGGAGGACTGACTTCAGAGGTTGTTGGAACTATTGATTTCGATCCTGAAGAAGATGGGGTATAGAAAGAAACTGGATCGATTTCACTCAAGGATGCAAGCATCTTCCTTGATGAGGATGAGGGTTCCGACATTTTTCTTTTTAACAAAAAAAACAACAGCAAAGAGAAGAGAGAAGATTTGGTATTTTAGGGTTTTTCAGAACAAAGAGAGAGAGTGAAGAGATTTAGAAATGAGAAGGTTGAATATAAAGAGGAGAAGCGGTGCTAGGTCCCTTGATTTGACGTGTCGCTTGGAGTTTCAAGCGATGGGACTAACGGTCAGAATGACGAAAGACTGGCACGTGGCAATATCAACGGTCTATTTAGACTAGTTTAAAATTAATGTAAAGAAAGCTAACCTTAGGAGAGACCAGGTCCCATACTGCAATTTAAGCACCATTCCTGAATGGTTCTGACAATGTTTTTGCTTTTGCCTATCATTTATGAATGTATACCTGCAATAGGTACAACATTGATCTTGTTTACATCCCTACTCTATTCAAATAGGGAGAAACGTCGCGGTGACTCAAAAAATAATTAATTGATTCAATTTTGAAAGAGTTTTAAAAATAAACGAGTTTTTTTTTAAAAAAAGAGTCGCCACCTAATTTTAGGAAAAAACTAGAAAACCATTAAGTGATCTACGAAACCAATTTGATTCTAGGTAAGGGGTTCAAGTTATTCCGAAGGGAAGGGGTTAGGCACCCTTCGAAATCCACAAGTGTGGGTCCCGGCTGAATTCATTTTTTTTCAAATTGAGGAAAAAATAAAATAATATACAAATATAATAAACATGCAATATACACAAATAATAAAATAAGAAAATATAAGAAACGGCCTAAAGTTTGCCTAACGTAATACATGCAAAATATTGAATAAAGAGTACAATTCGAACTTAATTCAAATAACTTAAATGGGAAGCACCTCTATGTACCTGTAAAGACACTTAGTAAAAGTGTTAGTAATAAATAAAATATGAATAAAAATGAATAAACCAAATAATAGCTTAAAAATCAAAAACCCGTCTTATCAACATGAGAGGCCTAGGAAATCGACGGTAATTTCTTCATCGGCCAATTTAACAAATAAACATATATGAACTTAAATTAGATTTCCGTCTTTTAAAATGGAAAGGCCTCTAAACCCGACGGATAGATTTTTCATTGGCTAATTTTATTTGTTTCTTAACAATTAAATAAAATTAACAAGTAACCAAATGTCTCTAAAACAATCCAAGACAAAAACTACAACTTAGAAATAATAACAATTATTGAAGGAAATAACCTTATAATGTGACATTTCATGTCAGACCCCTCAAAAGAATTCAAATAGTTGGTCAAATTAACATGAACAATAAAGACAACTAACATTATTGACAATGACAAATTAAATATATAAAAACGCTAGAAGAAATAAATAAAATAAACAAATATATTTTGACCATCAAACTAATCAACAAAGGAATATAATGTCATTAAATTTACAGCTCAATAATAATAATGGTAATATATCAAAATAATAAAAGTGAATCGACCTTGTAACAACAAAACAGATGGACATCATTATTAACTAAAATTGCTTTAAAATGAACAACATTATTATTCACTGCAAGGAATAAATAATAAAATAAATAATTAATAATAATAACTAAGCATATTCACCAACTAAATATATCCGGATCAATTGAAGACAATAACAATAAATGAAAAAAATAGAATAAATCTAAACAATAACAAACATTAAAACTTGAACTAAAAATTTCCGTCTTTTAATATTACGTAGGCCTCCAAAACCGACGGAGAGTTTTGTCATTGACCAATTTTAATCAATGAATTCAAATAACACGGTATAAAAACAACATAACAAAGCAACATTTAAAGACCATGGACAATGGCAATATAGAAATGACAACCAACAAACAAAGATATATAAGAAATAATATAAAGAATATCCAACTATATATATCAATACAACAAGTTAGCCAAAACTCACAAAATAATTGCGTAAACACTAGTTCAAAGCAAGTCTTAGCAAAAATAGAAACTAATCTATAAAACGAATTTGATAGTTAATACACATAAAATAGAAACAAAGAGGGGCTAGGTGATTTGTGCTACAGCCAACAAGAAAACTTTAATATATACACTATCCAATTAACATTATAACTAATACAATGATAGTAAAAAAAATGAAGACTAAATATATATGGATATATTCACAAATATAAATAAAAAATATGTAAAAGGAAAATGGTAACAGTGAAGTAGGGGACAAGAATCTAAATAGCACCATCACAATTTTGATAATTATAAGCAAAGAAGTTTGGCAAAGAAATGAGTAACCATAACAAAATCGATTATAACCTTGACAACATTAAGCTTAACAAAGGCAATATCAACAATAATTATAACAACGAACAATAATACTTATTACTAAAGAAAATATACAAAATCAACCAGTAAATCATCCAAAATGAAGTACAAAAGATCAAAGTTAACATTCTAAACAAACAAGAATAACAAATAAAAATAAAACAAGAAAAGACCAATAATAAAACTTAATGAATAAAAATTACTTAACAGACAAAGTATAGACCCAAATATTACTTAAACATTAAGAATGTGAGAGTGCTCACCGGAGATAAGTTTGCCGGCCTAAATTCAAAATGGAGTCACTGTCGGAACTTGGAGCTTTGCTCCAATTTGATGTGGGTCTGGTTCGCTAATGGAGTTCCGTTTGGATATGGTTGTGTTCGCCGGGGTGGAGCTTAGAGGTTGCTAATTGATGGAGTTCAGTGAGTTCGAAACATCGCCGTAATATCTGTGGAAGACTACAAAAGAAAAAAAATCGAAAGGGGAAGAGGGAAAAGGACTGGCCGTCGACGATTTGTTTGTTATTGTTCGCCTGAGCTTTGAGCTCGTGGCGGCTTTGCTTCTCATGGGTCATTTTCTGTGTTGTTAGAGGAAGGAGAAGAGGGGAAAAATAAGGGTGGTGGCGGCTAGTATTGGGGAAGAGAAAAAGATTAGGGTTAGCATTAATAAGAAAACTCAAAATGGGCTCAAATGATGGGCTTAGCATTGTGGCCAAAATTATCTCAATAGAATCCCTAAATTTTTCTGTTTTGACTAAATTTTAGACTGTTCAAAATTCAACATAAATATTAACAAAATATAACAAATAAATAAATTTTAAAATAATATAATGAACGTAACTAATGACATGCGAAATGCAAATTTTAAAAATTAACTAACAAAAAATTCTAAATTTTGATAAATAAAGATAGTTATCGATAAACTTATTTAAATTTAAAAAAAATTATTCTAATCTATTAAATAAATAAAACTTCAAAATTACGAATTTTTAAAATGTTAGGCCAAAATTGGGTGTCAACAGATCTTACAAGACATATTATTATTAATAGAAAGGATACCTGCACTACAGATTTCTGCCACCAAGGAAATTCATGCTTGAATAATTTTGGGATTACTTCAAGTTCATCATACCAAACTTCAACCTGTTGCTCTCAGACTGATCTTTTCTTAGAGCCTTGGTAAAGATGTCTGCAATTTGCTTCTCTGTTGGGCAATAAGTTAGCACAAAATTCCCTTTTTCAACATTATCTCTTAGAAAGTTAGCACAGGATTCTTTCCCATACTGATAGCACTTGTATTTAGCACACATAAAAGGAATGGTGTTGATGAGGACTCCAAAATTCCCAAGCTATTGCTCTATCCGAAGAAGTTGGGCAATCTGGAGGCAGCAGCTACACACTCATCCTCAGCTGCAGGATAAAACAGGACCAGGTCCCCTGTTTTCTTTAGATACTCAGGATTCTCTTAGCTGCCTTTAGAGGAGATTCCCTGGGACATGTTCGGAACTGTGCATACAGTCCCACGCTGAATACCATGTCCGACCTGATTGCATATGAAGGTTCTTTAACAGCTCATTTGTATGCTTCCCTTGACAGATTAAGATGCCACTGGAGGTTTGCTTAATCTTGCTTCTTTCAAGCTGATGTAGTGCTTCTTGCATTGAGTTAATCCAGTCTGCATCACACAATGCCTCTTTTACATTCTTAGGCTCAATTGATGAGATAAAAGCTGAAAATACAACTAGATTTCTTATTTTTGATTCTAGTATGGATTCCAGAATTAAGAGGTGAAATGAGATCATCAAGCTGAACTGTGTTTCCATGCTGGCCTTGATGTCAACGGATGCAACTGATCATTGTTCTACTCTTCAAATGAACACATGTTTCAGTATTACTTCTTTCACTTTGCTTTGAACTTTTAGAGGTCCACACAGATCCCTGTGCAGCAGCTCTAATACTCTTGACGAGGTCACTTTCTTCTTTGACTTGAAGGAAATTCTGATCTGTTTTCCTTTTACACACACTTCACACATTTTATTTTCACAAAATCTCAGTTTTGGCAGACCTAGTACCAGGTCCTTAGGAACCAGTTTAATCAATAAAAATGAGCTCACGTGACCTAGTCTCCGATGCTACAGATTAGCATTTTCATTCTGAGCACTTAGACATGTTATATCATCTCCATGAGATGTTTCTAAGTTTGCCAAATACATGCTTTTACATCTTTCAGTAGTGAGAAACACCTTCTTTGTAGTTAAAATAACCACAGTACACTTCTCAGATGTAAACTTTTCTTCATTTCTCTTGACACAGATTTGAGACATACTCAGAAAACTGTACTTCAAAGCAC
Source organism: Solanum sitiens (assembly GCA_016801875.1). Taxonomy (NCBI): domain Eukaryota; kingdom Viridiplantae; phylum Streptophyta; class Magnoliopsida; order Solanales; family Solanaceae; genus Solanum; species Solanum sitiens. The sequence goes on along the minus strand of JABWTJ010000507.1, from coordinate 272,500 downwards.
TAATACGATACACATTATCAATGGATTCTTGAAGCGTTTTTCAACTTTACCAACACTTTTTTAAAAAAAAACTTTTTTTTTAAAAAAAGAGACACCTCCACCTTGAAGTGCCTTGAGCGAGAGGAAGTTTTTTGTATCTCAGTCATATGTTTGGAGCATCCACTATCCATGTACCAACATTTGACTGCTACTCCTCTCACTCACCTGCAGCAAGAATTACTTAGTAGACTTGGGAACCCATTTCAATTTGAGTTCCCAGAAGGCAGATAAAGAAGTAATCAAGGTGTTTCTCGCCCAGTGAGGTAAATTTAAACTCTTTTTGATCAAGGGTTTTTGAAAAGGACCAGGTCCCCCTTTTGAACTCCTTTTCTTTTCTGTGAAGTTTGAGAATCTTTCATGCGACTCTCTCCAGGCTGTACATTCACTTTTTAAGTGCCCATTTCTACCACAGTGAACACAAAGCAAGTTATCTGAAACAAAGACATATTTGCTGTGAGGATTGAAAGGAGGAGTAATATTCAAACTTCCCAGACCCCTTTTGTTGTAGTTGCTTTGATTTGTCACATTTGAAAGCAACTTAGAAGATTTTGTCCATTTAAGGGAATTTGCAAGGTCATCCTTAAGTTTGACAATATCTTTCTCTAAGCTTTTGTTCTTTTCCAAGGTGAAAACAAGGTCAATCTCTGAGTTTTTCAGTTTTTCTTCCAGCTCAACATGTAGACTGGCAGACTTTTCTTTCATTTTTTCAGACTTCTCATTCATCAGATACAATTGATTTTTGAGTTCTAGTTTTTCAGATTCTAGAACAATCATTTTGCATTCAATTTGACCCATTTTCTCACCAATTTTATCTCTGTTTTCACTTAGACTTTCAAATTCAGCATTCATGAAGTCTCTTTCAGAAGTTAATTCAATCACAGAATCAATCATCACATTTGCTAATTTTTTCAGTCTTTTAAAAGAATAAGTATTCAGATTTTGCTTAATATCAAGAAGTGTTACCTGATCCTCAGCATCTTCATCATCTGACTGAGCTATTACAGCAAACATTTCATCGAATATATTATTGTCATCATGAATTGCCACCATTGATGCATTATTGGGTTCATCAAGATCTTCTGACTCACTGGAAGAGTCTCCCCATGCAGCAAGAGTTTTCTTGACAACATGATCAGCTGCAGCTTTTCGATCACTTTTATCAAGTACCAGGTCCCTGCGTTTTTCTTTGTCACCTCTTGGTCTTTGACAGTCCTTGTTTTTAGTTTTGAGTAACAGATAATCTCTTATAAAATGTCCAGCCTTTCCACACTTGTGACAGGTATCACTGGCTGTTGCAGCTCTAAGAGAATTTCCTCCCTTTCTGAAATCTTTGTTTTTTCTTACAATCTTTTGAAATCTCCGGGTAAGGTATGCTATATCATCATCTTCACTGGAATCTTCTTTAGGCTTGAGTTTCAGCATTAGAGACTTATCCTTCTTGGTTTTCCACCAGCTATAGAACTGGCTATTGAATCGAGGTGGTCGAGTTGAAGATTGACCTTCTTCTAGATTAAGTGGAGCAGCCATTCTAATGCAGGAACCACTCTCTTGGTGTTAACCAGCTAGAGAGAACCTGCTCTGATACCACTTGTTAGAATCTGTGCGTCCACTATCAGTCAATGGACTAGGTCCCTTGACTCACTCAAAATATGAACAACTGTAAATAAAGGCAGAATATCAACACCAGCAGTTTACGTGGAAACCTCCTTGCTCAAGGGAGTAAAACCACGACCTGTCTCACAGGATTTCCAAAACCGTTTCACTAGTCTTCACAAGCAAAAGTAAACCGGTTACACAAAATGTGAGAAAAAGTTTTTAATCTCACAGACAAGCAATAGCTCTATTGCTTGATGAGCCTAAGTAGATGTTACTCTACCGACTAAGCTATCACTCTAGACAACTTAGGATTTTCTAAGCAATCTCAAAGACTGCCCACTAAATCACTAACCTACTAATGATTTAGAATTTCAGATCAAACAACTATCTGATTCCTTTATAAATGGAGGAACAGATTTACAATTTACGCGCAGAAGAAATAATCCTAAGACAACTAAGCTTCCAGCTCTTTCAGATTTGAGTTGATCTTGAGGATGTTTCTTCACTCCTTTTGTAAGCCTTTGCAAGAGTTCTTGAAATCTTTTTCAAGTTGCAAAAACTAATTGTGAATATAGGGATGTTTTGTTTATGTAGAAAGATCACAAAACGTAAAACAATCCCATTGGCTGAGGTTTCTGCCGCGTCTGCCACTTCTGCCATTGTTGGAGACTGTGCACCAACTTTTTGTACTTTCTCCAGCTGGCAGCCAAAAAGCATATTGAGCCAAAAACCAGGTCCCTTCATAAGGTCCCTGAGTTTGTCAAATCATCAAAACTACAAATAACATTTTCTCTCTTTTTGATGATGACAAACAATACACCAGTGTCTACATGTTCTTCCATGTTTCCTTCCCCCTGTCGATAAAGACCTTACAGTTGCATATACATTTGCACAATGAATCTGATCTCTTCACAAGGTCTATGAGTTTGTCAAATCATCAAAACTTCAAATAACAATTACCATTAAGATTTTCAAATTTTCAGTTACTTACACTTGTGTCTTTAATTGTCTTCTTAAAAACAAATTTGTACGTTTTTTAAAATCCTTTTTCAGTTGATGTAAAATGTTATAACATGTAATTGTTTATTGTTAAAATTTAAAAGATAAAGAATAATATCATAACTTATAATTATTAGTCTTATATATGTTATAAATAAATTTTTCACTATTGGAATTTAGAAAGATACTAATGTAAATAAATGTATACAAATTTATTAATGAATACAGACGAATATATTCAATACAATTATAAACATATATCAATCTATTAAACGAGAATAGAGGTGGCAAACGGTTGGATTGAATTGGATTTGCATGGGTTGAATATTTGAGAAAAAATGGTTTGGATTACAATCCATCCAAATATAATATGGGCAAATATGGATTCAGTCAAATATGGTTTGGACAAAATGGTTCTAACCCATTTAAATAAAGTTGTTTTTCAAAAACATAAATGTACCCCTCCACACATAACCCCCCCCCCCCCCTCACCTTTCACCAACCTACCCCTAAAATACTTTTGTTTTCCAAAAACTAAAAAAATCTGTTTTTTCAAAAAAAAAAAAATCCCCCCTCCCCCGGGCACCCCCCTACCCCTGTCCGCTCCACCAACCTACCCCCTAAAAAAATTTTGTTTTCCAAAAATAAGAAAAATTGTTTTTCATAAAAATTGACCCCCCTCCCTATCTTCCACCAACCTACCCCTAAATTCTTTTTATTTTTCAAAAACAAAAAATATCAGTTTTTGCAAAAAAAAAAAAAAAGATTTACCCCCTCCGTCCGAGTACCTCCTCCCCGCCTTCCACCAAAATCTGTTTTTTAAGTTTTGAATTTCTGAAAAATTAATATTAATTTTTTTATTTTTTAGCACAGTTAAGAATTTTGAGTGAAAGTGAAAATATGTGATCTATATTGATCAAACGGACACCCATATTAAACTCATTTTGACCATATTTGTAGAGACTCTTAAATTAGTTTGAAGCCCATATTTGACCATTTAAAAAGGGATAATTGTAGGAAAAATTAGTAAACTAGTCACAATTCCTAACTTAATTAGTAAAAATATCTACACTTTAAAATATTTATTTAAAATGTCAAAATGTCAATATTTTAAAAATAGTTTGTATCCAAATACTACTATTATTTGTCTTTTCTTTTATTTCTCAAAACAATCCAACATTAAATATATCCACTATCCATTTATACTTCTTCTAGACTTTAATACAATTAAATTTATTTCCATCTTTAAGATTTTTAAATTTTTTTTCTCTTTTACCATTTTCACTATTATTCTCTCTCATGGTTGAAGAAGAACTAATTATTCAACTTCATACCAATTTGTTCAGAACTATCGATTAATTCAAGAAACCTCTCAATACATAAAGGTATTTTCGAAATCATCATTTATTTTGCGAGATTTCACGAGATTTTATTTTCGAAATAAAAAATTATGTTAAATTTTGGATTGTATGTATTACAGATTTTTCGTCATTTTTTCTATTTTTATATGAGTTTGTTAACATACTCATCAAATATTTATGCATTTCATTAGTATTTGAAACATTGTTTTTTATGATTTTGTTTTCATATTTTAGATTTAGTAGATTGTAGTAATCCACATAAGCATTCATATATAATATATTGTTTGATTTTTTTTGTATATTCGCATTTAATAATTTCAAATTTTGCTTATAGGGTTATTAATTCACTAATAAACACAGATTCAGATTTGAATTTGGTGAAAAGAATTGAAAAAAAGGAACATAGCAGACGAAGAAGAAAGAGAGAGTCAAAGAAGAAGGTTGCGAAATTGTATTCATATCAGAATAATATTCATATTAATTTTTGTTTGTCAATTATTTTTCTTTTACTCATCATTTGTATTTTTATTAAGAACATTGTATTTCTTTTTTATTTGTAGTCATTTAAATACGTATCTCATATGATTTTGTATTTCTTAAGAATAAATGTATCCTATTTTTTAACAGTCAATTTGTATTTTTTTAGAATATTGTATTCTGATTATATCATTTTCACTATGTATGCTATCTCATATGAATTTGTATTTCTTAAACATATATGTATCCTGTTTTTCAACAGTTAATTTGTATTTTTTTAGAATATTGTATCTTGATTATATTATTTTACTATGTATGCTATCTGTTTTCCAGAATCTTGTATTTTTATTTCTTTCATAGTCAATTTGTATTTATTTTTTTAGAATATTATATCCTTCCTCAACATATTTATTATTTCCACCAAGTATGATATCTCCCCCCCCCCCTCCCCAAAATGTTGTACCCTTTCTAAATTATATTCATATATATATTGAGATACGTGTATATATATATATGGAAATTAAGTAATATAATTTTGATTACCGAAATACAATTTGTAGTTTGAAAGAAAAAAAAAATTAATTTTAATTTGAATGGTAAAGTGAGCACATAAAATGTAAAAAATATTGGTATACAATTATAATGAAAACATAACAAAGGGAAGTTGATCTAATAGAATGAAAAATAATTTTTTTTTTTAAATTGTAAATGATGAGAATTTTAAGTGATATGTTCCTTTTCTAAAAAATATTATCTCACTTTATTATCATATTATTTTTTTGTATTTTATATATTATTATACAATATTTTAAATAAAAACTAGAATAAATAAAAATACAAATAAAATACATATAAAAATGAATACGAAATACAAGATTTTCGAAGAAACAAATAAATACACATGAAAAAAATATATGAATACAAATATGTTTCTTAAATAACTATAGATTCATTTGGCAAACCTATTGGAATGAATACAAACTAATAGAAAAAAGGTTAAGGTTCTGGAAAAAAAAAGAACAATGTTTGAGTTTTATTTGAAAATGTAATTGATGAAAAAATTAAGTGATCTTTATCTTTTTTTGAAATATTCTCTCCCTTGATTTTCTCCCTTTTGTTTAAATAATTGTATTCTTTAAATAAAAACAAATAATAAAAACATAAATAAGATACATAACAAATTAAAATTTTGACATTTTTACTAAATATTGAAAATGTTGCTAATGAGCTCTCTTAAATGTTAAAATATTGACATTTTAAAAAATTTAGAATGACAAACTAATAATATAAAATAAATATAGTAGCTACCCTTTGATTTATTTGTGTTCCATAGCAAACTGTTTGTCAGTCCCTCTCTCCCACATTTTCTCGCTCGTCACTCTCCCTCTCTCGCTTTATACAATAGAATTGTATAAATTATGTTTCTAATTGTATAAAGCGAGAGAAAATTGTATAAACGCACGCAAATACATATATCTTCGTCTTATACACTTATAATTATACAATATAAATATTCCCCTGCCCAAGTCTCTTTTGCCTTTTTCGTTTTATACAACTTTAAATTGTATATAATTCTCTCTTTCTCGTTTTATACAATTCGATTCAATTGTATATTCCCTGCACAAGTCTCTTTTTGCCTTTCTCTCTTTCTTATTTTATACAAATTCAAATTGTATATAATTTCTCTCTTTCTCGTTTATACAATTCAATTCTGCCTTTCTCGCTTTCTTGTTTACACAATTCAATTATATATAATTTCTCTCTTTCTCGTTTTATACAATTCGCTTCAATTGTATATATATATATAGCGAATTATACATATATAAGTTTGCTATAGAGCGCAATTATGCAAACTTTGTTATAGCATACAAATATGAATTTTATGTTTGTTATATATGAAAGTTGCCCTTTAAAATATGTGTGATCCAAGCTATTAACTATGGACAAAATGAACTCATTTTATTAATATGGGCTAGATTGCCACCCCTAAATGAGAATACCAATGCAACAGATGTATAAAAAATGTATACTAATTTATTGAGTGAATATGGATTGAGTTTCTCACCATGACTTCTAGCAAACAATCGAGGATTATAGGAAAAATCTATTTTTGTCAGAATTTGGGCAGAATTGTATTGTATCTATGTTAGTTTATCTTTTTGAATATTTTAATTTAATTTTAATATCTTTTAATTAAAAATAAAAAAAATTAATTTATTTTAAAATAATATTATAGACTTTTTAAATTTTTAATCAAATTTTTTTTCATTTAGCATTATTCAGTAACTTATTGATGACACTCATAGAAATATCTTTGGAAGAAGAATAGTCAAATACTTTTGCTAATTTTAGGGAAAGAGATAATTTCTAAAAATAAATCTTTTGCTTTGGTTGTAAGTAAGAAGATAGATGGTACTAAATAGCATTTATATAATAAAAAGATTGAAGAAAGAGATGGGTGTGAATACAGATCGAAAATATTATCTAAATACATATTTTATTTTATCAAATTAAAATTCACTATCATTTTAAAAGAATTACAAATCTATCCACTCTCGGATATATCTATATTCTCTATCGGACACATTTATATTCCCTCTCGGATACATCATTCCCCTCTTAGATACATCCTTTCCCTCTCGGATACATATGTGAGCTATGTATCCGCAGGTTTCCATGTATCCAAGATCCTATAATATTTAGAATTTTATTTTAATTTGAAAAAGAATAAAAATAAGATGTAATTAGTCCTCAACACTATGATAGTTATGTAATTTTTACCAAAAAAATTCCTTCACTATCTTTATGCAGAATACATGACTGTTAAAAGTTAATTCTTTTTAAATATTTATTTGCTAAATATTTATTGGACTAAAACATACCAATTTAATCTGGAGAAACTTTCAAAAATTGCTAATATCAAACTTCCTTAGCTATATTTTTGCTAATATGAAGCAGGTAAAGTTATATTGGGCCTCAAACTGTTGGATCAAAGCCCATAAGAAGGCCCCATCTACAAAGTGACCCATTAACTGGCTATCAAAGCCAATAGCATATGGCAGGTCACTTCCTATATTCATCACTTCAATTAACTCATCTTTTTTTATGTATAAATTAATAATTCAAAATTTAATAACTTAAAAGTATTATAATCTTAAATTTATAAATTTTAAATTCTAGATCGCTTAAACGTCAAAGTAAAAGATAAAAAAGAATTGTCACCAAAATTATTAAGTGGAAAATTATGTGGGTAATCAAACATATATTAGTTAATTAACTAACATGGCTATAGTTTTGAATTAATTACAATTTGAAACTTACTTTAGCTATAATTACATTCTCTCCCTTGCTTCCCTCCTCTCTTCTTCTCTCTCGCGCCTTTCTCTCCTCTCTCTGGATCTCGCTCTCCACACTCTCCTTTTTCTGCCATCTCTCATTCGCCTCGCCTCTCTCCTCTCCCTGCGCAGTGTCTCTCGCTTCTCTTCTTTCAATCTCTCTTTCACTTTATACAAACACAAATATATAATTTGTGTTTCTCTAAAGCGAGTGAGACCGGATATACAAATACATATTTTCCGCTCTATACACTTATAGTTACACAAATATAATTTTTCCCTGCTCGGTTTTATTTTGTTTTTCTCTCTCTCGCTTTATACAAATACAAATGTATAATTTGTTTTTTGTGTTTATAGTTGTATAAAGCAAGAGAGATGGAATACCCAAATACAAATACACATTTTTTCACCCTATGCACTTATAATTATACAAATACAAATCTTTCATGTCTAGTTCTCTTTTGTCTCTCTCTTGTTTTATACAAACACAGATTATATATATACAATGTATCATTGTATTTCTATATAACGAGAGAGATTGGATATACAAATACAAATATTTTACTCGATTCGATTGTATATGAATTCAAATTGCATGAAGATATACAAACATCTTCCCCCATTTATTCAACTTTATACAAATTTAAGTGTCTACTTGTGCGCATTCAAAATTGAAGAATATAGATGTCAAATCAAGTAAGGTTAAATGACATATTTATATATTATACCTTATAAAAATAAATATCCATGTGTAAGACTCATGATAAAAGAATTAGACCTGCAACTTAAGGGTCGTGTTAATAATACAATTAAATAAAAAGATATGATATCTCTAATCGCTTAAGTTTACAAATAAAGTGATTATACACTTTAATAGCTTAAATAAATTTGAAGAAAATATTTCTCGTTTTTTGAACATTCTTTTCAATGTCTTTGAAAATTCATATATTACTTTGCTAACTTATGGTTGTTTTTTTTGGGTTGTTTTTTTCTATGCATTTCGGTGTTCAGAGTCTCGTATTAGAAATTTAACTAAATTTGAATTATGTGTTACAATGCTTATTTGAGAATGACAGATCTAACAATACATTTTTGCATATTCAAAAATCAAATTCAAGACCTTTGAAAATTTTAATTAAAGATTAAATAGTTTCACCTCACCCATTAACTCATATTGATCTAACCTATGGTTTTAGTAGGCCTCTGTTCATTCCTGTGGGCTGCTAACTACCCATTTGTTTTCATTGGACAAAGAATTCAAAGGCTAGATAGTCTTTCTACAATTGATGAAAGAGAGTTTCTACTTTTTAATTAACTTAATAGATCAAATATATGTAGGGGTACTTTTGGGTTTGACTACTAAAGCCTATCATTTTTCTTCAGCAATAATTTACTATAAAGGTACCTAATGTGTAATGAATGATCAATGACATTTATTTATTTTTAAGGTATCTCGTTATATTTTGTGATCGAACGATTCATATATATTTTTATCGTTATGAATTATTTAAATATATTATTTTTGATTGGCAAAAGTAAAATAGATGATTTTAAATTAATATTTTAATTTTTATTAAAATAAAATAAAATTTATAGAAATTTATTTGACCCTTGTCGCAAAGTTAAGAATATAGTATTTGATTTATCTCATGTATGGACTTTTGCCTTCTTTAATTTAACAATTAATTTAGAATTATTATCTTGATGAATAGATTTATTTTTCACTTATATTTCTAATAAAATCTATCATAACTCTTGAATGTTCTATTTTTCCCCCATATATATAAAAAAAAAGAAATTATAGTATGATCGCAATAAATATTATTTTTTTTCTTTTATTCTATTCACACTTCTTTTTGTTTGTATTCACACTAAAATATGTTGAAAAGATTACCTTAGTTAATAACCTGTTTAATGTAGTTTGTCACTCTCTTTTCTCGTGTTAACTCACTATGAGTCTATGACTATTGACTTTGCAACAAACATAGACTAATTTTAAGAATTATATTTTTCTCTTACATTGTATATTATAATAGACTAGAACTAAGGATCTATGAGAGTTCAATGGTACTTAACATTTATTTATATTGGGTATTTATATCAAATTATATAAATTTGAAAAATATGAAATCATATTTTGAAATTCTTAAATAAATATTTCTTTTTTGAGAATTTAGAATTTCATCTCATGATTTTAAATTATAAGATGAAATTGTGTATTCAAACGCCTATTAAAAATTTATGTACAAATACATGTCATAAAAGTATTAAATTGAAGTAAATATCGACTACGAATAAGTTTTACTAAATTAAAAAGGGGGAGGAATTCGAATCCTACATCAATAGAGTGATGACTTCAAATCTCATTGTTGAAAACAAGTTTGGAGTTATTTCACCAAAACCAAAAAAATTAAAAAATTATCAAGTAGTAAGTGAATGGAAGATGCAATTATGGAAGTTCTTAAAATATGCATTTTCATTTCTTATCTAGTAAAACATTTGACTTCCCTATAGGCTATAATCTTGAGGAAATAAAACATATTTTACCTAGTTAACCTATGGTTATTATTAGAAGTTGACTTTCATTCTTGTGGGCTTCTAACAACCTTTTTTAAAAAAAACTTTTAAGGTAAATCTCACTAGATTATGGGTGTGTTTGATATGAAGAAAAATATTTTCTGGAAAATATTTTCCAATTTTCCCATATTTGGTTGGGACAAAAGTTTTGGAAAATATTTTTCAAATTAACTTATTTTCCTCAAAATTAAGGAAAATGACTTCCCTTCAAAAATTAAGGAAAACATTTTCCAAAACTCTCCTCCGATTTCAAATTATATTTTTATTTGGAAAAATATCAATTTTAACAAAATATTTTCAATTCAAAATTTTATTTTTTCACCCGATCCCTGAACTCCCAACCCCCAGCCCCACCCCACCGGCCATCCCCACCCCTTCCCCAAAATTACTTTTGCTTTTTAAAAATACCGCCCCCCCCCACCCACCACCCACCCCCAAAAAAATTAATTTTTTTTAAAAAAAATTATCAACTTCAAATTTTTATTTTTTCACTCCTACCCCCTCCCCCTCCCCCCGCTCCCACACATTACCCCTCACCCCACCACCACCATCACCCCAAAAAACTAATAACTTTGATTTTTAAAAATATTTTCAATTTCATAAATTATTTTTTACTCTAGTAAAAATAAAAGATGTCTCTCAAAAATATTTTTCATTCATAAATCAAACACTCAAAATCATTTTCGGAAAATATTTTCTACTCACCAACCAAACATGAGAAAATAAGTCCAAAATCTACTTGTTTTCCAGGAAAATATGGAAAACATTTTCCTCCATACCAAACACACCCTATGAGTTAATTATTTAGATATATTTAATTTATAATATTATGTATTTTTTCAGATTTTGGTGTGTTTAGATAGTCTAAATATGTCCAGATACATGAGATAAAAAATTAGGCATAATTCGTTCTAAATATATTGTATCTAAGTTTATTTGTATGTATCTGAGATACAGAATAAATCTTGTTCTCTTTCCTTGCTTCTTTTTCATCACGTTCACCACTCTCTTATGTATCTAAGTATATCTTCTTATATATATATTAAGAAATTTTTAATTAGTAGTAAGATACGTAATATTTTAAAAATGTAAATAATAATAGTATATATAATAATGAAGTATGTCTAATTAGGTAGTTTTCACTTTTTTGATAATGGGCCAAATAATTCAAAGGATTAGTTTTTTTTTAAGTTTTGGGTCACAAGATCATGCATGTATGTATGTTTAACTACTATAGTGGAAGTGATCAGGTAGCCTTCCATTTATTACCAGACAATTATTTTTTGGAAAAAAAGTCTCAAATATATTTGAATTTTGACTGAAATTAATGTAATAATATCGAATTTTGGAAATGATCTTTTATCATACACTATTTAATAGTGTTTTTTAAGGGTATATATATGCCTACGTGGATATCATAAATATTGTATAATTATAAATAGTAATGTGTCCACGTGAACACATATATACCTTTAAAATATTATTAAATAGTATAGGGCTAAAAGGTTCTCATAAAATTTGATATCGTAACAGCAATTTCCATCAAAATAGAAATATTTTTCCAACTCTTTTCCCTTATTTTTACCATAATTTATTAGAGTCTAATTGCCTATACTCTATGTAATTCATATCATTGCAAAATTTTACCTCACTCTGATTTATTCAATACGATTAGGGTGTGGTTGTATCGCACTGAATTTGGTTAACCTAATTTGGATGTTTTGACTATACTTATGATAAGAAATATAAGTTGATGGGATATATGTTAAAAGAAATAGATACTACTACTATATATAGATTAGTATAATTTAATAAAAAGTTACGTATAAGTTTGCCACGAACAATATAATTATAATACAATTTATCTTGAACTAATTAATGGTACATATTACTTTACGGAGTTTAAGTTTTGTACATTGTTAATTTTAAATCTTCACAGCACATACCAAATTTACATATCATATATAATATGTACTCTTTATAACAAATTCGATATTATAATTAGATATATAGGATCAATAACATAAAAAATAAAAATAAAACTTTATTTGGTCCAACCATAAAACAAAGCAAGTTTATGAGATTATATATAAATCACTGATTTGACAATATTTCAATTTAAAAGAGTAATGCTGAGAAGCTAAGATTGCTTTTTATTCTACACACTTATGATTCTTTATTTATTTATTTATTTGTTTTGTAGATTGTACGCTAATTGTTTCTCCATAAGCAATATAATTGCTTTAAAGGTAATTGTGAAATCTTACTCAGTACTTTTTCACTCCCTTGTTCTTTTTATATAATTATCAATTTAAGTTTCTAGTATTCTTCCCCCCCCCCCCTTCTCCCTTTTTTTTTTTAATGGATTTATGGACTATGTCTATTCATGAATCTATTATTAATGTTCATCCCTTTCTCTTAGCTTTTGTTCTTAATTACAGTCTTCTTTAACCACACCCCGAATATGGTCATTCATAGTTCTATCACAAAAACATTCAACATGACCTGTCAATTTCCTAGAAATTTACAGGCTAATCCATCGATGCTTTTAAGAGGCTAAGAGATTAACCATATACTATGTAACATAGATTCATGATAAGGAAATTATGAAACAATTTTTTACATATCACAATATGATTATATATATATATATATATATATATATATATAAAAAAAAAAAAAATTCAATTAGAATTATTTAATTTCGCGGAATTAAGTAATCATGTCATTAAGAAATGTGTGTATATGGAGTTGGCATTGACTATTGACTTTGAATAAAAATTTTTTTTTTTAATTCCTCTCTCTTTTCTAATAAATATAAAATAAATATAATATCTGACTTAATTAGCATCTCCATTTTTGAATATTTATAAATTTTGGTATAAAGTGTCTTTCATAGATGGTTTGAACTAGAAAAGTTAACACTAGATTAATGTTTTGTTGCAATAATCTTGACGCAATTTCAGTTTATATGGGAATAAATATTTCTAAACATATATAAAACGTTTTGAAATATTATCTCTTATTTATTTTGACAAGGAAAAAGGTTTGAATATAGAATAGAACAACAAGAGGAAAACTAATAGCCATTAATTTAGGTGAATTTCACCATGAACATATATACATAATTGATTGAAAAATATGTAATATATTTAATTTATATTTGACAAGTAAAAATATATTATCTTCGAAATATTTATACGACAAAACACAATAGGATATAGCGGGGTATAGCGGGTTGGAGGCGTCGAGCAGGTGGAAAGGAGAGACATTGAACTTGAAATATCACTTATAAAATTAATTTTTTGTTATTTTTCTTAGTGAGGTTATTTTTCTATTTTTTGAAGAACTTGTTTTATCGAGAAATTTTTAGTCAAACAAATATGAAAAAAGATCAAAAAATATTTTTCTTCATACAAAATATATCCTTATTGAAAATCCTAATTTACATTCGAAAATGAAACTTACTTAGAGGTGTGTTTGATACAGAAAAAATAGTTTTCAAAAATATTTTACAATATTTGATTGATCAAATATTTTGGAGAACAATTTTATTTTAAAAAAACAAGTTTTATATTCCACCCCTATCGTGCTTGCCTAAGTTTTATATAAATATATTTAAGATAATATTTTTTACTTATAAAAAATTCACTTATATGAGGAATAAATTTCCTTCCATTACCAAACACACTCTAGATTTTTTTAGTTTTTTTTAGTTTTTCCTCATTTATTATTTGAGGCACATTCTTGTACTTGAGGGGTCTATCAATAATATTGAGTTTTTTTGTTTTTTTTTTCATTTAATATTTTTTATTTAAAGAGTGAGTTTAAAGTTCAACGCTTTTAAGAGTTGTGATTTTGCACGACTGAGACCAGATCTTATAAGTCTTCATAAGGGTCCACATGACATGATCCTCATGAGAAGATTAAGAGTGTGTTTGGAAATGTTTTCCAATTTTCTCATATTTGGTTGAGACAAAAGTTATGAAAAATATTTTTTAAATCAATTCATTTTTCTCAAAATTAAGAAAAATGACTTCCCTTCAAAAATTAAGGAAAATATTTTCCAAAAATCTCCTCCAATTTCAAATTACATTTTTCTTTTGGGAAAACATCGATTTTAAAAAAATATTTTTAATTTCAAAATTTTATTTTTTCACCCAATTTCTGACCCCCCTCCCCCTCCCCGGCCACCCCCCCAACCCCAACCCCTCCCCAAAAAATTAACCCACTACCCCCATCACCCCCCACCCCCAAAAAATAATAGTTTTGATTTTAAAAAATATTTTCAATTTCATAAAATATTTTTTACTCTAGTAAAAATAAAAGATGTCTCTCAAAAATATTTTTCATTCATAAATCAAACACTAAAAATCATTTCCGAAAAATATTTTCTACTCACCAACCAAACATGAAAAAATAAATCCAAAATCTACTTGTTTTCCAGGAAAACATTTTCTAGGAAAACATTTTCCATGGAAAACATTTTTTTTCATACCAAACACACCCTAAGAGTGTGTTTGGTATGAAGGTGGAAAATGTTTCCAATTTTCTCATGTTTGGTTGGGATAAAAGTTTTGGAAAATATTTTCTAAATCAATTTATTTTTCTCAAAATTAAGGAAAATGACTTCCCTTAAAAAATTAAGGAAAACATTTTTCAAAACTCTCATCCAATTTCAAATTACTTTTTTTTTTGGAAAACCATCAATTTTAAAAAATATTTTCAATTTCAAAATTTTATTTTTTCACCCGATCCCTGACACCCACCACCACCCACCCACCACCGGCCAGCCCCCCCCCAACCCACCCCCTCCCCAAAAAATTAATTTTGATTTTTAAAAATATTTTCAACTTCAATTTTTTATTTTTTTAAACTCGTACCCCTCCCCTCTCCCCCCTCCGGCTATCCCCCCACCCCAACCCCTAAAAAAATTAATTTTGTTTTTTAAAAATACGATCAACTTTAATTTTTTATTTTTTCACTCCTACCCCCTATCCCCTGCCTCCACCCCACCCCACCTCCACCACCACCCCAAAAAAAAAATGTTTTTAAAAAATATTTTTAATTTCATAAATTATTTTTTACTCTAGTAAAAATATAAGATGTCTCTCAAAAACATTTTTCATTCATAAATCAAACACTAAAAATCATTTTCGGAAAATATTTTCTACTCACCAACCAAACAGGAGAAAATAAGTCCAAAATCTACTTGTTTTCAAGGAAAACATTTTCTAGAAAAACATTTTCCATAGAAAACATTTTCCTCCATACCAAACACACCCTAAGGAGCAAAACAAGAAAATGCTACTCCCTCCGTTTCACAAAGAATAGTCTAGTTTGACTTGACACGGAGTTTAAAAAAATAAAGAAGACTTTTGATCATGTGGTCCTAAATTAAAGTTATGTCAAATGTACAAAATCGCCCTTTAATCTTTTGGCCTTGAACATGCCACGTGGAAAGTTGTTACAAAAAAAAGAAAGGAGGTCAATCTTTTTGAAACGGAGGGAGTAAATCTTTTACAATTATTATTCCCCAATAATTTTAACATTTCTCTCTCTCTCTCTCTCTCTCTATCTATCTATCTATCTATCTATCTATCTATCTATCTATCTATCTATCTATATATATATATATATATATATATATATTAACAGGTCGTTTGATAGATGATTTAGATGTAAATTATGCAAAGTATTAAATCTTATGCAAGTACTACTATGCTTGATAGCTGATTAGAAAGCAAATTATACATGTGTAAAATTAATATAATTTAATTTGCAATTTAGAAACATGTATAACTAATATATGTATAAGTTATAAATGAATAAATACATTATTTTATGTAGAATAATATTTGAAATAATTAATACATGAATAACTAATCTTTACATATATTCACTCATAATTAATATCTACATTACAAATACGTACATATTTCAAATTAGCTATCAAACTATCCCTAAGGGGTTACTTTGGTTACCGATTAGGAAGGAAATAATGGATATATTAAAACTAACATAGTTGATATCATGTTAGGTAGCTTTTAATAGCCAATTTAGTTAATACAATGTTTGATTATCATTTTACAAACTTTACATAGCTATAATATCCTTGACAATCTTGCTAAAATCATATGATTAATTTAATTAGACCTCTTGTCATATGTAGTTGTTAGGTTAGTTAAACAGTCATATTCCTATAAGAACTAGTAAAATAAAATTGATCAAATTACATAAATCCCATAATTTTAATATGAAATTACAATCTATCTCTAATAACTTTCTAATTACATTATATAATCCCTTAAAATTTAAAAAACCTGATACAATAATTGAAGCCCGAATATATTAATATATAGCTCGAAAACATTAAATATTGTTTCGAATACATTAATATGTAACTTGGACACATTAAAGACTAGCTCGGATACACTGATATGTAGCTCGGATACATTAAATACTATCTCGAATACATTATATGTAGCTCGGATACATTAAAACTAGCTCGGATACATTAATATATAGCTCAGATACATTAAAAACTAGTGCAGATACATAATATGTAGCTCTGGCTCGGATACATCAATATGCAACTCGGATACACAAAATACTAGCTCAGACACATTAATATGCAACTCGAATATATTAAAGAAATAAAAGATTTTAAATTTTTTTAAAAATAATAGGAGATAATAAATATAAAAAAAAATAAAAAGTGTGTATTTCTATAGTTTCTAGAATAAATTTTCCTTTTTAGGACAAATTTTACCATTAGTTGTTGTAGACTAGAGGACCCCTCTCTAGAAGCAATCTCACAGCTATCCTCTTGGACAGTTTGACGTGTGATTAATAAAAATAACTACTTTTGGACCATATTGCCTAGCAAAACCAAATTTGAACAAGTACTAACCACCCAAACTCTCTCTTTCCATCAATCATAATTAATAAGAATAGTTTTTTGGAATAATTATTAGGAAATCGAAATCTAATATAAATACTCAATATTCAAAATTTACATATCAAGTTAACTTGAATTTGTATCGTATAAGATTTATAAGAAAAAAAAAAGTATTTTCATTTAATTTTTTCATTTTCAAACACAACTTAGGATCGTCGTTGAATGATGGAGTAATTTACCTTAATGTGTTAGAAAAAATAGAAAAATCAAATTGAAGAAGAAACTAGCTTTGAAGCGATATTACTTGTCTTTGATGAGATATTGCTCGTATAATTTTAAAAATTATTGGCAATTTTCCTCTAAATTCATCAAAATACATGTATTTTAAATAGTCGCTACTTTTAGAAAAAGTATTTTTATTTATAAAATTTGTGTAATGACTTTGTGTATTACATTAGTAGAGAGGGCTTTTTTATTAATTTGTTCTGAATTAAAAATTAATCTTTCACTATCTCAAAATATTTATAATTTTCTTCTAGAAAGTTTTAAAAAATGAAATAAACTTTGACTAACCGGGAACATACGTCTTCGTCATTTCCACAAATTATAAAGACCTTCTCAAATATATTACTTCCTTTTTCTAATAATATTGGACACTGCAACTAATATTACTTCCTTTTTCTTTATCAGAATTATTTTGTTTTGAAATATAGTGCTTATTGTGTAATTTTCAAACATCTATTGTTAATTATAAAACACAAATTAATATAATCGAATTGACATCCATAAATATGAACAAAAAAAGTATTTATTATCATATTTTAGTCAAATTATTTGTCTTTTACGATTTATTTCCCCTTTTAAGAAAATACGTATAGTTGTAATCTTTAAAGTACAGCTTGTCCATAATATTATGTATCTCTCATTTAAAAGGTTCACTTAATTAAACAATATACTTAATGTAATTTTATTTGTGAGTTTTGGCAAGAATAAAGTGTAGACATACCTTATCTTTACTTCGTAGATGTAGAAATGTTATTTCTAAAAGACTCTTAGCTAAAATTATACATATCAACACATGTTCAAGGTGAGTTGAGTGAGATCTCAAATTCAATTCGTAAGTCACGATTCAAAATTGAAATCAATCCTAGATTGAGTAGGATCGAGTCTCGAGGCCAAGTGAATCTAAGGTCGAGAGATCCTAAGTTGAGTTTCGAGTTGATGAGGAGCGAGGTGGTTTGCATTATAAGGTGGTAGGGTGAGAGGCTACAACCAAAGGTCGTTTTAGCGGATCAAGGGCGTGAGTGGATTTTTGGGGGTTCGAAAGAGGATTTAGGAAAACTTGTTTTCTAAATTTTATATGAAAGTCATTTTTTTAAAATTAAAAAGAAAAATTAATAATTTTATAACTATATCTCATATGATAATTGTCTACCTACAATTCTAAATTTGTAGTGTGTAAAATATAGGGTTAGGTAAGTGTAAAAAACACTAAAATAAGTTTTGACTTAAAATATATTATTGGACAAGTTTGTTCAAATTCAAAGCGAAACAAATAATTTGAATCAGAAAAAAGTACAAATTGTTGATTTAGTGATTTTGATAATAATTTTAATTTTTTGATTATCGAATTATTGATTCTTAATGGTTTGAGATCTTTTCTTAACGGGTTAACTGATATTCTAATGGTAAATTTATAAATTATGTTTTTATCGCTCGATATATAAAAAATTTTATTTAGGGTATAGTTTTCATATTTTCATTTCTTATTGTTTCAAACTCTTGATTATTTTACAATGTGACAATGTTTGCTTTGAGCAAAGTGTAATTTGTCAACTCATATACATGATCTATTTGATTTGTCAACTTGTCTAAGTGATTTTCAATGATTATTTTTTTGTATCAAATCTTAACGGCTAACTAGTAAGGGCCCGTTTTGCTATGCGACATAGAATCATGATATGATATCATAATAGGAGTCATGAGATGAAATTAAAGTTTTATTTGGATATACAATATTAAATTTTTGTATTGTATATTTTTATAACATAAGAATCACATAAGTTGTAAAACTATTAAAATAGTCTCAATTGTATATTTAATATTATCAAATAAACAAAAACTTTTATGGTCGCATAATAAATTATTACAAAACTATTTATTCTTCACTTAAATATTTCATCACTGTACAAGCTATGACAATCTTCACTTATATGTTAATATTATCATGGTTCATGTCTTATTTCACTTGTGTGCAATTACATATTTTCAGTGCACTAGTTTCGTGCTAAAACCAAACATATCGTAAGTAATGATTATCAAACATACATCACCAATTTAGTCATTTTTCATATTAAATTGAATTAAACATTTTCATAGGTAGTCGAAAGAGATTTTTTTTTGTTATGAAAGACCAAAAAAGTACTACTTTCTCCGTTTTTATTTATATTTACCAAATTTAAGATAATAATAAATTTTATGTTTAAGAGAATAATAAATTTTAAAAAATAATAATATAATTATATACCTAAATTTTATTTAAATATAAAATAAGTGCTCATAATAATAATAAATGTTGAATTGTTTCAACAAAATATAAACTGCAAGTTATTTTTTATATTTAAAAAATCTCAAATTATTACATACAATTCCCAAATCATGTTTTTTTTCTTTTGAGAATATGAAATTTCATGTCATGAAATTATATTTTTAAAACGTTGATTTTATCTCACGATTTCAAACGCCTACTAACAATCAGTGAGCAATAAATTGATCAGCCATACCATCTACGTCGTGCGTTGCTGAACAGTAAACGCACAGTGTGCTGAAATTTCTTTTCAATGGTCAAAGAAAAGGGGCCCCAAATCTCGAAGCTTTTTTAGTGTTAGGCAGCTCAGTAGAAGCTTCAATAGAATCAATACTTTACTCACCCACTTACTTATTTTAATCAAAAAAATGATACTTTTGATCTTATACTAAGATAATTTTATCTCTATATATTCATTTTTATCAATTTGGCATTTTCTTCACACCTCCAATGTTGACCAAACTTTACAAAATCAAATCATAATTCTAACCCCACCTTTTTTTTTTATGGAGTTTTCCCATTTTCCGACCGGTATATTCGCCGGAAAACAATCCCTGTATCTCTTTTTACTACTAAACTTCATACCCATTTTTGTAACTTCAAAATCTCCGGCCACTACTGAGCGTGACACTCTACTGAAGATTAAGCGTCAATGGGGAAACCCATTAGCACTTGATTCATGGAACTCTACTTCTTCTCCTTGTAGCTGGCCGGAGATTGAGTGTGATGATGGGAAGGTTACCGGAATAATACTTCAAGAAAAAGATATAACTGTTGAAATTCCAAGTTCTATTTGTGAACTTAAAAATCTTACTTTTCTTAATCTCCGGTGGAATTATCTTCCCGGAAAATTCCCAACTTTTCTTTACAAATGTTCCAATTTGCAGCATTTGGATCTTTCTCAGAATTACTTTGTGGGTTTCATTCCGGAGGATATTCACCTGCTTGGGAAACTCAAGTATCTTAATCTGGGTGGTAATAATTTCACCGGAGATATCCCGTCGTCGGTCGGGAATTTGACGGAACTGGAGACCTTGTGTATGAATTTGAACTTGTTTAATGGGAGTTTCCCGGCGGAAATCGGGAACTTAGCCAATCTTGAAAGTTTGGGGTTGGAGTTTAATGGGTTTTCTCCGATGAGAATACCGCCGGAGTTTGGGAAGCTGAAGAAGCTAAAGTATATTTGGATGAGAGATACGAAATTGATCGGTGAAATCCCTGAAAGTTTCGGGGATTTTCAAAATCTTGAGCTTATTGATTTTGCTTACAACAATCTGGAAGGAGAAATCCCTTCTGGGTTGTTTCTGTTGAAGAATTTGACGATGATGTACTTGTTCGATAATCGGCTTTCGGGTCGAATCCCTGAAACTTTTGATTCATCAAAGTTGATGGAACTTGATGTTTCCAACAACAATTTAACTGGAACAATCCCAGAAAGTTTTGGAGATTTTAAACATTTGGAAATTATGAATCTGTTTGCTAACCAATTGTATGGACCAATTCCAGAGAGCATAGCCAAGATTCCATCTTTGAAGGTATTCAAAGTGTTCAGCAATAAACTGAATAGGAGCTTACCATCTGAAATGGGACTTCATTCGAAACTCGAATCTTTTGAAGTTTCAGTGAATTCCTTCACTGGAAACTTGCCTGAGCATTTGTGTGCTGGAGGAACTCTTTTTGGTGCTGTAGCTTATGCTAACAATTTATCTGGTGAAATACCAAAATCACTCGGAACTTGTTCTAGTCTACGTTCGATTCAGCTCTACAAGAATCGGTTTTCGGGTGAAATTCCATCTGGGGTTTGGACTTCGGTTGACATGACAAGTTTGTTGTTGAGTGATAACTCATTTTCCGGGGAGCTACCGAGCAAAATTGCATTCAATTTTACGCGGTTAGAGATCAGTAACAACAAGTTTACTGGTGAAATTCCTGTGGGGATATCTTCTTGGAGGAGTTTGATGGTGCTTTTGGCAAGTAACAATTCATTTTCAGGCCGAATTCCAGTGGAATTGACTAGTCTTTCTCAGATAACTCAGCTAGAGCTTGATGGTAATTCGTTATCTGGAGAACTTCCAGCCGATATAATATCTTGGAAGTCTTTGTCAATATTGGATCTTTCCAGGAACAAACTCTCTGGCAAGATTCCAGCAGCTATAGGTTTAATCCCTGATCTTGTTGCTCTAGATTTGTCTCAGAATCAACTTTCAGGTCCAATTCCACCTCAACTAGGTGTAAGAAGGATCACTAGCCTAAACGTATCGTCCAATCGACTTACCGGGAATATCCCTGATGCATTTGCTAACCTAGCCTTTGAAAACAGTTTCTTGAACAATCCCAGCCTTTGTACCACCAACTCTCTTCCGTATCTTCCAAGTTGTAATAATGGCAAAGTCGCCGATTCCAAAAGATTGTCCCATAGAGTCCTAGCCCTGATTCTGGTCCTTGCATTCGCTGTTTTCCTATTTAGCCTTGTATCAACCTTGTTCTTGGTTAGAGACTACAGGAGGAAGAAGCATAAGCGCGATGTTGCAAGCTGGAAGTTGACTTCATTCCAGAGGTTGGATTTCACAGAGGCGAACATTTTGTCAAGTTTGACGGAAAATAACATGATTGGAAGTGGTGGATCGGGTAAGGTGTACAGAATCTCCGTTGGCAGACCAAATGAGTATGTTGCTGTGAAGAGGATTTGGAGTGATAGGAAAGTAGACTACATTCTGGAGAGGGAATTCTTGGCTGAGGTTCAGATATTGGGATCAATTAGACATTCCAATATAGTGAAGTTATTGTGTTGTATATCAAGTGAGGATTCAAAGTTGCTCGTTTACGAGTACATGGTAAATCATAGTCTTGATGGATGGCTTCATGGGAAGAAGAGAGTTTCCTTGTGTAATAAAGTCATGGATTGGCCAAAAAGATTGGAGGTTGCCATTGGAGCTGCTCAAGGACTTTGTTATATGCACCATGACTGCTCTCCGCCGATCATTCATCGCGATGTTAAATCAAGCAATATCTTGTTGGATTCTGATTTCACAGCCAAAATAGCTGATTTTGGGTTAGCCAAGATTTTAGAGAAGAAAGGAGAGCTTAACACCATGTCTGCTGTTGCGGGTTCCTTTGGTTACATAGCTCCAGGTAAAAGCAAATTCTCACTTGGTATATCGTTAAAAAATTATCAAAAGAATGACTAACTAATACTCTACTGTTTGGTTGCAGAGTATGCTTATACAACGAAAGTGAATGAGAAGATTGATATCTATAGCTTCGGGGTGGTGCTATTGGAGCTAGTAACAGGAAGACAACCAAATTTTGGGGATGAGCATACAAGCCTGGCAGAATGGGCATGGAAGCAACACGGAGAAGGGAACACTGCCATCGATAATATGTTAGATACAGATATCAAAGAAACATGTTACTTGGAAGAAATGAAGACTGTGTTCAGACTCGGGCTTATATGCACGAGCAACTTACCTGCAAGCAGGCCTTCCATGAAAGAGATTCTGCAGATACTTCATCGATGCAAGTCCTATAGGTATTCTGGAGGAAAATCACCAGATACAGAGTATGATGTTGCTCCTCTCCTTAGTGGGAACAACAACGAAAAATACATTGCTAGTTACAAACGTATTAATTCCAACAAGGTAATAGATGATAGTAGTGATGATGGTCTAATAATTTCCAGTGGGTAATATTGCAGATGCCTAAGTAATCTGAGTTGTTGTAAAATGATCATAGAAATAG
Source organism: Solanum sitiens (assembly GCA_016801875.1). Classification (NCBI taxonomy): domain Eukaryota; kingdom Viridiplantae; phylum Streptophyta; class Magnoliopsida; order Solanales; family Solanaceae; genus Solanum; species Solanum sitiens. The sequence goes on along the minus strand of JABWTJ010000507.1, from coordinate 248,890 downwards.
ATCACTAGAGTAGTACCACTAAGTACAAGTTTGGGCATTTTGTAAGAATAGAAAACCCCTATAAAAATGTTGTTTTTCTAGTGTAGTCTTGAATTTTTAACAGCTTTATTTATTCACTGCTTGTAGATTGAGTGAAATGCATCATTTTAACTTTTGCTTGTTATGTAGACTGTAAGGAAGTGGAAAATGAATATGCCAATCTAATCAAAAGAGTAAAATGACAGTAAAGTATGTCTAGACAATAGTCCATAAAGTAAACTATTCTAATAAGTTAGCATTTTGCAACTCTTCATTCTGTTTGAAACCCTTATTGTACTAATTTTATTACTTCAGTTCTTATATTTGATATCCATCATTATTGATCATCGTTTTCAATACTCTATCCTAGTATGTTGTGTATTATTTTTAAATTATTACACTATTTTGTTATTGTTGTTGCTTCCTTCTAGTAGACTTTGCATTGTTTCTTTGTGGCTCGCTATATTTTCTTCTTTGTATTCGGAATTGCTACATTTAAGCCGATCCGAGCCAAGGGTCTCTTGAAACCACCTCTCAAGGAAGTTATATTCTAGCCTCCCCAGATATGGGATTTCGATTTCACTGGGTATGTTCTTTGTTAGTTTTCAACTGAAAATAACTTCAACACCATATATACCTACCTGGTCAATTAAAAATGATCCAACTTCAATTATATGTGTCAAACCTAACTTCACACAAATTGCTCTGAAATTAATAGACTTATTGTTTACGCACTGTAGGTAGGTGTGTATGAATTAAATAATGATCCGAAATCAGGTATTCATGCACTTGAGGTGCAAATTCCATTTTATCTTTTAGGTCTGGGAACAACATAATGTCTCCATCTGGATGGGAAAACAGACTGTAGAGACCTTAACCCCTGAAAATGCCTAAAAAGAGAAATTTTTCGGAATATGACATGCATCGAGGGTAGTAACTACAAATATATCAGATATATACTACAGGAAGTCCAAACAAAATAGTACCATCTCACAATAATAAGGTTAGTAACATCATCACAAAAAAAAAAAAAAAGTCTTTTCTAGGCCGTTGAAAGAAAAAAGTAGTAGCCACTACCCTGTTTCACGCTGCTTCTTTGAACAAACATCCACATGCTATTTGTTTTCCACATCATCTACCAAGGTTCTTAACAAATGAAGCAGATAAGATCCACGACTGTATTCAAGGTTGATATCACCTCAACGCCGGCTCTAGACTGCACAATAAGCAAGACATTGGTTTAACTTCACAGCTCCTTTTCTTCATCATTTTCATACTTTTAATTTTTTTAATTTTTGCATTTTGAGGGGGGGGAGGGGGGTTAGAAAGGCACGAATTCTCATCTCTAAAACTCCTTCATCCAACTCCAAATTGGGGTCTTGAAGACAAAATCCACACACCATAATGTGCAACGTCTTCTCACTTAAAAACGTGAGTTTGGAGACTAATCCAAACACCTCAACTTTACCATCTTTCAACAGGCATTTTTCACAACCGCACATGCTTCGAAATACGCTAATCTTGGAATGTCTACCCAAAATCAAGCTGTTGATTCCAGACTCAACCTGCTAGGGAGAAACCACGACAGGAACAAAGCAAGAAAACATAAAGATAACATAACCTATCAAATCATAAAACACAGGTCCTCAGAAACACATGCCTTATTGCAGCCTCCTGCACAGCCTCTGAGTTTGTCCCATCCTGGGGTTCCGTTGCCCTTGTGAGAGAAAGGTTTGGCTAGAAAAAGGAAAATAAACAATGAGCAAGTTCTCCATCCTCAAAATACCAAATATTAAGCAGATGCAGAAGAAGGCTTAGCAAGACGTGTATAACCCTTGTTCATAGCTAATTAGGAAGTAGAAATCCAGTCATGAACACCACCATGTATTGGTCAGATACTTGCTGAGTAAGCCAATCAAACTTAAACAGAAATGATTTTCAAAAGAGAAAGGAAAATGAATAGTTTTTCAAGGAGCCGAGTGATGTCCAATCATAATCCATGATCATGACATACTGCCCAACTCTTCTATTTTCAAGATTGGCACGAGTCATGACACACTTACAATCAAAGGAACCAGCTTCATGAATTTTCCAATACACAACAGATGATATGCCCAGCTCTTTGATGGCCAGAATAACCAAACAAAAAGAAAATGAGCTTGAACACCGGAAAATAGGCATGTGAACAGTAATAATGGGAGCTTTGATGAGAAATTGGTAAAAATGGACAAAAACTTTTGCACTCCACCTGTGACATCTCTGCCAAGCCATTACTCAGTTCTCCATTCCCACTTAGACATCCATCCCCAAGTTGTGAAATCCGATCAGCCAAGCTTATATCACCCTGAAAGGACTCTTAGCTCTCACTATCTTCAACACTTCCATAAATCACTGTCATCAGCTACAATTCAAGAGCCAAAACACGCAAACAGAGAAACTCACCTCGCAAGTGAGGTTCTGGATGTTGGAATTTGATACAGGCACTCTTTCGAGACTTTCTGCACAACGAGTCTGAATGCATGGTTCATTGAGCTGCCCAACAATATCCTGATGAAGTGATCCCAAAATCTCCCCCTTCTCATCATTCTGCAAGACTTGAAAAGTCTGGACGTCTCTACTACATATGTCTTCACACGGACTGAGCACTTCTTTGCTTGGGAGGGATTTTGTGTTGGAACTATCTAATTCAACTTCTCTGGAAACTCCTAATAAGGTGGAACCGCTCAATGTTGTATAGTTTAAACTATCAGGTGTACAAATGGAACTGTCACTCGGAGAGGCATCACTTCTGCTGCGCAATATCCTATGTAATGATCTATCATCAGAACTGTCCATTAGGCAAGAACTCTCAAGCTCCCTCTGTGACTCATCAGAAATGATTATCTGTGATGATCCGTCAGACCTGCAAGAACTACCTAGAGGAGAAACAGATCCGATCCTCTGCGGACTGATGGAAGCACGTTTCCCTGGTTTGCCCAAATTTACATGAACTGTTTCAGCCTCCTGTTTCCTCTTAGGCTGCCTTTCTTCAGGAGACGTGCAGCCTTTAGCAACTTTCTCAGGAGTACTATGACTTGTATTCCTAGGTTGCCTTGGTCTCTTATACCCGTCTGGAAAGACAAATGGAGGAATTTGCTTCCTCCGAACATGAGATACATAGATATCCATGCCTGGTCTCCAATAAGCGTACATGCTTACGTCTTGCTTAAACTCATCGACTGTGCCACGAATATCAAATTGTTGCCCTTCTTGCACTTTGACACCCTGTTTCCTCTGCAAGCCCATAAAGAAAGCACAATGCGGACATGGCTTAGATAAGTCTACAAATTCATTAGGATACGGATGGCACTGCAACATCCCGTTCGTGTCCCGCTCTATCTGAAATGCATCAAAGGATAAGCATGAGTTCTGGCGATAGAATCATGACAACTGAATTAGAATTTTTCCAAAGCAGAATTCTTTCTTTCCGCTTTAGTACTACATACATTCTCATTGACAGAATAAAATCAAAAACATAATATTATTATCATGACAACTGAATTAGATTTTTCCCTCCAGAATTTTTTTCTACTCCAATAGCGCAATTAAATTTATATATATATATTTATATGGGAGAGGGGGAAGGCGGAAATGATGAAGGGATTACAAGATAGGGAATCGAAATTTCACCTAGTTCAGGTAACCAACAAACAAACTGGACTACTAAGATTCCCTAATAAGCCAATTTAGTATTCTTTTCTTTCGTTAGTGCTTACAATTCTCACCTTTAGTGTCAGTTGCCTAAGCCGGGATTCCACCCAGCCTTTCCAAGCTAGCAAATCATCATTATCTGCTGCTACAATGTCAACCTGTAGATAGTTTTTGTACACCTCAAAGAAAAGATAATGCTTAAAAAGCGCGGCCCACTGTGCTTTATTCAACTCTATCTCCTGGATGACAGAACCAAGTGAAAACAGCAAAACTACCAATCAAAATGCATCAGTAGAGTGAAAAATAAAACAACAATGAACTTTTATTTATACCTCACAAATCTTGTTACCAAACTGAAATTGGTCCATCATTACTCGAAGAGTACTTGGGGAAACATTGTAGCTAGAGTTCATGGAAGGGTAAGCAGGAGTAATAATTGGCATATGATGTGTTCGGTCTTTTGGATTCTTGCGAGGATCCCAAACAAGAAAACCCAGCTCGTCCTCTTCTATTGGGCATAGCATCACTGGATTTGGCCAACGCCATTGTGTATAAACTCTGAAGAACCTAGAAACAAGCATACTGGGAAGTGCATTAGGATAAAATTGGCAAATGCGAGCAACCAAAAGAGCCCAATTCACACCGCCAAGGAATCCGGTAACCTGAATAAAAAAAGAATGCAGAAGGAGAAGTAGAAAATCATGCTCACGAACGGACCAGCTTATGAATACTATATAGTATAGACAAACCAGTGAGGACATTGAGGGAATAAGAACTCACATTGGAATAAACACCGCGCCTTTTTGCCCAAAACTTTAGACATCTAAGAGTTGTGCGGAAGTGCTGCAAGATTTTAAGAAAATCCATATGGAAATCTAGTTGTCATTTATAGACACCATAACACAAGGGGAAAGTAGGTTTACCTCAGCATTAGGAACCAGTTTCAATATTTGGTCAGCAACCCGGCACCCATTGAGACTTCGAACAGTCGGTTCATCCACATTGTGGAGTACAGATTGATCAGAGATATCTAAATCCTGTTAACATACAATTACAACACCGAATTAAATGCAATTCATCACACAACTCTCATTTAATAATAATTCAACTAATACATGAACTCCTCTTCAGTTTGCACAGATGTGAATTAAGGCAGACTAAGCAAACATTTAAACAAGACTGTAATGAAGAAGCTGTTATCTATCCACATTGATCAAATGAAACAAAAATGACTGATTCTCGATGAATAAGTTACAACGGTAGACTTTAAATTTTACAGTTTTTCAAATGTAGGTTTAACCTGATAGGTAATGGATATAATCTAAAAGAAGAATGTTCCAACTTACTTCAGGGACAACTAAGAGAGATATACTTGCATAAAGGAGATCAACAGATATTCCTTGAAATTTGAATTTCATAACTGGGACATGAGCATCAGGAACTGGTTGGAGTTCACTAACTTCTTCCTTTTCAGCCAAAATATCATGCAGAATGATAAAAAAATCCTCCTGCAGAGAAAACAAGAGAAAATTTCATAAATGATTACGATTAATCATCAGACTGTGCAAAGTTTTGACCAGTAAATGGGAGAGACTCACATCACGATTGACATAACAGGGACCAACACACAAGGTATCTATGTCAGCACCAGGTCCATGAACCTGCATAAGCACACAAGGTTATGACCATCAACAACGAAATAGTGACCGTAGGTCATTCAGATTAATAAAAACAATAAATATAGAACGTCAAAATAATTTTGGAATAAACCACAGAAGGTGATTGTATCTCTTTAGATACATGAATCTATCTGTAGCTTAATAACAAATTTTTTTTTAGTAACAGATAAAAAGCTTAATAACAACTTAACAAGATGCCAAACATGTGATTTCTACTACACATATTGAAAAACTTGGAGTTGAAACCGAAAAAAGACCTATTAGCAGCAACTTTAGCACCTAGTACCTGGGTATGTTTATCTTTATTTCCAATAATCTGATCACCCAATTATCCAAACCTCATGAATCCTTGGCTTCTCAGGTTACTCTTATATAGTTTATGAATGATGCATAAATAAGCAAATATTTTAAGCCACTTCACAAAGAACAAAATACTGCAAAAATCAAGTGAAGTGCTGAAATGTTACTTACTCCTAACCGATAAGAACCAAAAGTGAATATCATAGCATTTGCATCCTCCACCATTTGATCAGTGTAGCCTCTCTGGCGAGTCAACTGTTTCACCCACGATTTTACAATCTACACCACAATTTACCAGTCATTACAACTTCTTCACAATCAAATTGCATCTGACCAATAGAACCATCAAGAACTTCAGTTGAGATTTCATCTGATGCCAAGACGACTCAACTTTTTTAAGATAGACAGCTCAAAATTAAAATTTCGACATGATGTCAAGACAACGCAATATTAATTGGTCATTCAATCCAAATACGATAGCAAGCCCTAGAAGATTTGTGCATATCCAATTTATGCCAAAGAAGAAAATCCACACTGTTCTCTGGCATAGACAAATTATTCCTCAAATATTGAAGAGAAGATGACACATCTGACTTAGTGAATTTACACTGGGGATCCAATGATTCACATTTTCCAAATCCTCTTTACAGAGCGCATCTGCAGCATAGAAACATGCCTCTAGTAAAGATTATCAGAAGGCATTTTCTGTATGCGAAAATCCATGAAAAGCAATTGACTTTGCCCACCTGGATTTTCATGTAATAGGAGGGAGATTTCCTATTCCTTACCAAGAAATTTATATGGCTATTAAAAGGAACAAAGTAGAGAAGAACTCACCACATAGTACAGACTACAAAAATACTCCTTGTCCTAAGCCCCAGGCATCCGGTTACCTTTGTGGATCTCCACCGCCTGCTTTTGCGCTATTGTTACTTACGACGTCTCTTTTCTTACGCAATTCCTGACTAGATGTAGTTTTTCTAAGGACCGGAATAAGAGGTTTCAGCTTTTCGGAGTATTTAACATAACGAATAATTCTATATTGGAGAATTTCTCAAAATTGTTTGGTATCAACTAAACTGAGTTGACTTGCTAGGGGTAGGGCTGAGGATCAAGCAGGTAATTTCCTCCCATCTACCTAGACCTTCGTGGGTAGTGTTAACCCAATACCTATGCTAGAGCTATGATAGTGGGAGGTAGCAAGTAACTAGTGGAATAGTTGAGGTGCGTGCAAGCTCACCAAAAATACAAGCATTATAAAAATTTTAAAAATAAAAAGGAGCGGCTAGGTGGCGAAGTCGAGGAAACAGCTCCTTCCATATTTGGGACTTAGCTCCACTGACGAATATGTTACTACAAACATGGAAGATCCAAAAACTTAGATCAATTATTACTATCAACAGAAGAGTTCCCCATTTTTTATGCATATCATTCAATATTTGAGGTGCTTCAAACATATGAGAACAAAAAAGGTCAAGCCAACAGTAAAGCTCTTTTCACAGGATAGAGGCCTTCTCCTATTGTGGTACTGTCGGAAGGCATTCTTCGCCCCAGCTTGGCAAACTGCATACCAGCACAACATAATTATTGGCTTGTGCATCTTACTTTCTCTGCATGCAAACTCATATAGAGAACTCCCATTATACTTCCGATACGACTTAATTCCTATTTATGAGCTAGTATAAGCAGTTCTTGTTTATCGATTCAGCTAGTATAAGCAAGTGATACTAGTTCAGTAGACAAAACAATAATGGTTTGTCTATGATGCTTCAGAGTAATAAAGCCTTTTGGTATCAGACTTATCAAAATATGAAGAGGGCTGGGGGAACAGGGGAGAAGATGGAAGCGAACTGATTAGAGCACGGAGTTCCTCTCTGCTAAATCTCAATGAGGACTTCTGAACTTAATTAGGTGGAAATATAAATGGCATACCTTCCAAAAAGAAGAGCAAGCAATGCAGCCAAAACAGAGATTCTAAAGATGTTAAGTTGGAAATTATAGAAGATCCAGCCGACATGCTCTATACAGAAGTGGAAACAAAAAGAGAACTTCCGCATGGCCATTGCCGACACAAAGAGAACAAATTTGAATGTTGAATGGAGAAATCAGAAAGATAGCAGGCTCTAGTTTACCCTCCTATACATTAGTCATGACAATGAATTGAAACAAATCCTTTTTGCAATTGACAACAATGAGAAAGTTGGCAGGGTGCTATCATAAATGCCAGGATTTCACTGGGTCTGTTCTTGTTGTAATGCAAAGTCATACAAATCCTTTGCCGTTGACCTCAGGTCTCATCATATTGTTCTTATCCTTCTCGGGCTTATTGGGTTTGATTAAAATGATACCCCACATGATGACGAACTAGATACACCAGAGACAAACTAGCACCAACTAAAAACTTCTTACTAGCATGCACTTCATATCAGTATTCAGTAAGCAAAAACTTCTACATTACAAAATCTTAGTGCTGAATATGTACAACATAGTAGAATTTAAAGCAAAATAAAGCTTCTTATAATGTGCATTTTAGTTATGACCAAATATAAACTGGTCATACTACAGTTTGATTACACGATGTTCATGTCAAATTTAGTCAATTGAAAGTGCAATTCAGACCACTCGACCCATTTCTTACTTAGAACTGAAAATCAGAAATTACATAAAAAATACTAGAATGCATACTTTTGAAACTTTCACCAAAGATGGAAATAATTCAAGGGCAACTTTTTCGAACACGTAGATATAACTCTGCCAACTGTCACCTCGTATCATGCCAAAAACAGAAACTGAAACAACTCCAACCCTGTGTACTCAACACAAGCTTGGGGAGCAGTTGTGCTATTGTACTTAAACTACTGTTTATGGCATTCATTAATTGCCTCTTTAAGTGATATTCGCAAATTTCTTTCTTTAGTGCAGGTATGTGCATTTTATATATTTTTTGTGTTGTACTACTTCAGTATTATTATGAATTATTTTTTTGACAAAGTTTTATTATGATAATAAAAAATTCTTGATTCTTTTTGTTGTAAGTATGGGCAGGGGAGTTATTATCCCATTATGATTTCAAAAGTTAAAGGCCCTTCATTTCAATAGACGGAACTCATTTTTATGGCATGTGTGATCTGTAATTATTAATTGTTGTTGCAATCGATGCAGACGAGCTTTGAATCTTGGTCATACTTTCTAAAAATATTATATATTTATTTTTTATAACGATATACTTTCTAAAAATATTATGGAGGCGTGTTGTTGCAGACTGAAGATGAATCGGACTTCTTTCTAACCACCACCAAGAAATCTTCCAGTGTTTTCAATCTTTTAACTTGTTACAACCCCAAGTAATCCAATTCAAGTCTACGAAATGTCCTCTCACAAGAAGTTCCTCTTTTTCTTGTTAGGTTGATGGGTAGTGGTAAGAGTCAAACCCAAGGCCTTCATTTGCTCTGACAAAAAAGGACATTTTATTCATGATTTGATCAACCTACGACACGCGTATTTTACTGTTTCAAACATATTATTCACATAGTATTGCTTAATGTGGGACATCTAACTTAAAAACTTAAATCTACCATATTGAGCCATCTCATCTAAAACAACAACATACCTAGTGGAATCCTACAAGTGCGGTTTGGGAGGATAGAATGTATGAAAACCTCACCACTACCTCATGAAGGTGGAGGTTGTTTTCGAAAGACCCTCGATTTATATATAGCAATTCCAACTACAAAAAAAAATAGGCATAATACATGCCCTTTAACTTGGTCTCAGCTCATATTTATGCCCTTCAACTTTGGGCGTGCACAAGTAGACACTTAAACTTCCATAAAGTTGAACAAATAAGCACTCACATCCTACGTGGCATCCTACATGGTATGCCATGGCAATTTGGATCCTACGTTGTGCCCTACATGTGTAATGTCTCTACTCAACGTTATACAAGTTCAAGTGCCTACTTGTGCACACCCAAAGTTGGGAGAGCATAAATATGAAATGAAGTCAAGTTAAAGGGCACATATTGGGCACATTTATGTATTAATTGAGTCACAAGAAAACAATGCCAAGTCGACCAGGCAGAAGCAAAATAGTGCAATAATCATAACACAATACGCAACATTTTAAAATAGAGCAATGGAAACAATAATAAATATGGATAGTATTTTTATCAAGCTCTTCAATATTCTTGATAGTAAGTTAATAGCTAATAGCTTCCCTGTTACCTATAGTTTTCTATATTATCATAATTTCACTATTTCATTTTCTAACTGGTAAATGTGAACCAGTAGGCACCACTCTTATTATCAGCGACCAAATTCAACTAAGTTAACACTCTGTTTGGATAGTTGTCAAGTATTGCTAAATAATGTATTATATTGTATTGTATGTATGTCCTGTATTGTTTAATGAATACAACTTTTGGATGGATTGTATTGTGTCCGTCGTTACATAATATCACTCATCAACAATTTGAAGGATAAACTTACAATAAAAATGAATACGAGGTAGAGATACAAAATAAAAAAGGAAATAATAAAATAGAATTATCAAAAAGCAAGTAAAGATAAAATGAGAAGAAAAAATTAAGGTAACAACGCAATCACATAAAATCAATAATTACACACTATGAGACTTTTTGTCGTTACCTAACGACAAATTTAACGATACGATACAATAAAATATAAGTAACAATCAAAGAAAATATTATATGTAAAATAACAATACAATCGGTAACACAAATAAGTTGTTATTCTGTTGTGTGAAGTTACATCTAAAAGCTCATCTTTTTTTCAAGCTCCTCTAAAAGCTCCTCAACTAGTATTAGAGCCTCAATAGCTTTGATAGTGGGTTGAGTAGCTCATGCCTCTTGGCAAATGGCCTAATAGCCCCCCTTCAACCTTAGTTGCGCGGACTCTTCACTTTTGATGCCGCACCCGTCTTGAATTCTTCAAAAATACATACTTTAGGCGAATCCGACAAGCACCGGTTGACATTTTTGAAGAGTTCGAGCAACATAGCCTTCAACTATAGTTTTCTTTATTTTAATAGTTTTGTATTACCTATTGCTTTAGGTAAAATTGCTTTCTCTAGTAATGACTTAGCTTCGATATTGTATATTCATGCAAATGAGGAGCTAGAAAACACTATGGAAAGAGGATGGTTTAATTTGATGTTGCTTGAGGAGTTCAAACACATGAATTGGCTAAATAAATGAAATGATCAGATGGTCATGGTCCTATTGAAAAAGGTACATCTTTTATCAGAAATCATTTGATTAGAGCCTTTATTACTAATAAGATTCTTTTCTTCTTTTCCTTCTCACACAAATTCTATTGTACAACATCAAATAAATTTGAACATAAAAGAATTTTGTTCTTTGACTTCTTGACAAGAGCTATAGTCTTTCAGCGTTCCTGTTTTCCGTTTTGTTGAATTCTGCCAGCACCATTTAAAGTACAAACAACATTATGAGTTGAATTCAATCTCAACCACTATACCTCTAAATGTTCTGCCAAAGGATCTTATTTTCTTTCCTGCACATCCTTCGGTACTTCTTCCTACTAAGCCCTAAAACATTCCATACATCATCCTACTAACTGAAGTGCTATGAATAACTCGAAACACAATCTAATGCTTACATACCCTTTAGGATGAAGACTGATCAACGAATATGGACATCATCATGATTATCAGCAATGCCCTCAAAAAACAAGTTGTTAAATTGCAGGGTTCAACAGGAAAGACTCCACTTATTCTACTACTCCTAAGGCCAAAGCTATAATCGAAGGCTCATAATCAACAATGAACAACCCAACCCAAAACACAAAGATATTTCAGCTTCTCATATAGTGTTTTTTTTTTTTTTGCTTAATTCCCCAATATATCACAGCCCCTGAATTTATAATACAATAAAGCTGCAAACCAAACATATATAACAATTCATACAAAAAGCTAAAGTTTGTACCCACAAAATTAAAGTAAAACAACTACAACTGTTTAAGCTAATACTACTATGCTTCAAAACTTACCTGATCAATCTGATGTAGCACCTCTTCTCTCCTTGCTGTCTCTTCCTCACTCTCATACAACTCTGATTCCTTCAAAAACTAAACAAAAAAAAATCAAATTCAAGGACGAAATTGAGTTCAAATCATATAAACCTAGGAAAAAAATAAAAAAGTTTGCACATTTTCTAATGCTTCATTTCTTTGAAGATCTGCCTCGGTGGGCCCAGCAAGAGACAAAGGCTTCGTAACTCCCTGCTTCTTCGGGGGTGGCGCGGCCTCTGCCGCCGCCGCCGCCACCACCGGAGGCGGCGTTAAGCTCTCGGAACCCATCATCAATTACCAATGAAAATGAGCAAATTACGAAATAAAGAAAAAACCCAAAATCAAAACTTTACAGATCAAGCCTAGAAAATGGCGAAACGAGAAATTGAGTGGGCAATTTCATATCTGATTCGACTGAAAAGGAAGAAATCTAAATTAGAATTGAGCGAAGTGGGGAGAGAAAGAAGGAGGGAAGGAGAGATCTGGGGAGAAAGAAAAGGGTAGAAGCAAGTGTGGAAGATGGAAGAGAAAGGGGTCAATCAAAGCGGTTTCTGGAGTTTTCCGGGGGGTGGGGTGGGGTGGGGGTGGTTGAGCCCCAGGGAGAAAAAGAGTATTTTTTGATTGGTAGTCAAATTGGTCAATTAATAAATTTATCTTGGGATGATTAAAAAAAGGAAAAAATTATGTTATTATAAACAAGTTTATATTATTTAATTATTTATCATAAGTATAATTTGCTATAATTATTACTTGCGATTAATATTATATATTAATTATGTGGACTGATTTCAAGTTTGTATAATTAGTCACGTTTGTATATGTATAATTCGCTAGAATATACAAATACATATGTATAATATATATTATTTCTAACTGATGTACATATGCAATTCACCTTTCTCCCATTCATTTTCCTCTCTCTCCTAGTCTCGCTTGCCTCTCTCCTCACTATAATATGTAGTTATGAATTATAATTATTAAACTATAGCTATGAAGAATAATTATGTTATTTTTAAGTGGTTATATGTAAAAGTTTCTAAAAAAGATAAAATTAAGAAAAATTAGCACAATTTTTAATCATTGAATGACAGTAATGTTAAAATTCTCAATGTAAAGACTATTTTTTATACATATGGGAAAAGGCTTAAAATACCCATATGGTACAAAGTCACTCTACATCTACCTATTGACTCTCAAATACCCGTGTTATTCATCTTTGAGTCGAACATTGACCACTTTTATAACAGATTATTATTTAACTAATTTTTAGATAGGTGGCGTTCATTTATTGGATATAATTTAATTATTTAAATTAATTTACTAACTCACCCATTTTTAATTATATCCAACCTAAATTAACTATCTAAATTCATTAGTTACACTCGTCTCAAACCTGATTAAAATAAATACACCATTCATTCCCTACATTTCACTTCATCTTTCAACTTTCTTCCCCAATATATTTACCTATAATTTCGAAACACTTCTTAATACACACAGTATCACCCAAACACTCATCATTATTCTGAAAAGTTTAGTGAAGTCAATTATGAGGTTGCTTCAAGAATTGCTGAAGGGAATAGAAGTAGGAAGTTGAAGAAAAGTTGTGGGGATGAACTGGAGAAAATGCATGATACTAAGGATATACAAGAAGATGTTGCGGTTGGAGTTTATGAAGGTGATATTTCTTCACTTACAGAGATGGAAGAAAAAAACAAAATAGAAAAAGGTAATATCAAAAGGGAAAAAATGATAAATTTAGGACACAACTTGAAGATCCTGCACATGAGAAGAGTGAAAAGAGAGTGAGAGGTTCATATTTTTCCTTCATTGAATGATTCAAGTGATGAGAAGCATGAGATCGAGGAAGAAAATTTAGCGCATGGCAAGCGATTCTCAAAGTTAGAAGATGAAATTATCAAAGAGGTGGCTCATAAATACATAGAGATATATAATTTTGCGAACAATGGCTAGAATAGGTTTTAAATGCTTAGATCTTATCTTGAAATTAAAGGTAGTTGAAAAGAAATATGAAGTGCCTACCATACAGAACATTTAAGGCATTTCATTCACAGATCATATTTCAAAGGAGTGAATCACGTAAATGGACTAAAGAGTATAAGATGGTACGAAAGTTCCAGAAAGAGCATGGGAACAATTGAAAGGTCTTAGATGATTAACTTGAAAAACATCGATGACATGTGAAAGAACATAACGAAGGCTAGAACTGCCCGATCAGAATAAGAGACAATGGACCGGGAGCAGTACCATAATTTGTTTAATTTAATGAAGACTGAAGTTTTCTGAAGAGAAGAGATCTAAGCATGGCTAGCTACGCGATAATATTGTATGGGGCTAACCCATCGGTGGCCCCCTAAACTTGGCACGAATTTTCACTTAGACACCTTAACTGATGGATTTTCATTTTGAACACCTAACGTAGGGTACCTATGTGTCATTTAAACACTTTTTGCACACCTGGAGTGTCGCGTGAATTTCACTTATGCTAGGCGCGTAAACATGAGATTTTTGTCTGATGTGGAGTCCCCAACGTCCCCAACGGTAATATTACTCCACATCATTTATTTATATTGATGTTATTCCAATTATACTCTAATTTAAACCCCAATTTCTCTCTTCTTTTCCAATTTCTTCCTTCTTTTTCCATTTTTCTTTTCTTCAGCCTTTCATGTCAAGCTTCTCCAATTCTTCCATGGCATCTGTGGATGAAGGTTGATATTGTAGGTGTAGTTGTCCATATCTCAACAAGCAGACCCACCCCCAACAAAAGGAAATACCCAAAAAGCCCCTTACTTTATCAGCACTACTAAGACCAAAACCTAGATTAAAAATAAAAATAAAGCAGAATCAACGACAAAATACACCTTCTACAACGAAAAAACAGAGGTAAAAACAAAATGGTGACAGCGCAATACCTCGTCAACTTCACGTCGTACAGCCCGATACCTCGGAAATACAACCTTAAACCTGCAAATGTTGACAGAAAATACAACAATGGTTATTACTAACAATAAATTGAAGGAAAAACAACGCAATACATGCGAAGGAAGAGACATTGACCTAGGGTTTTCGTCGGAGAAGAAGGAGAAACAGAGAAAAGTACGAAAGGAAGTTGAAAGAACTTTGTGGAAAGATGAATCGATTTTCCTTTTTCTTTTATCTGATTTAATTTATCTAATAATTTGATTAAAAATTACGTGTAAATAAGTTTAACAGTTGGCATAATATAATTGGTAATTTAATCCACGTAGAACGGGTTGTGTTGCACGCGCCTATGGTCTACAGATGTTAGTGCAAAAAGTGTTTAAGTGACACATAGGTACCCTACGTTAGGTGTTCAAAATGAAAATCCATCAGTTAAGGTGTCTAAGTGAAAGTTCGTGCCAAGTTTAAGGGGCCACCGATGACTTCTGCTATGTGGTGCAATAAGTGAAAACTTATCCATGAGAACTTATGCAAAATATTGCTTGAAATGGTATGATCAATTAACATCACCTATGGTGGCCAACGGTGAATGGGTGGATGTTGATGACTATCACCTAGTTAATGCACTTTTTGAGCTCAACGCAAGTTGTATCGAAAATGTGGATTGGACAATCTTCTTGACCACATGCTAGGAGAGATATGTTGAAAGAGATAGAACCAAATGGTTCTTCACATAAGTCAACTTGGAAACAAGTTATTTGTTGATAAGTAGAAGTTTTACCCAAAAAATATTGTCCAGATTCAGTCGAAGTAAGAGAGGCTTGGAATAGTAAATCAGTTGTTCCATGATATGCCCATCAATCAGCAATGATGTGTTTAAAGAGAGCTTTTCACAGCAATACATACTATTGGCAAACTCCCCCATCCCCTCCCCTCTTTTCCTTTTTTGTAATTATTAAAAGATTATGTAGAACATTTAGTAGACATAATTCGAAAGAGGTCAGTGCTATGTGGTGAAAAGAAAATGGAAAGATTTTCACGGAGAGTTGTTTTTACTCTGTAGGGTAAGAGATCAATCAACTTCAACTTGAAACTAAAGGTTTTGATAATGTGTTGTAATCATGGCTTTTGTGTTTCTATCACAATTTTATAATTTCCTTACTAATCTCGATTAGTGATGTAAGGTCAAAAATACATATTTTAAATTAATATTTATCTCATATTTAATATTTATATATGTCCTTTTTTAGCATGAATTTTATGGATTGTGCTAAATAGTATATTTTATTAGTAGAATTAAATTGGTGGAAAAAATGAAGAAGTTTGGAGCTAAAACGAATTAAAAATGGAATATTGAATAGCGAAATTAAGAAGGTAATTTAATGAATTAAATTTAATATAATAATACTCCCTCTGGAAAAATAACTTTATTTCCTTTTTAATCTATTTAAAAAATAATAGTTTTTTCTTTTTTGGTAATATTTTAATTTCAGATTTTCACATGATATTTAAAGCCACAAGATTAAAGGACAATTTTGTACATTTGACATAACTTTAATTTAGGACCACTTGATCCAAACATCTTATTTATTTCTTACTGTCCGTATCAAGTTAAATTAGATCACTCTTTTTTAAACGGATATAATATATTTTTATATATATGAAAGTGCAGCTCAGAGATTCAATTAATAGCACAGCTGCCATGTGGCAGTGAGGCCACAACAAATTATGTTAAGGCGGTGGACTGAGGGTGTGTTTGGTATGATGGAAAACATGGAAAATATTTTTCTAGAAAACAAATAGATTTTGGACTTATTTTTTCATGTTTGGTTGGTGAGTAGAAAATATTTTCCAGAAATGATTTTGTATTTGATTTATGAATGAAAAATATTTTAAGAAACATCTTTTATTTTTACTAGAGTAAAAAATAACTTATGAAATTGAAAACATTTTTTAAAAACTATTTTTTTTATGGTGATGGTGGGGGTGGGGTGGGGGCAGGGGGAGGGGGTAGAAGTGAAAAAATAAAAATTTGAAGTTGATAATATTTTTAAAAAAAATTAATTTTTTTGGGGGTTGGGGGTGGGTGAGGGGCTGGCCGGGGGATGGGGGGTAGGAGTTTAAAAATAAAAATTTGTAGTTGAAAATATTTTTAAAAAGCAAAATTACTTTTTTGGGGTGGGGGTGGGGTGGAGGGGGGCAGGGATCAGGTGAAAAAATAAGTTTTTGAAATAGAATTTATTTTTTTAAAATTGATCTTTTTCTCTAAAAAAAAATGTAATTTAAAATTGGAGGAGAGTTTTGAAAAATGTTTTCCTTAATTTTTGAAGGAAAGTTATTTTCCTTAATTTTGAGGAAAATGAGTTGATTTGCAAAACATTTTCCAAAACTTTTGTCCCAACCAAACATGAAAAAATTGGAAAACTTCATACCAAAAACACTCTGAGTGCAGTTCATGTGGAATTAAGTTTCGTTTTGATTTTAAATTCCTAATTTATTTTTGATTGAATTATTTTATTCAGGGTTTTCTACCTCTATAAACAGTTAATAAGAATAATTATTAATGGGGCATCATACTTTGTAGAGAAAAGACTTTTTTTCTCTTTTTTTTCTTAAAGGTTAGTAGCTAAAGACCCTTATTCTAGGATTGTGGCTACAGGATAATTGCTTAGTATTAAATTTTATGAATTGAAAATTCTTTATCACATAAATTGCTCTATTGTTCTTATTTTAATATTTTGTGATGGACAATCATTGAAATAAATGTATTGTCTGAATTGAACTCGAGAGAAGAATATGAGGATAGATCGTGGGGCAAAAGGAGCATGATTTTCTCTAAAATTAGGGTTGATTTCTATCTAGAATAGGGATATACCTAGATACCTTGTTTGGTTAAAAAACAAGATAAAAATTTAATGCTCCGCAATTGGTTCAATTTATCTCTGCTCAACGATATAGTTAGACTGACAATTATGATAGGCGATAAGAGGTCGGGTGACCATAATTATACATTCAACCTTGTAAATCACGATTTGATAATTAAATGAAATTCATAGTAAGCTGCAACCTTAGAACCAATCATAGTAAGATAATCTTAGTTCTTTGTTCTTGCATTCTTTTATTTATAAATCACATTCTTTTGGTAGCCTTAAATAAATAATTGAAGTAGTATAATTTAGTAAAAATAATTAATCGACAATTTCTTTGGGTTCAATAATTTGGCTATTTTAGGATCACTATATTACTTGCGCGATCGTGTACACTTGTGTGTGCAGTTGGAAGGTATCACGTACATTGTCATTTTATTGTCTATTTTTCTTTCATACTTTACGTTATTTGGATCCACGGGTCTATCAGAAACAACATCTTTACTCGCAAAGGTAGAGGTAAGGTATGCGTACATCCTATCCTTTCCGAACCCCACATGTATGATTAAACTAAGTTAAAACGTTACTCTAATAATGTTTTATGTTTGTCTATTTTGTCAGCTATTTGTCTTTTTGTCATTTAATATTTTTTAATAAAATAATACCTAATACGTTACTGTCAAATACGTTTATTTTAGTTTTGTAAAAAAAAACATATTATTTTGATGAATTGAATCAAATAATCACTTATTTCGATCAAAAATTCATAATACTACCTATGCATAAGATTCTCAGTAACTCAGAGGTCATTGCAGTTAATCAAAGATAAAAGATTTTGCCTTTTTTTTTTTTTAATTTTGTCTGCGCGTGATAAAACTAATACATGAAAATATGATTTGTTTAAATTTGAGCGGGTTAATGACCTAATTCACTTTATTTTTTAATTAGTCATTCTATTTAACTCATCTAAAAGTTGCACATATACGCATTCATGCATAAGGAATCTCAAAAATGTCTGGAGTTACATATGAGTGAAGTTCATGCATTTCTACCTTGAATTCAAGCAAACATGGTTGGACTTAGATCATTTTTGTCTGCACTTTTCATCCATTTTTGTTTGGACATCTCACGTCAGCCATATGATACTTCAGATGTTATGTTTGAAGTGTGTTTGAAGTTAAATCGAATAATCTTGCACTTCTTCTACTCTTTTTACATTTTCAAGTTTAACTCAATCCGCTTATATAACACCCTAATTGTATTCGAACAAGACCATTAGTAGTATAAGATAAGAACATAACATGTTTTTACTTGATATTGAGATCAAATAAACTTGGAGTTCAAGTTAAGAAAGTTGAGCAGCATGGAGATTTGGAGATAAATATTTTGAATTTTAATTTGTATTTTCAATAACTCATTTTCTTAAAAAATATAAAAATCAGAAAAAAATATATACATTTGTAACTGATTTGGACAGGGCCTTTAAGTGAGAAAATAGTAGCAGTTGTGCCATGGAAGAGAGGATCATCAAATATTGGACTTGATTCTTCTATTGTTGTTGATGCAAGAGACTTATGGATTGTAAGTCTTTCATTTACTTTACTTTATGGGATAATGCACAAGTACCCTCTCAACCTATACATGAAATCCCAGAGACACACTTATACTATACTAAGGTCCTATTACCTCCTGAACTTATTTTATAAATAATTTTCTACCCCTTTTCGTCCTACGTGGCACTATCTTGTGGGCCCAATGTGTGTTGACATTTTTTTTCAAACTAGTGCCACGTAGGTCGAAAAGGGATAAAAAATTATTAATAAACTAAGTTCAGGGGGTAATAGGACTTTAGTATAGTATAAGTGTGTCTCTGAGATTTCAGGCATAGATTGAGAGGGTACTTATGCATTTTCCCTTACTTTATTAAATTACTCATAATTAAAATTACGATCTATTAATAAATAAATATTAGGTCTAACTCAATCATAAAAGTTAGCTTACGAGAAACGAATTATCTAAGCCATATTAAAGAAACCACTCATCCCTTAAACGGTCAGAGTGAAACTTTTTTTTCTTTGTTTTTGTTTTTATTTCATCTTCTCAAGTATCTCTCACTTTCATCAGTTTCAGTGCCTTTTGGCATATCTGTTTTATTGTTCGTTAATTAATTTTTTCAATTGAGTTTCATAGTAGTATTATGTATAGTTGATCTTATTTGCATTTACTTTGAGCAGAAAGGAAAGGAAGTGCAAAGATGAGATGTTTTAGTTATACCCTTTCAAACAACTTATCTCTTAATTTAAAATAGGAAAAAATAAAAAAAATTGTATTTGGCTGATTGATGTGAATTACAACCTTATAGGTTCTGAACAAGGGATATGAGATCGTTCTAATATCAAAAACAAGCTTTCTTGTTGCTAGACACATATTTTGACTGTTCTTTCGCTCCATTCTTTTCTTTCGATTCTAAGATCGTGTCGTTTTCATTCACATTTTTAATGTATAGGTATAAAGATATGTCACCTGGACCTATTCAACCTTAAAAGCTACATTTTGAGGGGAGGTTTGTCCAAATCCATAAAAGAAGATCAAATTACCATCGCTCTACTGATGTGTGACTTCTCAACACTCTCCCACATACTCAGACCTCAACTGAAGCGTGAACATATCTAAACGGGGTCCAACATTGGTGAACAACAAATTGGGATAGGCATGATTCTGTTACCATGTTTGAAGATATGAGGTGTGTTCTCTCCAACAGCTTAAACTTTTAGATGAGATAGTCACACACTTTAACATGATATCAGAACAGACAAAGATCCACAACTTAAACTTTTAAATGAGATGGTCACACACTTCAACAATAGGAGTATTTTAGAAAATTTTGGGAAAAATAGTTTTGCAGCAGAGTTCCTCTCATTTCTTCTTAAACTTTTTTGTTCCATACCTTTTTATGAATTAGTTCTTCCATTTCTTCGTTTTGGTTTCCTTTGATTACTTAAAACTATTAGTTCACAGCTCTCAAGATATTTAACTGTATTTTCTCAACTCAACCTATGAATAACCTAAAGTTAATAAAGGCAAACAAAAAAAAGAATGAAAAAATAGTTACGTTATGATCACCACCACCTGTGGCAAACCTAAGGCCACCTGGCTGATTATCAATGGAGAAAATCTACATGGACTGCTGTATATATATTTACTTAAAATTTTCATATGAGAGATTTGGTTTAGTATCTGAGAAATTTTTTTAAGAGAAGATAAGTAGTGTTTTTCTAAATAACATTCACCCATTTTTACATGAAAAATTACAAAACTTCTTTTAATAAAATTGTGATATGAAATTATCATAATAATTAGTACTATAATATGTAGAATTTAAATTAAGGGACTTTGTTATCCTGCATTTGATAGCTTGAATGAAAAAGTCACTAATTCAAGAGAGTGGTTGTAATTTATTTATTTTACTTAAACTTAACTAATAAAATAAATTTCATTGATTCCACTAAAATGTGAAAAGTTGACATAAATTAATAAACTGATGAACTTCTCACAACATTGATTAACTATCATTTTTGAAATTTGGATTATTTAATTATTTTGCCTCTTACTTGATCTATTTTATAATTTACATATGATCGTTGTTTACATATGCAAAGGTAAAATTCTTAAAATAGAGATAGTATGATCTATATGCTCTATTAGTGTTGTTAGCTGCTTGAACTCTATCTATCCGGTGGCTTTTGAAAAATCATTTTTTCTTCTCAAGTGTATTTATCTAATTTAAGTTTGTACTTTGTAAGATCTAAAGATATAGTAATCATCCTATGTGTAAACTTATAATTTTGCATTTTAAGAGTTTTTTTTGGGTAATGCAACTTCAATACACTATGTTTCTTGATGGATATATTAAGTGCACAGAAAAAAAAATTGTCATCTAAAGATATATTTTCAAAATATTCTCGAGGCTTCTAGTTTCTCGTGTATATGCAATCAACTTCTTCAGTGAGATGTATCATATGGCTTGAAAGGGGAAAAAATATTTTATTGTTCAATTTCAATTTTGACTTTTTCTCAAAGATCATGATCCTTTCATGTTGGACCCGTGCTAAGCACGGGCCATGGTCCATGAGACAATTTCTTTATATTGTAATGAACTTATATAGTACATTTTGTGTGGAGCGAATTTGAAATGAGATATATATCATTATGTTTTATATATAGTCTTTGGATGTAAACTAATATAGCTAAATGAGAATTTGATCGTATTAAAGTGTGAAAAGATTATGGGTTATATTGTAACTTTCTCTATCTACTTTTACTTGTCCGATTTAGAAAATTAAGAGATAATTTAAATCTTATCACTTAGTTTATAATTTATCCTTATTATTATTATGGTCATTTTACAAAAGTAATAGAATAGATTAAACTCTTTTCAAACGTGTTGTCCAACAATTTCGTAAAAAAAACAAAAGAAGGATAGTATTAGAGAGCTAGGGAGTTATTGATTATAAAACTTGAGACTAATAGCTTGTGAATACAAATAAGGGATATAGATATATTTAAAACTAAACCTCATGTGTGAATGTCGTTCTCCATTGGGGTTAATGTTCTCAACGGTGCATCAATCATTTGATTCATATTTCATGTGATCTTTTGTTACGTATTGACTACATAATTGACAAAGAGAATTTCAAATTATTTGAATATGTTATATTTTTTGAGCTTATCAACAAACTCACATGTAAAGCCAATATCACATATTTCGTTTCATGTTGTTTTATCTTCGATACCCACGTATCATCCTCCAATGCATTTAACTATCAGGTCTGAATTTCTCTAATACACCTAAAAAAAAATCAGTAAACTCTATACACCTATTAAGGGCATCTTTAACCCAGACATCAAATTTAGTGTCAGCACTATTTTTGGTATAATCAACTCCAATCAATTGCATCAAATTTTACATCAAAAAGAAATATTTTTCTCTCTTCATTATTATATTATTATTTTTTATTTCATAAAATAATTTTTTTCTAAAACATTCACCCTATATAATTCATGGTGAATGTCATTTACTACTTTGTTCAATGTGTTATAAAATGAAGATAATAAATTGAAATTAAGAAGAGTAAAGATATAGAGAGACAAAGTAATAGTAGTAGTAACTTTTCTTTATTATTATATGTACTTTTACTTCTTGTTATTATTTCTTACAAGAGGATATATATATATATATATATATATATATATATATATATATATATATATATATATGTTATAAAACTTGCGCACAAAGTTACTTGGCCATGAAGTTTACTTGGCCACACAGTTTACTTGGGCACAAAGTATATTGTGTGGATATCCATTTTGCAACACTTCCCCTTGAATGTCCATGTAAAAATAAATTTAGTGAAAGAAAAAATTATGTAATACGCATTGTCTGCTGCCTCATTAAAAATATTTACTAAAAAAAAATCCAGTGGATAAAACTTGGTTAAGGAAAAAAGAGTGCAGCGCAATTTACTCCCCTTGATGAAAACATTACTTAATAACTTGAAGATGACATATTCCGATTTTGTAATTCAGTTTCTCAAAGGTTGAAGTTTGTCTTGGTGAATACTAATTGTTGAACATTTGTTTCATTCTTGTTTTGAAGATCACGAGTAAGAAAAAGAACTTCGATGAAATATATTTTGGTTAGTCTCCTTTGATATGTCCTCCTCTTAGTTGAGCACATGCAACATTGTCTTCATATAATGTTGTTGGAATATTTTTTTTAAAGGAAGACCACATATTTTCTGGATATGTTTATAGATTTCATCCAAATATATTTTGAAATTACTCAATTTGTGATCTTATCGATTAGACAAATTGTCCATTTGATTTTTTTTAGTAGCAACAACCAAGCACTGAAGGATATTTTCACTTGTATAACAATCAAATTGACTTTTTTGTAATAATTTGATATGACAATATTCCGACTTAAAAATATATAATTTTCTTCAGGTCAAACTTCATAATCTCCTGTGATTGCACGGTTAATAAACTTGACACAATTGATCTAATAATTTATATTGATATTTGATTCACTCTAATATTTCCACCGATAAGATTAATATTATATTTTGCGTGCATATTCGTGAAATTATTTATAATAAATAATAATAGCAGGATACATAAGTGCACCAATTGCACTATGACATGATATTTTCTAACCATTTTAATGAGAACGGAATTGATCTTTATGTTTGCGATCTTACAATCATTGGTGTACTATTCAATGAAATCGATTTATAAATTTTTAAATCTTTCAGAAATATTCATATAACATTGAGTGTCTAGCTATACGTGATAGACTGATAGTCATTCATCATGCGTATCCAAGTTTTTCATACATTGTCAGACTGATAAAAACCTCATTTCATCCACCTTAGGAGAATGCATCTCCATATAATAATGTCAGGACTTTTGCAAAAAGTCTTTATTATTCAATGTACAAGCCGTACTTTATATTTTATGATTTTAATTATTGCACAATAATTCATTTGTATCTCAACTGACATTATATTTTGGTATATGAACAATAAGTCCATAACATCAGTTTTTTCAAGTGAAATATAATATACTTGAATTGTATTTTCTTTGGCCAACAATTTATCTGTCAACTTTCGACAGATTTAATATCTAGGTTCTCGTCACTATTTATAATTTTGAGCGCTAAATTATATTAAAGATATCGTTGACGATTTATTTGATATTTTTTCTAATATGACATAACTTACCGAGCTTTCATTATTTTTATCATTTTCACGTACCTTATCCTTTGCCAAGGTTTTATGAAGTGTTATGTCATGGTGTTTTTTCTAAAGCATTTGTCTCATTATTATGATTATTTGTTCATCTTCTTTGTCAAGAAGTTGTA
This sequence comes from Solanum sitiens, assembly GCA_016801875.1. Lineage (NCBI taxonomy): Eukaryota > Viridiplantae > Streptophyta > Magnoliopsida > Solanales > Solanaceae > Solanum > Solanum sitiens. Next base: position 224,415 of record JABWTJ010000507.1, on the reverse strand, counting down.
TCTTCTGAATCGATTTATCTAATACGTTTTCGACGTGCCATAATTATGTCCTCAAGGACCTTTCATTTGAGCATTTATAACTGGATTACAACATATGGTCAGTGAATATGTCTTACAATTGACTTAATAAGTTATATTTTCAACGAGGATCATGTCAATGATATGTCATTATGCATAAACTTATGTTCCAGTTGCTTATCATCTCACCTTAATGTTAGAGAATCTAACATTCACCCAATTTTATTTGGGAATTCATCTTTATGCATTATGCAGTGGTGGAGCAATTGAATAATATATCACATTTTTAAATTTTTAGATGAGAATTATTTGGTTTCTGAGCCTGAACCAATTCTGATAAGGGAATCATGTTGGTGTGATACATACAGCTGTTGTTATACTTTAAATAACATATCTCATACCAAATTTCTTTTGAGAGTTTTGTTTTTATAACCAATGATTTAACTATAATTGGAGGCATCTAATTTTTGCTTAAACCACTTGGATATCAACATTATCAATATAGTTTTATAAGTTGAAATGTGCTCTTGATTTATCAATTCAAGCAAAAAATCTTTAATTTGCAAAAATTAAATTGTATGTTGATAATAAAGCACATGTGACTATGACATGGATGCATATATATAATAGTAAATAGTCCACATGGAGGGTGAACGGATCCATATTCACCTTTTTATACATTTCAAAGTTTAAGGAAATACAATTTCAACCTTAGCTGGTACAAAGATAATTTTATCATGAGAACAAACATTACAAGAGAATTCTTGAAGAATTTATTAGTTCTTCAATATATATATAATCACATAAATTCTCATTTATTTTCGTATCATACTTGAACCGGGATGATCGTCGACCGGTCATGTCAACTGATATTTATTTCGATAAACTTCTAGTTTATTTTGCATGTGCTTACCATCATCTGCCTATATTTAGTTACCACAAATAATATGAAAAATAGGTAATCTTTAACATAAATATTTATAATCCACTTTGATTGTAATAATATAAAGATCTTAAATCTTTCTATATATTCTAGTCTCAATATTATTGTTATTATTTTTCTTTGACTATTTCTTTAAACTTAAAGTTTCTTTCGAGACTTACTACAATTACAATGAACAATTTTATTTCTTTGAGTAGTAGCACAATAGCTCTACAAAGCTCACAATTAACATTGAATACTACCACATACTTCATAACATTGATTGTGTGGTAATTCTTTTAAGGATGAATTTATATCATTATTGTCATGGTCAAAATCATTGTAAGCAAAACTTGTTTTTGATTTACTTTTGTCATTAGTATCTCCTCCCTTTTTATTTAATATCTGACAAAATATTTTTGGCATATAGAGATAAATAACCAATGACAATTTTTTTTTGTGGTAAAAAAATATTTTTTTCTTTTGCCTTTTCGATAGTTCATAATAAAACATACCATAATATTTGTGTTGTACTAAAAGTACTTGACCAATGATCTTTTACACCAAAATAAATTTTCTTTATTTCTCTCTAATCTCCCTTAGGAGTGAGTTGTGGTATTTATTAAATTATATATAAATATGTTCTTATTTATAATTTTCATCATCTCTTGACACACTCACTTTCAAGAATGGTCCATTATTCATGATACTTATCACAAGTGATATTCTCTTCAAGAAATTGATGATAATCATATATTTATGCTTCATAACTATTCTTTTTATCAGAATTTCATTGTCATGCTCTGAAATTTATCATATTCATATGACATACCTTCAAATTACTTTTGAAAGTCAAGTGTATCACCACATTTTCATCCTTTTCTTTGATGGAGGATTTATAAACTTATCAAATTATTAGGTCTCACAACAAACATGTTTCTAATGACCTTTTATATCATTTGATGACAAAAATTACCTTCACTCTTTGAAGGACCATTTTGAGAACTCATAATGTTCTTTCTTTTATAATTTTCACTATGATGAGTATTAGTTTGTCCATTCACGTCCATATTCATAAGTCCAATCATAAAATAATCTTGTCATGTTTCAGACTTTTATTGTATTGCTATCACATTCACTTAAATAAATGGAGCATATTCAGTGGGACAGACTTCATAATTTTTAGCAAGAGCATATCGATTTGCTCGATCATCATTATATATCAATATATTGCATTGGGACTTTAACCCAATATCTTATCCATACAAAGGCATGTTAGGACAAAATAGGAAATGACTTGAATCCAAAATCTTATCATCATGGTGCATCGATGTCTTACCCTTTTGCTGCGGTGAAATTTGAATTCACCGTCTTACCTCAATCAATGACATCATATATAGTCCAAAATAAAATTCATCCGTGAGCCTTTTAAATATTGTTACTTTGTTATTAATTGCAGAAATAAATTTAGTCATAATAACACTTCAAAAGATCATATAGAAATTATTACCGAAACAGAGTTAATCCTCATGGCTCTGAATAATATTTTCAACTTAAAAGTTTTATGAATAATTCACTTATTGGAAGATCAACAAATTAATTCTCAACACTGATTTCATTTGTTGCTAGTTAAGAAAAATTATAATTCATAGATAAAATAACTAGAGGTAAACACTAATAATCATAATATATAAAATGATATCTCAAATTAAATTCAACTTATGAGGATAATTATTTGGTCCATCATATATGTTTTATCATATTTTATGATTCAAGATATATCCAACCTCATTTGAAATTGTAAATACTATTACTTAAAAATTGACATAATAATTCATAACGACAGAATCTTTATAGCTATTCAAGATTAGAAATCATTCAAATGCATATTTTAATGGAAAGAAAATTCATTATGTTAATCCTTTCTGAAACATAGCGACAAATGAAATGAAAATCTTTTTAAAGTATTGAACTATTTTCGAATTAGTTAATTGGTGCCTTCATGTTAAAAATGAAGTTTTAAACATGTGTACCAGAATATTTTATAATGACAATACATATATATTCTCATATTTGCACATAACATGTCAATAATAATCTCACTTTATCTTTTTGTAGATTAATTAAAGTGGAGACCCAAAACTCAAATGATAAAATCATTTTATTTATTATTATTATTATTATTTTTGTTTAGTTGAGCCAAAATAAAGCATAAAAAGAAAATATACTTTTAAATAGAGTGAAAGAAAATCACAAATTCGAAAGTGAATATATCATAGCTATTTCTAATTAAAAAGCTTATTTTAGTTAATTATATATATTAAAATTCACCGATGTCAAAGTTATACCATACAAAGATTTATTTACACTAATATATGACAACTACACTGACAATAATGTAAACATAAATATCTTTTGCATAATACTAATAATTAAGTTCCAAACAACTTTTTAAGAACTCTTGTTATCAAATAAATGTTAAATTCATAAAGGAAAAATAAAAAGGTATATTGTGACATAAAATTTGCTCATAATTAAATGATTATTAAAATACATATCTCTCCAATTTTGTTACTCTATCTCATGTATATTTTTGAGATATGTCAAAAACTCGTATTGATAACGTGTTATAAAATGAAGATAATAAACTGAAATTAAGAAGAATAGAAATAGAGAGAGACAAAGTAATAGTATTAGTAACTTTCCTTTATTATTGTATGTGCTTTTACTTTTTGTTATTATTTCATATTACAAGAGGAGATATATGTATGTGCTATAAAATTTGGGCACAACGTTACTTGGCCTCAAAGTTATTTGGCCACGAAATTTACTTGGTCATAAAGTATACTGTGTGGACAGCCATTTTATAATAAAATATTTATTATTTTTAATTATTTTTAAGTACATTGTATTATTAAAAACTTATATGCTTACATTTTTAATTTTTGTGAAGGTGAATTGTTGTCATATCCAATTATAATTTATAGTAGAATTAACATAATTTTTTTTTTAAAGTCATATATAGAAAAAATAATTTATAAAAAACTAAATTTTATATATAAATTAATATTTTAAAAATATTACATAAAAATAATTAACTATTACTTATCATCTCAGAAATCATTCAACCCATTTTTTCGATAGTTAATTTTCCAAAATAATTAAGCGTGACTATTATTATTATTAAAAAGGGAAAAATTGCGCATAATGGCAAATTATTAATTTAAAATAAATAATATAGCTATTGTTTTATTTATTTTCATTGACTAGCTACAGTTTCACATATTTTGCTACTATTGACGGGTCCCACGATTTGTATAGGTAAATAAAAAAAAACGAAAGTTTTCTTTTCATATAATTCACTTCATCTCCTTCCTCTCTACCATACCCTTTAATTTCTCCTAAATTATCTCTACAAATTTAGTTTGAATTTCAAACCTTCACCACTACGCTCTCAATCGTGACTTCAAAAATTTCAGGTACCACTAAAATCTGTCTAAATCGATTTATTTTTTTAATTATTCAGATCCAAGTTTGAAAATGATCCAATTCGAATATATGAAATTATAAAAAAGTCAAACACAAAAGGCAAATCTAATTCAACAAAGTAGAAGAGAGCAAAAGCAATTGATTCTACCAATGATCATTCAAAATCATTTGAAGGCATTGTATCTGGCTTAGTGAAACCGGATGCATCTGAAGAAGTTAATGTATATGTATAAACAGTAATTATTGAGTTCTATTTTACGATTGTATAATAAGCCCTTTTGTGTATATGTAGTAATACTTTCTAATATTTATTAGGTTTATTTGTTCGTTTTTACAGATTTGTATAATTTTTTTTATTATTTGTTGCATACATCATTACACAATTCGATTCAATTGTATATTTCTTACCCAAGTCTCTTTTGCCTTTCTCTCTTTCTCGTTGTATACAATTCGATTCAATTGTATATTCCCTATCTAAGTCTCTTTTGTCTTTCTCTCTTTCTCATTTTATACAAATTCAAATTGTATATAATTTCTTTCTTTCTCGTTTTATACAATTCGATTCAATTGTATATGTATAGCGAATTACATATATATGTTTGCTATGGAACGCAATTATGCAAACTTTGTTATAGCATACAAATATGAATTTTGTATTTGCTATATGTGAAAGTTGTTCTAAAAAAAGGCGAAATGGTCGGATGGACTCTTATACGTGTATCAGTTTATATTCTGAACCCTTTTACTTACGTCTTTGTCATCTAGACCCTTAAACTCAATAAAACACAATTTAACAAATCCATCTAACCATTGACCAAGTTTATGTGTGATGGTTGAGTTGACGAAAGTGTGTGACTTCACTCACCTTAAAGCAAGCGAGTGAGTAACTTTTTTAGGTAGAAAAAAAATTAAAATTACAAAGGAAATATTTTTTTTAAAAAAATCTTCTTCCCCCACTGGCCAATGGCCACTACTGCCTCCTTTTTGGCCATTTTCACGCGTGACCAAACTTTTCATTTTCCTTCTTCACAATTTATTGGGATGATAATAATAACAAATTAGTGATGGATAGTGGAATGGACCCTTTCGTTCAGTCAGCATATAAGCCTATTTTTACTACATTCTCCATTGCTCCCTTTGCTTACTTCTTAGAAAGTTGCACCTTTTTTTTTTTTTTTTTTTTTAAATTACTTATGGAGAAATAGAAATTCAAAGTTGTTTGTTTAGCAGATCTTGTCGACTTATTCACCGTGGAGGGAGAAAACAGATCAACGTTCATCGGAGATCACTAAATGCCAGTGTCGTGAGAGAGAAACAATGCTGGTGGTGCACGCCACCATTGTTTTGCGGTAGATCAGTGTGAGAGAGACGACACTGGCCAGTGGAGAGGAAAACGAGGTGGGCGAGGGTATGGTCATGACGGTGAAAAGTTTTTTCGGCCAGATATGGTGGTGCAGTGATTTAGGTTGTTATTTTTGTGGAGGTTGGAGGAGCAAAGAAAAATAGTGATGGTGTGCGACAAAGATGAAGATGGGCGAGGGAGAAAATATATGTGATTTCACCGAAAAAATGGCAACGACGGTGACGATGACTTTATCTGGTCGATTTTGGTCGTGAAAATATGAAAATAGGGAGAATTGGATGTTCGAAATTCACTTAAAAATTTGCCAAAAATAAATTAAAATGTTATTATTTTATATTTTATTAAATAATTTTGGTTAATAATTTTTAAAAATATGATATTACATTAATATATCTATCGTGAATATGACATACCAATTATATAAAAAAAGAGTAAGCTACATACATAATTGGAGAGTCTTAAAAATTTCATTATAATTGAGTTTTAAGAATTCAAATGATATAGGATAAATAAAATAAATAAAAAGATTGAGAATACCAACTACGAATACAAGTAGGGTTAAAAGGTAGCAAAGCCCAAGCCCACATTAAGTCGAACGGAAGGAGGGCTCTGTGTTCCCATAGTGTTTCCTCTCTAACAGAGAAACAGAGCACAACAATGGCGGTAATCACACAGTAACCAAGGACATTGACGACGAAAGAGGCTGACATACAGCTTATGTTGGTGAAGTCCACCTCGGCACCAGGAACTGTGACTTCCAAATGGAAAACGTCTCCAAGCGTCGCAAGGACGGTATACTCTTTCGTTCACTATACTAAAATGCAAATCCTCGTTCTAGATCCATGATGATAATTCAGTAGGTATTTACATGAATATTCTAGTTTTTACGTGCTGGTATTGGAATATATATATATATGGTGGTAAACATGCACTGATAGATTCCTAATAATAGAATTGAAAACTAGAAAAAAGTAAATTCATATACCTAGAGAAAAGTATTTTCCTGTTTACTAGCACATTCATATAGCTTTTTTCTTGTTCAGTTTATTGATGATGTGTTTTCATATGCTATGATTTTTCATTGGTGGAAGAATCAGTTTGTAACTGAATTACTTAGTTTATCATGTCTATTTTTCGGCTCTGATGTTTATTCTATCTGTTTGTTGAAGGGAATAAAAGTAGGAAGTTGAAGAAAAGTCTGGAGAAAATGTATGATACTGAGGATATACATGAAGATGTTGATCTTTCTTCACCTATAGAAATAGAAGAAAAAAATAAAACAGACAAAGGTAATATCAAAAAGACAAAAAATGTAAAATTAGGACGCAACTCTGAAGATCCTACACATGAGAAGAATGGAAAGAGAGTGAGATTTTCTGGTCAGGTTCAGATTTTCCCTTCATTGAATCATCCAAGTGATGAGAAGCATGAGATCGAGGAAGAAAATTTACTGCAGGGCAAGCGATTCTCAAAGCTTGAAGATGAAATTGTCAAAGAGGCTGTTCATAAATACATAGAGCTACATAACTTAGGCGAAGAAGGGCTGAAAAAGGTGTTAAATGCTAGATCTTATCCTGAAATTAAGGGTTGCTGGAAAGAAATAGGGAGGTCTATACCATATAGACCTTCTATTGCAGTTTATTCTCGTGCGCAGATCTTATTTCGAAGGAGTGAATCAAGTAAATGGACTGCAGAAGAGTGTGAGATTTTACTAAAGCTCCAAAAAGAGCATGGGAATAATTGGAAACGCATAGCTGATGAACTTGGAAAACATCGGCGGCATGTGAAGGATACATGGCGAAGGCTAAAACAATCCAATCAGAATAAAGGACAATGGACTCAGGAGGAGTACCAGAATTTGTTTGATTTAGTGAACACTGATCTGAGACTGAAGCTTTCTGAAGAGAAGAAATCTAAACATGGGATGCTACGAGATAATATTGCATGGAATGCAATAAGTGAAAACTTGTCCACAAGAAATCCTACAAATTGCTGCTTGAAATGGTATAATCAATTAACATCATCCATGGTGGACAAAGGTGAATGGGCGGATGTCGATGACTATCGCCTAATTGATGCACTTTTTGAGCTGGACGCAAGCTGCATTGAAGATGTGGATTGGGACAACCTTCTTGACCACAGGCATGGAGAGATATGTCGAAAGAGATGGAACCAAATGATTCTTCACATAGGTCAACTTGGAAACAAGTCATTTGTTGATCAAGTAGAAGTTCTAGCCAAGAGATACCGTCCTGATTTAGTCGAAGTAAGAGAGGCTTGGGACAATAAACCTATCGTTCCATGATATGCCAATCATGCAGCAGTGATGTGTCTGAAGAGAGTTATTTGGTAGTATCACATACTATTGGCACCCCCCCCCTTCCTCCTCCTCCCCCTCTCCACTTTAGTAATTATTAAAAGATTTTGTACAACATTTAGTAGACATGTATATACTAGATAGGTATGACCTGTGTTGGCACGGGCCCAACATTTACATTTTGAAGTGAATAGTTTTTTGGCGCGAAAAATGGCACCAGGTTATCGTTTTCAAAATATTATAAAAGGTTTTGAATTGGGTGTCATAGGCCCTAACATAACAAGTGAACTCTCCTAAGTTGTGGCTTCCCTCCTCTCTCTCTCTTCAATTGTCCATTACTGAAGTTACTTGATCTTTGACGAAACCCAATGTAAGTTGTTCATAAATTATAACCAATATACTTTCAGTAAATTCGATCTTGAAATGCCAAGCAATGGGAGTTTCAGTTTTTCTCTCATCAAAATTATTTCAAGGCTGAAAACACATGTTAGCTTATTTGATATATCAAGTCACATTTATGTCTTCTCGTTACCATATTCTAAGACCAGAACCCAAAGGAAAAAAACAAGTGGTCGGTCATACACACTAAATTTTGCTTCAATTGAGAATTCCTTACAAGTTGTAAGTGTTTATGTGAATATGCAGTCTAATGCATCCAAGCACAGAACTCACCTGATACCGTCAAGCAGGACATCACATCCCAGCAGAAATGGGCGTGGACCAAAAATATGACAAGCGTTTGTGTTCCCTCTAGCTCCGTGTATGTATCTCAAGAAAGTCAGAGCCAATCATTTTTGGAAGGTTAGGATAGCTAGAAAAGTATTCTCTTCTCTGGACAAAGCTCTAGTCTGCAAAAAAAGATGACAAATGACAGTCCAATCTTACAGATGGACGAAAAAAGAGTAGTGTTGGGTATGTGATGCTTTACTGAATGCTTCAAGGGGATATAGCAAACTCTATAGGGTATGGGAAATACAGTCATATCTCAATAGATTGTAGAAGAAGTACATCACTTATCTGGTTGCAGCTTGCCAGCATTTCCTGGACTGCATCCTGATTTTTTGTCATTCATGGCATCAAAATGTGTAGCAAGGGAGTCCGTTGGGCCACTTGCATGCACCGAAGTCCTAACATGCCTGTGCCAGAAAAGATAAAGAGTGAATTACAACAACAATATTGCACTGTACTAGCAGTCTACTATAGAACACAGAATCAGTAAACTACAAGTATCATATAGACTAACGTCTATTAACTGTGTAAAAGATAAGAAAAACTTTTTGAAAGAAAAAAATTGTCTGAGAACTCTAAACTCAAAAAAAACAGAGAAATGCTACAATACAAGTAGTAAAATGAACAGAGGAAGTGCATTCAAAGCAGCCATAAACAGAAGAGTCATTAAGATGGTTAAACAAATAAAACACAAAAGAAGATGAGAAAGTAGGTTGCAAATGTCAACTATTATCCCCATATACTGACCTACCCATAACAGAAAGGTAATAAGCACATTTTCCTTGGACCAATCAGGAACTTTTTACTGATGAAAACAAAGCGCAAACGGATGCACATCACTTCACAGCACTGAGTGTGATGGAAGAGCTAACAAATTGACTTATTTGTAGATGAATTCAGTGATAATAAGGAAGTCAAGTAAGGCTGTCTAAAAGGCAATGTTGTTGATTGAGAATGGGACATGCATAAAAAAATGCTTCAGAAGGAGAATTTCTCCTCAGCTTAAAGTCCCCATAAGCCACAGGATCCCATAATGTCACGAAAGCATTTTAACAAGACACCATGACATATGAATGTAACATCGCAACAACAACTAGTGACATATGATGCAATTCTATGCATTACTTCATGGAATAATATAAAGAAAAGACTGCTTACAGAGCCAAAGGTCGTGGTTTCTGGGCACAAATAACATGTGCTCAAAATTAGCCTACAGAAGGGACATAGTTAAAACAAATTTCTCATAAGTCTCTGCAGCATCACCTGCAACCAGAAGAACTTCCTTTTTCAGTAAACCCTTTAACCATGCCATGTTCTCCGCATATTCTGTATGCGTATTTGAAACTACAAAAACCTCTAAATCGACTGTATCTACCCTAGCAGAAGGGATAATCATATGCCTTGTAATATCAGCATGCTTCATGAGATATCTCCCACAATTCTGGATTCTCATACATTTGTGAAGATATCTTGAACATCCAGGCTGCAGATAGAAAGTTGAGCTGGACGTTATTAAGCATGGAACCATGATGCTGTTTTCCTCTCCTTTCCTATTTCCTCTACTCTGGAATCAGCTAATCCTACATCAACACATCAAAACATTTATTCTGGAACATGAATAACAGACTGTTGGTCAATGAAATGGGTTAAGAATTATGAGGTCTCAAGTTCAAATACAAGCGGTGCAAAAATACTAGGTGATTTTTTCCCATCCGTCCTAATTTAGATAGACCGAGTTACCTAGTATCTGGGTTGGTGGGAGGGTACCACGTATCATATGGAGTTAGTCGAGGTGCGTGCAAGCTAACTCGGACACCATGATTATAAAAAAAAAGGAAGTCATATAAAGTTGATCACCTTTATATATCACTACAACAATAAAGGCTTTTAGTGGCAATTAATATACACTTCAATACAAATTGCCACTAAACCTTCTACCGGCATTTAGTTAATTACCATTGGATTCGCTAAAGGCTTTAGCAGCATTTACAAAGAGTGTCGGTAAAGATACCAACTATTGCCACTAAAACCACCTTGATTTTACATCTTGCATTGCCATTAATTCACCTTATTAGCAATAAACTTAACCACAAATTGGCAAATATTAATAGTAAGAAATACTGTGCTTCATTAAAATCATAATTAACAAAAAACAACAACTAGTAATTCATTACCTTAATGTCAACAACATAAAATAAAAAATTACATCATTTAATTCCAAAAGCTAATCTTATTTTGAGTCTAACAAGATGATTGAGAAACAAATAATTGTCTAGTATTTCCTAGATAGCCACTTGCAAGAAATGCCCCAATTAGGGGTGGGATGTAGAGCATGTTTCAGACCAATTTGAGGCATTCTTTGAAGGTATAGCACTATGTTGGTTAAGCCTATTCTTGTAATACAGAACAAGATTTGTGCTCATCCCATTTCACAATATTCATTTCCTGCCAACAAAAATCAAGAACAAACACACTCACTTTAGAAATTTCTTGTATTTAACCACAAAACAATCAAATAATGTTCTTATTGTACCTCATCTCCCTTTTCTTAGCAGCTTCCTTAAGGGTTGCTCCCACCAGTCTCTTAGTTATCGACAAATTTTGAGGACTTGTTCAAGCAATGTCTTTCAATCCTTGTGAATTGTAGAGATAAATATGACTTATTCACAAGTCCAAAGGATACAATAAGGTAGCAGCTTTGTGAAAGTATTAGCACACCTGAAGTTCCAGCTGATTTAAGATGTGTCACACCCCTTTTTCGCGCAAGCGGTAGCATAAGGGTTTTTCCAATTTAAGTGACGTTATTAATTAAGGGATTATTATTTTCTTTCAGAGTCGTCACTTGGAATTGAGTTGTGGTGTTCCAAGTCACCTTTTTTTTTAATCCCTAACCAAAAGAAAATGACTCTTTATTTTGGTCTGCGAACCAGAAATTCAGGTAAGGAATTCTGTTGATCGAGGGGAAGGTATTAGGCATCCCTCGAGTGATGTGATTCTAGCACTGTCACTTTTATTGACTTATACTTATTTTAAAATATTTTTAGATATATTATTTTTAGGTCATGACTTGTTTGCAT